>VZRI01007808.1:2311381-2419349 GCA_013397515.1 Upupa epops | reverse complement strand
AAATTTGCTGACAGTGCACCCTAATCCCTCATCCAAGTCATTAATGAACAGATTGAAGAGGACTGGTCCCAGCACTGATCCTTGGGGGACCCCAACAGATACAGGCCTCCAACCAGACTCTGTCCCATTAACAACTACTCTCTGGCTTCTATCATGTAGCTGGTTCATGACCCACCTCACTACCCAATCATCCAGACCACACTGCCTCAGTTTAGCCAGTTTTCTCTGTCATTACTGAACAGAATTATTCTGTGTATCTTGACTTGCACCCGATGAGGGTTTGACCCTCAGAAAAGGTAATGATATTTGTATTTCTAATGAAAACGTGATGTATCTGAAGCGTTTTCAAAGCCATAAAGAATATAACATAAAAGGTCACATCTGCAGTTTAGTTGTAGCTTTTATGAATGCAGAATGGAAGATGCAAAAACAGACGAGAAAAGCATTAAATTCACAGCTTTTGTTACATTGCAGCACAGTTTTCATTCTCACTTTCATTTATCTTCTTAGAGAAATTAACATCTTAGAGTTTCCACCTGAACGATCCTTTCTTTAGCAAAGTTAAAATGATTCTAGCTGTGTGTATCCCATTACTGCTCAAGCAAATGTAGATGCATAAATTAAAATAATAGTAAGAGAGAGAAGAGTAAAATGAACAAGAAAACACTAATCCTTAAAGAAGGAATGCAGCTGGAAGAAAGCCTTTACAAAAATCTGATAGCAACCCTTTAAGATCTTGCTTAATAGAATGAGTGAGTGAAATAAATAGATAAATAAGGAAATATGTAAGAATATGAAGCTCAGTAAGCATGCAGCACTTTTCTCTCAGGGATTTCTACATTAAAAAAGATAGAGTTGTAAGGAAGTAGGTGACAGCAACCCATCACCAAAAGATGAAAAAGTCCAGGCACTTACTTGGTGACTGGGGCTTGGGCCATTTATCTCTTCTGAACTGGTTGTCCCTCCATCACCTTTGACTGACTAAAATAACAAAGGATTTTAGGACTTCTAACTGGGTTCCCATTTGAGACATTCAGTCAATATCAAAACACATGTGAATAAAACAACACAAAGTTTGATGTAAGGATATTCTTCACAACACTAAATCAAATCCAGACATTTCAGAGCCTCTACCAACATTTTTGAAATACCCATGTCTCCAGGGTAGATTTTAGCTAGTTCCTTTCTATGGGAAGGGATTGCCTCACAAGTCAGTTTTCCCATTAAGACCTGAGAAATATAAATGAGGTCTCAGTAGACCAGAGATCCTATCAGCCAGTAAACAAGGCAGTGCTATCAGCCCTGCAACTGCAGTTTTCTAGGAAAGAGCTTTTGCTTGCTTTTCAGAGGCAAATCTGTCTTTTAAGATCTAGTGGGACTCCCTTTCTATTTAGCAATCATACTAAGTGCACATCCCGTGAATAATTAAAACCCACTCAGCTTTATGGATATATTTTTATGTTTTATCATTAACATCCATTTTTGGCAATTTTTTCTTTATCTCTCTGTACATTTAAGCAATGACCCTTTTCTTGGTGCCCACTCTTCCCAGTCTGGACAAGCAGAGGAGACTCTGAGGCTGCAGCATTGGCAGGTCATTCAGAACCAGCTTGACTCTGAAAGAGGTTTTAAAGCTATGATTACCTGTCTCTCTCTAGATTTAAAAATGAGGAACGATCTGTTGAACAAAACTAGCTCAGTGAGGAAAAAAAAATACAAGATTTGCAACAACTAGACTAAGGTTTAGTCACAATTAGTAATACAAAAGAAACAAAAGGACTAGTATGTGCATGTTTAATTAAAAAGCGTGTTAGAGGCCTCAATGTGATAGTCTCCTGAGTACCATATAAGCCGCAGTGCGTAGCAGTAAAGCATAAAATAAGCTCCGGAATTTCAAAGTGCCCAAATTTAAATGTCATTTTTCATTGCATAAGTTCAATGAAAACAATGAAAGGATGTGACTTTCGTTCTAAAGATAGATCAGGCGGATTTGTGGTTTGCTGCTGCTTGTAGGTTTGCTACTTGAAGCAGAACAGTATCAGCTTGATCCTGTGCCTGGTGTTATTGCAAGGACCTACTGTACTCTCTGATTTTCTTGTAAGTCCACAGATAACTAATATGTGGGAGCAGTACAACAGAGAACTAAATCTCTCCATGACAATTCATTTTCTGCCACAAACGGTGGGAAAAATTCTCATTGTGGAACAAGCTGCTGCAGTGTTTTGCGTGTTGACGCTCGTGGCTCTATCTGTGCAAGAGGTTGCAGAAACAAGGGAGAGGAAGCACAGTGTGGTCTCTTAACATTTCACGATAGAAACTCAGTCCAGGGTGTATGAAGATGTCCTGAGATAAGATCTTGTTTGCATTTGCATTTCAGCAAGTCTTTGAATCCCTTCAGAAAAAAAACAAGTTCATGCTCTAAGAGCAAACACTGTAACTTACTTTTTCCCTTGAAAAAAACCCAAAACAACCAACCACAAAATAAAGAAAACTCCTTCTTTAGCCAATGTTTAGTAATCCACCTTTTTTTTTTTTTACATGAGAATATAAATAACAGGATAAAGACCCTGATAACTTTGCCTAGACAACATTCCCTGTTGACTTCCATAAAACACAGAGGTAATGTTCACAAGAAATTCCCTCTAGAGCACTGCTGACCTCTTATTCTTGCCCTTGGTCATTTAGGATTGCTGCTGCTGAAAGCTTCCTGAAAGGGTTTTCTGCTTTCTGCAGCAGTAAGGGTGGATCGGCAGACATACCTTTACATGGAGGAGGGTGCAGACAGGCAAGAGACTTGCCACATTTTCATGAAGGACAACATAAACTAGTTATTCTTCATTCCAAATGGTATTTATTATGAAAAAATTTACTTACATGGGGAAGTAGGCCAGCCCAGGCCAATTGTTATTCTAAAAGGATATATCCTCCTTGGGAGTGTTTTCATTAATCCAGTAAGTGGACGTTAAATTTGTCGATACCATACTCGACACCGCCTCAGACTAACCGTGATGCCAGTTGTCTCAGCTGAGAACAAAGGCTACAGCCTTAGGTTACAGCTGACAATTCTGCTAACACCATTTAGAAAAAAAAATTGCCATTTTATACCCTTCTTGTCTCCACAAAATACCTCAAAACAGACATCTGGAAAGGATTATCTTACTTTGTGTCTGTACCTAGTCTATGGAGACAAGCAGGAACTTTCAGGGCTCACACCATCTCACGTGTCCTAAGGAGCTCTCAGAGCTGCTCACCTGTACCTTAAAGGGAACATGGGGTGACTAACTCAGGTGTAGCCATTTCTATCAAGACATCTGCACTGGGGCTGAGGTATTTGATTTTGATTAAAGAGGCATGAAGGATTTCATCTGGAAGCACAAGATTTCACATTCTTGTAGGTGTGGCTTAGTTAGATAAAATAGCAATGGTATTTCATCAGCTCTTATTGAATCACAAGGCTTTAAGCTAATACTTGATATCTTTCTATAATTTCCCAATAGCTTTTACAGCATTAGTTAACCCTTTCCCAGTGTAACCACAGCAATGACTTTTGTGACCTTTGCAATCGCAAACAATCACAAATAAGAAGGGACATCTGTAGTGAGCAAGCCAGCAGGCAGTTTTTGAGATACACACTGACTCTTTCAAAATACATGCATCTCAGTTCACACAATGGCTGTCTTTATGGCAACAGTGGCAACTACAGTGCTATGGATCTAATTGTCTACTAGCTGTTGGCCTGTACTTGTACTCTCTGAGCAGAATGTCAAAACTGAGGCACGTGGAGAATTGCCTGTCTGAGGCTCACAATAAGACTTAAGCAGAATTAAACTTAATTTCTAGGTCCCAATATTAGATCCTAAGAAGAGGAGCTACTTTTTCTTAGGCACATGGATGATTGACTTGTGTAACGTAGCTGTGGGTGTTATCAGAATGAATACCTTGGGATCATCTTCTGTAGACAAAAGAAAGACCCGCTAATACATCATTTTACAGTAAAATTAAAAGTCTAACTTTTTCAGGAGTTGGGGCAAGAAGCCAACTATCTATATCAGCAAACAGGACCCTGGGTTTCATCAAAGAAGTCCTGCCACATTCCTTCTTATGCCAAGTACAAGCACAGGACCTTCAGTACCTCCTGCTTGTTAAGATCCTATCTTGTAAGAATTCATGGCCCACTCTATCTGCAACAAGGCAGGAGAGGCTCCAAGAAGATCTGTTAGATGAGTCATGACCTGTATCACATGGATGTCAGGGCTTGTACAAGCTCTGATGTCACTTCAAGGCATTTCCTACACCTCCAGGAGCATCCCGCCCCAGTGTCACCTGTGGGAGGAGGAACACCACAAGGTACTTTCAGGCATTGGCTGAGGTTTGTCCAGATTTGCACGTGAAAGAGATTGAACTGATCCAACCACATGAAGACATCGTTTTATCCCTAGGGAAGAGGTGCCAAGGACTGAGTTCCTCACACAAGGGGAAAGCACAAGTGGGTGGTGTGATGTCAGGCCCTTTGTTGTGTTCCTCAAATACAGGTCCATGCTGTGGCCAAAGCCACATATGGCTGAATTAGTTTCTAATTAACTAGCATTAGTATGAAGAGCAGGCTAATGACATTACCCAAGGACTGGAGAAACTGCTGTTTGCAGCCCAAAACATTCAAGTTAGTCTGCTCTGAGCCTCACTGTACCATAGTTACACTGGGATGTGAGCTAGCTACTGTAAAGCAGGCTTGGGAATCCCTTCACTTTGTACACCCATTACTGTAGGGTAGCCAGTCCTCAAGAGAAAGCTACAGTTGAAATGGACCTTTTCTGAGTGAAAATTGTACATTCCAGTAAAGAGTCTGCCAGTATGGCTACTCTGAGTGAAAGAGCCCTGTTAGGCATCTCCACACTACTCAGCACTCAGCCCTATGGCACTGGAGCTTCCCCACACTTTTTCTCATGAGAAAATGGAGTCTGTGTTGGAGTCTTAAACATTTCATGCTTTTTCAGCACTCACCACTGGTTCAAAAGCTTTACAGAAGCTTGTTGTGTCGCAGTGGCTTAGAATCCTTCTGTCTGCCCTAGGAATCAGAAATACTGATTGACCAGTCGGCAGGGGAGCTGTGGGACAGCTACATAACTCCAATCGTGCTCAGCAGCACGGCAGTGATCCAGCAATCCAAAAGTTATTCAGCAGAAGCAGCCTGGCACATACCTTAAGGACAATACATGTATTAAAATGATGTGTGATCTGTTTGGAAATTGATAGCCAAAGGTAGAGCAGATAATACTAAAAGTTTCAAAAAGCTGCAAAGCCAGTTGCAGTTAATGCAGTTGTGTTTCCCAGGTGGGTAGACATTTGCTGACACAGCAGTTCTGTCTTTCTAGCCCAACATCTGGAGTAAACCCCTGCTCTGAATAGAGCAGCATTACATCCACTGCTTTTGACACAGGTCTGTTTTCTTCCACCATGACTAAGATGGGTCTGGAACAGCTGTATTTTTCAATTGCTGCTATGCTTTTGGTAGGGTGACATGATTTGAAGTCATGGTTGCCATGGTGTGCAGTGCTCTTGAGACACCTTCTGCATGCCTAGCATGTGCTACGGTGACTAGCCTCTATGCAGTATGACCACAGGACCCACTGGACTAATGAATGAAATAGAGATTTTCCCAAAGTGACTTGCTTTGTAAAATCATGCGTGGAATTAACGGCACATTGGGGGCACAGTGCTTGGCTGTTATCCAGAACTTGAACTCATACCCTCAAATACACCAGAGTGGCTCCACAGTAAAGTAACTCTGAAGAGCAACAAGTGCCTGGATTGGGCTAAGGCTAAAACAAACAACTAAGAGTAAAGGAAACACCAATCTTTGAAAATAATAAATCACTCAGGATATGACTTGGTGCATGTTCCTTCTACAATCTGATTCATGAATTTTGCCCTTTGACAATGTCACTGTTCACAGCTGTATGTGCCAGCGTGTGCCTGCGAGCAGACATCCTGGGCTCTTTATTGCATCTTATTATAAGAAATGATGTTTTTCACATGTTAATGCAAAAGCTACTCTGACACTCACACTATGTAGCTGCCTGGAAAGAAAACCGCGTTGAGTGAAAAAAGAAATCTTCCCCATGCATTTTAAATCTTGCCAAAATAGATCAATTATTATTTGAATCCTCAAGGCCTGCTATGGTTTTAATTAGAGACACGTTAGATCTAGGCTTGGATTATTTTCTTTCTTGGCCACTTTTCTAGACTCTTGTGAGGAGCACTGTCTGGCTGTTGGTACCCAAAGCTGTCATGACAGCGTTGTACCTATAACCAGAAGATGACACCAGCCATGTCGTCACCTCCATCTTCTCTTCAAGACTTCTACTGGGAAGTAGGATTAGATTCTGCTTTGTGTCTTCCTCTGAAGCAGCCACAGTAATCTTTTATGCACCACTTTAGCTAACCTACATAAGTTGCCAAAAGAAGTTTCACTACTAAAAATACCATTCCCTGAAGCAGGCACCACAGTGAGCACAGTGCAGCGGGGAGACATTCAATGCACCTGCCAGGCTCTCATGTCACCATGGAAGCAGATTCTGCAGCTGAAGACTTCCTCAATGGCAAGTCTGGACCTCTCGAGCAGCCGCAGTGTGTCACCTCGGTGGAGAAAAAGGGCCAGTGCGGAGCCCAGAGGGTGCAGAGCAGCGGCAGCCCGAGGGTTGTTCCTGGGCGAGCCACGAGAGGGGGGTGCAGGACGCGGGATGCGCGGGGGGATGCGGGATAACGTGGATGGGAGCAGCGGAGGCTGCGGCGGGGGGGGGGGGGTTAACAACAAGGGCACACAATGCCCAAATCGCTGAGCATGGGCAGAGCTTGCCCTCAGAAATATCTATTTCCAAGAGAGTTTTCAAAAGAATTGTTCAAAATCACCAGCCCCAGCCCCGCAGCGAGCACCACATCCCTCGGAACCCTTGGCACGGTTTTGCTTACCAGCTTAAAAAACTTCCGGAGGTTGGCTTTGGGGGTTTTACTTTCTTCTCTTCTGGGTTTCACTTCTGCGGCTTCTGGGCTCTTACTCTCGTCCTTGTCAGGAGTCACAGCTTCGAACGACGCGTCTGCTTTCTCGTTGCTTACGATCTCAGCTTCTTCCGATGTGTTCTGGCGTTGTTTGGGGGGAACATTAAAAAGGTGGAAAAAACATTCAGACCTAATCAGTGAGGATTGGGTTTTATAAAGCATTTACAAGCAAAGTGCTCTAGCAGTACAGTAACTTGGTCCATCATCAACAAACACTGGCTGGCTTTCATGCCACGTACCTGTATGGTTTTCTTCAGGAATTTGATTCATCCCAATTCACAAAAGTATATAAGCAGGCAGGATTTTAAGCATTTGTTTAAACTGAAGGAATAGACTTTCTGGAATTGCAGTGCCAACACCCAAAGATAATAATTTATTATGATTAAAAACCCCCCTAACTTACAATTGCTTACAGCAATGTGTGCCACGAGTAGATGGCACTCAGGTAAACCCAGTAAAAACAAGAAAAATCGGCGCCAGGAGTTTGCAAACAAAAAATAGGATTAAGTAATTAAAACACACCGTGGATCGTGTTGATTGTTAAAACTCTGTTTAGCACCTGTCTTAGAGAACAGATTAGAGAGGTGCAACGTGCCAGCCACAATGTTCTCAGACTGGTCACATTTGCAACACCACCTCCTCACTCGCAGAGAGGTAAATGACTTCTTGTGGAATGAGGTAGTTAAGTAGCTCATCTATTACTTCACTTAATCCCATGGGTCACAGTCACCCTCTTTGATAGTAGTGACCCTCATCTGCAGTCAAGGAAAGCCGCCGGGTACTCAGCAATGTTGCCTTTATAGAAGGATTTTGGATCCCAGTGAGCTTTTGTGTATTACTGGAAGGTTCCTTCTATGATAATAGTACTTCAACCAGTGGCATGTGGCTTGTACATTCCTCTAAAATATGGATCCCGGTAAGATTTATTGATTAATCTCCTGCATGCCTCATTCCACAGCCTTCTCAAGGCTATCCTGGGAACGCTCAACATGTTTAACTGAACCAGACCTGAGTAGAGCAGAATACTTGAACAGCAGGCATATTTCTGCTGCAGGAGCTGGAGGCACAGCTGGGCAGGAGCCTCAACATGCATTTTTTCAGCTGGCTATCCTGCCTCTTGTAAATGCTCGGGTAAATAACATTCTTCTGCACTGTCAAGAACCACTAATTCCCATCTCACTGTAGCTGCATAAAGAAGTATCTTCCTTTCTGCCATAAAAAGAAGCCATTATGCTAATAACCAGGTAATTTGACCTGGAGCAGGCGCCTTTATAATTTTGCAGCCTATTGCAAAAGGTGCAGAGCATTGTAAAAGCAGGATAAATGGCACCCTCAGCCTCCAATACTGAATCAGAGGCAGTTACCCTAAGCATTGGCATTTCAACACATGCTGCTGCTTAAAAATATGGCATGCTTACAGCTGAAATGTGTACTACGGTTAGTATAGGAAAGAACTGCTGTAAGTAAATCTCAGAATGATATTTCACAGTTTTGATGTGTACTTACAGGAACTGACATGTAATTCATATTAATTTTGGACAAATTAATTGTAGCCACATGAACAAGAGACCAATTTACAAGATAATACCAAGGAGCACATCAGCCCCAGATCCTGACTCAGAGGGGTGAAAAAAGTGTCTCCTCCTGCAGCAGCAGCAGCAGCTGCCCTCGTATACTTTTCCAGTTATCCTCAACTTGGTGGTTCCCATGTAGCATCTTTGTTTTACTTGCCCTTGATGGAGTTTTTCTTTCATAAATTTAGCTAAATGAATGAATGAATGAATGAATTCCTGACATTCAGCAGCATCCTATGGCAAAGGATTGTACAGCTAAAGTATGATTTATATTTCTGAAATAGCTTGCTTTCTTTATTTGTAAAAAAAAAATATTTAATACTCTACCACATTTATTTTGAGCAACAACTGATGTGTCCTGTTCAAACCAGGACAACGTCTTACATTACAGTAGTCATTTTGTGTTGTTCCTGTCCTCTTCCCTGGTGAAAACATTTTTCTGAGACAAAAAGAAAATCCTAATTTATGTAGTTCTCCATACAGAAGCCATTCAATGCATTTATGCATTTGTCTCTTAGCACTATACCTTTTGTTCTATCATACTCTTCTTGAGTCAAAGGGACCTCAAGCAAAATGGAGACTCACCACTCTACAGCAGCATTGCTTTGTTCTTCACCCCCTCTTTTGTGCAAGAAACAAACATGGATAGGGTAGAAGAAGGAAAATGATGAGGGAATAAATATTCCTGGTCCCCTGCTGCCTGTGATGAATGCAGCACAGCCAGCATCCCCATGGAATTGTAGATGTAATTTATATTTATGAACATTTTTGAGATAATCGATCTATAATAATTTTAATCTATATTTCTGCCTATTCACACATACATATAATCAATTCACCATCTATTTGCTCAAAGGAAATGATTAATTCTATGAGTTGAAACAGTGGCTCAATAAAGCAGCAACCTAGCTTCTGGGAGCTCATCATTCAAAGATTACAGTTTGGGATCACATTACTGCTGTGCTGCTCCAGCTGCAGCCCAAATGAGTTCTGTTTCTGCAGCTATGCCTGTGCAATGGCAGCAGTGTCACCACCGATAACAAATGCATCCTGAGGTGAAATGCCAAACT
The DNA here is from genome assembly GCA_013397515.1 of Upupa epops. NCBI lineage: Eukaryota > Metazoa > Chordata > Aves > Bucerotiformes > Upupidae > Upupa > Upupa epops. The sequence continues at coordinate 2,409,649 of VZRI01007808.1, read as the reverse complement.
CTGAAAAGCACTGCCTCTTTAAATAAAGAGCTAAGTGATTAGTCAACTATTTTGAGAGAGTGATTTGTTTAAAGTAATAAGTGACTTTTTGCACATTTATTGATGGATTCCTTAGGAGGCTTTAGGACAGTTTAAATCCTGTTTTGGAACATTATAGTTTTTATGCAGCTATCCAACATACCTATCCAGTTACTTTCATTTGACACTCCTAGGTGGTGCAGAAGTTATGGGTTATAGTGTTGGAGATTTAAGGCTTGCTATTAGAAATCTTATCATACATTTTTTGTATTATCTCCAAGAATCAATCTTGTACGCCCGTCACCCTCTAGAAGACTGAATTAACTGATGCTGAAGATTTTCTTTCATGATTTTTTGATCTCAAAGTTATCTTTGGAGGCCTATTCAGCCTTCTGCTCAAAAGTTGCTGAGGAACTTGTCACACTGAGCTTTCAGTATGTCCAAGGCTGGAGGTTCTGCAGCTTCTGTTCAATCAGATCACAGTGTTCACACATGTTAGGACAAAAAACAACTCTGGGGACATCACAAAATCCTCCTTTCAGATAAGACTGACCAAAGTGGCAGAATCTCATAGACTGAACACACATGACTATAGCACAGTACAGAGTTTAGAGAGGCAGCGAATGCCCATGAATAGGCCCTCGGTAGGTAGGAAACCCCTACCAGCAAAGGTTTTCTGATACGCTTTAAATGACAGATTTTTTTCCATTTTCTTTCCTTTTTCCACTAAAAAAGTAGAAGAAAACATTTCCATTTGTGCACTGAAGAGAATCACCAAGGTGTTTCTGGCAGGAATTGAAAGTTTAGGAAGCATGTGACAAAGATGAAGTCAAAGACTGAATGATATTAAGTTGTAGAGCAAGGGCCAGTTTCTTTACTTCACCCGGGAGGAACCCAAAAGTTATAGCACCTTTTGTGCCTAGATTTGGGAAGAAACTGTCATTTGTATGGAATAACAATTTGTGAATAGATGAGCTCTATTGGCGTCGTGAGTCTTTGATGCATAAATGTTCTCATAAAAGTTATTTCCTTGTACCTATAAACTGCATGAAGTGAGGTTGCTGGATTCAGGGATCCAAATTCTGCTTCCAGTTTTCTGTAGTAAATTCAACCTAAGTCAGCAGCTATTGCTGTTGTGCAAGACAGAGACAGAAGTACTGTTGGGTTATTTTATTTATTTTTAAAGGCACTCTGCCAAGCTTAGAAAACAGTTCAAGATATATTTGTTTGAAGAAAGATGAACACCATCCTTTGTTCTTCCTATTACAGAAGTATCTTTGTTTTCTTTTTCAAAATAGTATTTTAATTTGTCTTTGCTGGTTGTTTTATAAGCCCAGTTTACTAGGCTCTTTATTTCACTGTGTTAAAATCAGTGGGATCTCTTAAACATCAGTGCCCCTAATTTTCTTTTAGCAATAAGCTTATTTAAAAGCTGTGGTGAAAATTTTGGGTCTACTCTCAGAATCGGGCTCTGCTGCTTACAGACCCTCCTGTTGTTTTGGAGAATTATCATGACACCGTTTTCATACCTAGGTCACTCACTATACAAATTATTTCCCCATGAGGATGCAACTTATTTTGTGACCTAGGTGAATTTGATGGGAGTTTTTCTTTTGATTGTTGTACCTTTCCTCAAAATTGAGGTAAACACTATACCCAGCTTTGATCTTGTGCTAGAGCCTGACCTGGCACTCTCCACTGCATTTCATTAGTCACAGGGAACAGTTCTCCTGTTTTTCCTGGTTCATATCTTCTTTATGAAGCAGCTTTTCTTTTATCTTAACAATGCATATGAGAGATGACCTTCTGCTCAAGAAATTTCCACTTAAAAGAGCAGTCATGCTTGAGATCTGTTCCTACCGCTTGCAGACTCGCAGGCAGGAAGCAGGGAGGGTTACAGACTTTAACCCACCTTCCTGCCCTCCTTTGCCAATGCAAAGCCAACAGAGGTTGCTGTAGTTAAGATAGCTCAGCTTAAGCCATCCACATGCTCTCGGATCTCCACCTTGAAGCAACCTGTGACCTGCAGCTGTCACCTGAAGGTGCCACACAGCAGATCTTGAGCTATAACAGCTCAGCTTGCTAACCACTGTGGTATAAACCACTGTCAGCTTGTGGTTGAACTACAGTGGTCTGTGAACAGCCCAGGAGAGCAGTTCTGTCTCTGTTTTTATTTGCTGGCTTGAGGAGGTTAAGGCCTCTCTCTGTTCTAAGGATAGCAGCTACACCAGTAACCAGTTGTGAAATGGGCCCCATAAGCCCATTGCTTGTTGTCCTTTTCACTCCCTCAGCCAGGGTGAATTCTCTTTCAAGTACCTCTATGCATTTACACAGCAAAAACCATCACAAACACCTTCTCTCCTGCCTGACAGTGGTATATTCCAGGATGGGAGGGTGTAAACTTGGTAGGTCCTGGGTAATTTTAACATTTACCTCACACACTCCACCCAAACGTTTATCTTTACTTTCCTATGGCTGCAGGCTCAGCAATAAAAGATGTTATACTGCTTCACTTAATAGCTGATAGTTTGCTGTGTTATCAGTGCATAAATGCCCCTCAGTAAAAAGGACACAATTCTTCTGTGTTTATTTGGCAACAACCAAAAATTCTCATTTTAAAGAACCCTGCTTTTAAAGATAATTCACAGAGCAGTCTAAATCATACTCCCTCAATCACAGTCCTCCATCGTTTACTGGTATTCTTTGTTCAGATATAAATAAAGCCTCATGTTTCTGCTGTATCCTGATCACATATCTACCTGGTCTTGAAACCAGGTTTCAAGCACAAATACATGAAATTACTAACAGTAATTTCCAATTAATATTCCTTAGTATTTGTAAAAATAAAAAATAATGTTTGTCATGCTAGCATCTGAGTAACTGCTATCAAAGTTCTTCTGCAGGCTGATCAGGAAATGGGGCAAAAACACTCAAAGTGGTTTCCATCTGTGGAGGTGAATAAGGATTTTTCCTTTACATATTTATTCATCTGTAGCCAAGGAAGCAGCATTAACTGCAGTGTGTTGACAGCACTTCATTAGCTTTACTTTGAAGTGAAAGCTCATCAGAAGATAAATATTTAAGAGACTGCCTGGAACGAGAGAATCTGGATCTGAATCCTGGATCTATTGAGTGTTGCAGTTGCGATTTGTTAGTTCAAAAGGAAGACTACACATGACTCTAAATTACACACCTCTTTGGAACAGTTGTAGCTTCGATTCTCTATCCTAGCAAAAGACCAGTACATTAAATGCACTAGAAAAAAGGTAAAATCACTGCAGAAAAACAAGCAGCGCCGTCAAACCAAGCTAAGTTTGAGGCTAACATATAGTCTAAGGCCTTTTTTTTCTTTTTTGACATCTATCCTGGTTTTTTTAGCTTCAAGCTGACTAGGTCACTAGGGTCTTTCATCAAAGGAAACAGGATATTAGTCTCTGTCAAGAAAATCCAGTAGAGCAGCATCAGTTTTTTAAAGGTAGGGATTCCATGCTCAGGCAGGCAGATTTTGTTATTTTAAACAAATTCTTAGGACTGAATTCAGTGTTCTGTGGAAGAAGTTTACTCCAGACAACTTGAAACAAGTTTGGATCTCAGCACAACGCCAGACCCAAGAATATTGAACTAAGCAGAAATGTGCTTTTTACAAAGTTCAGTGCATGGTCATGAACTATTTAACTAGCTGTTAACATGGTTGACAGCAAACAAAACCCACTTGGAGTCGTAGAGAGTTTTCTACAGCAGTGTCCTTCCAGTATTACAAACAAACAAAAGTGGAGGAAAAACTCAGTACAAGGTTTATACCCCTGAGATGTTTGAGATCCCAAGTCTTCACATTAGGATTATTATATAGTTAAGAAAACAAGGGTAGGTATCAAGACCTAGATTAGCTTAGCTATAGTATGATATATATATGATAGATATTTATATGGCAAGTACAGGTCAGTAGGGTAATCAGGCCCAGACAACATGGGTTCATGAAGGCCAAGTCCTGCTTAACCAACCTGATCACCTGTGATCAGGTGTCCCACCTAGTGGAGGGGGAGGAAAGTGGTGGGTATTATCTATGTGGACTTCAGTCTGGCATTGGACACCGTTTCCCACAGCATTCTGCAGAAGAAGCTGGCGGCTCACGGCTCAGACAGGTGGACTCTTCCCTAGGTTAAAAACTGGCTGGATGGCTGAGCCCAGAGAGTTGTGGTGAATGGGGGTAAATCCAGTTGGTGACCAGTCACAAGCAGTGTCCCTCAGGGCTCAGTTTTGGGACCAGTCTTGTTTAGCAACTTTATCACTGGCCTGGATGAGGAGATCGAATGTACCCTCAGTATGACACAACATTAGGTGGGAGCGTCGATCTGCTTGAGAGTAGAGAGCTGCTGCAGAGGGATTTGGACAGGGTGGAGCGATGGGCTGAGGCCAATGGGATGAGGTTTAACAAGGCCAAGTGCTGGGTCACGCACTTGGGTCACAACAGCCCCCAGCAGCACTATAGGCTTGGGGAAGAGTGGTTGGACTGCTGCCTGGTGGAAAAGAACCTGGGGGTGTTGGTTGACAGTCAGCTGAACAGGAGCCAGCAGGGTGCCCACATGGCCAAGAAGGCCAATGGCATCCTGGCCTGGATCAGGAACGGCATCACCAGCAGGAGGAGGGAGGTGATGGTGCCGCTGTACTCTGCACTCATGTGTCTGCACCTTGAGTACTGGGGTCCAGTTTTGGGCACCACAGTATAAGAAGGACATTAAGATGCTGGAATGGGTCTAGAGAAGGGCAACAAGTCTGGGGAGAGGTCTAGAAAACAGGCCCTATGAAGAATGGCTGTGGGAACTGGGGTTAAGTCTAGAGAAGAGAAGATGAGGGGAGATCTTATTGCTCTTCTACAGCTACCTGAAAGGAGGTTGTAGCAAGACTGGTGCTGCTCTCTTCTCTCAAATTACTAATGATAGGACAAGGGGAAATGGCCTCAAGTTGCATCAGGGGAAGGTTAGATTGGATCTTAGGAAGAAATTCTTTATGAGAGAGTGGTTGGGCACTGGAATTGGCTGCCCAGGGAGATGGTAGAGTCACCATCCCTAGAGGTGTTTGAAAAACAAGTCAACAGAGCACTTGAGGCCATGTCTAGGGGTGAGGGAGATGTTTGGATGAGAACTGGACTTGATGATCCTGGTATTCCTTTCTAGCCATAATGATTCTATGGTTCTGTCAGGACCTGGTATAGACTGTGGGCAGAACCTACATTATATACAGACCAGTAAAAAAATCTAGAGCTACATTTGTCTGAGTTAATCTTTCAAAATAAGGTTTTGAAATCTTAACAAAAACTGAACAAGTTAACTTTTTTTCTAAACCATTGTTGCTAATTTCTTCTCCACAGGAGTGATTTTCACTATTCTGTAAGAAAATATTCCCATTCTTACATGCTTTTTCTTTGACAAACACAAAAGGCCTTGTTATTTCATAACAAAATTACTGACCTTCAGAGCAGATTTATTACTCTCAATTTTACACTGACTTGCATACAACCGTTTGCCAGAAGGCCTCTTTTTTCCCCTTATTTCATCTTGATGTTCAGCATACACCCTGCTTCCCATCTCTGCTTTCAAATATGCCAGACTACTGAGAAGCAAGAAGAGGTTTCTGTAGCAAACCTCCATCTCCCTCTTCACCACTTCACTCTCATTCTAAGTGCTTGGTTTGTCCAGTTCCAAAGAAAACAGAACAAATGTTCTTGTATTCTTTTTCAGGCAAGTTTACTCTATATATCTAAATACCTTTGTTTTTTTAACTGTAAATAACATACTCAAAGTGCATCTCCAGTACTACTGCTCAGTAGGGAAAACAAGGCTGCAGAAGCTTCAAAGCTGGCAGCTCAGTCCGCATCTGTGTGTTTGGATGCAGTTCATTTCTGGGATTTGAACTTGAATAGAAGCCCAGGAAAGCAGTGATTCAACATACAGTGATTCAGTGAAGTTTAATGCAGCTCTTCTCTTAAATGAAACTAGAAAAGAATAAGCCTTCAGCTTGTAAACCAGTAAGGATCATGGAAACAAGAATCATGTTCTCAAAATTAGGCCTAATTTTAGTTAAAATCATTATTCAATGTGCCTTCCTAAGCAATCAACCTCAATCCCCAGACTGATCTACTTTGTTTAGAACTTTTTCAATTGCATAAGAGGCCCAGCAGATCCCAGGATTTCAGACATGTAGAACTAAAGCAAAGTTCTTATTAAAAGGAAGGGTTGTTATAGCTATGTCTCTAATATCAGTGTTAAAGAAACGTGTTGAATTGATGGAGAATAACATTTCTTCTTCCATTGTATAATTAAAAATGACTACAGCATTAAAGGACTCATTTAGAAGGGGAGTCTGTTACTATAAACGTGAACAGCTCACATATTGTTTATTTAGCATGTGGGATATGCTCAGCTCAGACCTGACAGCTTTGCTGTAGTTCTGTGCTGAGCAGTAACTCTAGACGCTGTGTGAAAGAGGAGCTGTGGGATGATGGCCCAGCTCTGAAATTCATACATACCTTTTTCCAGAAGAGCTTGCTCAGTGGAATAGGAGTGGATGATGATCTTTCCTTCGTCACCTCTTTGGGAGCTTCGCTGGCCACTGCCTCCTGTGGAGGTGCAGGTTCAGGGGCTTTTATGGTCTGCTTAGTCGTCTGTGGCTCTTGAGGGCAAGAGACATTTTTGTCTGATTTTATAGAGGTAACAGGCTGCTGCTGCTCAGGGCTCTAGGAAGAAACATGAACACAGGGACTGTTAGAAATGTATGAAGGACAAGACACCTGCAGCACATCTGGGTATCACCTGGTATCAGAGGTAAGCACACAGATCACTACAGCTGCACAGGACACACAAGGCAAGAAGATTCAGTGTATGGATTGCATCCCCATCCTTTCAAATGAAATAACATCTCAAACAGAGGGAGAAAATCATATAGAAACTCACCCTTCACAGCCGAGATGTTTAATTGTTAGAGAAATGAAAACATTGTCTCTGAGACTGAAAATGACAGTGAGAATAATTCCCCTTTGACTGCATTATTCAGACAGATAACTTGAATCATCGTACTCACTTTGGTATTAGTTGTCTGTCGGGTCTCTTTTGCAGCCTGAAGGGAAACAAAACACAAAGACATGTCTGTCTCTGGCAACGTCAGTGCTCACAGTTACACAGTTCAGGAATTGTCTGTGTCACAAATTACTTTATATTTAGTGAATGTTTGCTGAAAGTCCTGGCTCCTGCAACCATGGAAACTGAGTCCTGGCAGTGGTGAGGCTGCCTGAAGGCACTGCCAGCGCCCATCCCTCTACCTGCAGCAGCATCGCAGCCTTGTGCTGAAATGTTCATGTTGCTGCATCTGCAGTTCACAGCTTGTTCTTTAAAAATACTTGTATTTACATACCCGTTCTCAGTTTCTTCAGGTAATTCATTACAGAGGGTTTCAAAATATTAGCAGAGATTTTTCTGAGCTGGGTCTACAAGCATATATTCTGGTACACACATACAAGGCAGAGTTGGGTCTTTTCCACCAGGGGAATTGCATACCAGTCTGGGATGTGCTCACATCACCTTCAGCACAGGAAGCTCTGCTTTCTGGGATACAAAACAGGCAGATGACTGCCTAGAAGCAAAGGGCATTGATCAGCAGTGGCTTTATAACCTTGAAACAGGAATTGCAGCTCTACAAAGAGAATCTCTGCAGGTGCTGGAGACTGGTTTAGCCATTCACTCACCCTTGTGTAGTAGGTTGGATTTACTTTTTTGTAAAAAAAATCAATCACAGTAATGAGTCTCCTGGTTTCATCAAAATACATGAGGCCAGAAAGGATCAGGTTTGTTAAACATTTCCCAGTCAGCGATGCCTACTATTGACCCTAACACCCAGCACAGCTTACACTGAGGATGTGTGGGCCATGCCAAAAGGGGAGCAGCAAGCCCCAAATGCCAATGGAACATGAGGGCAGCACCCCAGGTTTGGGCAGCCTGCCACATACTGTGCAGATTTCTTGAAAGAATAGGTGAGAATTATTTTGCAGGAGCCAAGAACTTCATTTTGTGGTTAGCTGTAATGAACAGGACTCAGAGCAAGTGACAAGCAGTGTAATGCCACAAGCACTACCCACCAGTACTAATGCTGAAAACAGGTGATTAACCCTTCACTTTAAAGTAAAAATTCCATACATCAGTACACTTATACTACCCTTATACTACAATGGGAATAGAAGGAGATACAGGGATGCAACTCTTAAATGCCACTCAAATTCAATCTTTCAATGCCATTCAATTCAATCAGATGGCCAAATTGTAGTGTATCAGATTGTGTTATAGATTTGTATTAGGATGTATGCTGCTGTTTGAAAACAACATTCACAAGCTGCTTTAAATTAGTATTCATGTAAACACAGGACACTGAAAAACAATGCTTCTGGTAACCTAGTAGTCAGTCTCTATTTTAACTACATGCTCTTTGAAGAGTTCCAGAGAAAGAACTTTCAGAGGAGACAGTGAAATACCTAAAATTAAATAGGAGTACATGTATTAAATTGAGAATTTCAAATAAAGGAATTAATTATCTATTAATCTAGTTAAGCCATTTCAAATAAAAAATTGTCAACAGAACTATTGTTTTCTTTTAACTAGAGGTAAACTAGAGGTTGTCTGTCACATCAGAGTTCTGATTTGAATTTGTGCTTTCAATCAGCCCTACAATCAAAGTGTTGGCACCATTTTAATCCATCTCCTTTATTCTTAACAAGCTATAATTCATACCTCAGTTATTGCCTCTGTATTTTGTATATGGAAAACAAGCTGTGAATATAAACTTAGAAAGAAGAAAAAACCTATTTAAAAAGTAATTACATAAATAAGACAGATTTTACTGGTGTAAAAAATCAGTGCTGTTACATTCCTCCACGGTAACTGCTTTCATTCCAGGCAAAAAGCCTTAAAAAGTCTATCAAACAACCTGACAAAACCAAGGTGACATCTTAACTTGAAACTTTTGGCAATAACTGTGGACTTCAATCAATTGGGAAGATTGGAATTCCTTCAAGTTACATGCAGATGTCATTTATCTCAAAAATGAGACAGTGGTGAGAACATTTTTGTTTTGAAAATATCTTCAAGAACTCCCTTAGCCTTGTGCCCTTGATTATAAAGCCCCCTACTCACCAGAAATTCCACGTGGGTGTTTTGAGTGAACATTAATTACTTTCCTCCCCCAGTGGAAGGGTCTCAGCTTCTGCATTCTTTGACTAGAAACAAACTCTCTGCCTCTGGGCTACAATTGTCTGTTTCCCCACCACAGAACACCAGAGCACATTATCTACAGAGAATGCAGAGGTGCCCAAATATGGACCTTGAGAGCAATAATTGCTTAAGGTAAAAGCTAGTGTCCTCTGAAAAGTCATTGGTACAACAAGTATACATTTTTAGCAACTCTAAAGCATCCTTGAAAAGGATTTCTTTCCTCCAAACTAAACTTCAATTTGAACAACTAGTTTTAACCAAAAACAGTAAAAGTAACTATTTCTGAAGGAAATGACATCTTCCAGCCTTCTCTGTGCTGTATCAGATATTCCAGCTCCCCAAAGAACCCATTTAAACCACATGACAGTACATGCTAATGCAGGGGGGACCATAAAGCCTTCACCATAGTTGCACTGAGCTCTTAAACCTGTCCTCCCATCACAGGTGCAGTGTGTAGCTGTGTAACACATTGTTTGTCAGTACCTTCGATTGTATTTTTATTTTAGGTGTCCAGGGAAGTTTAGTCGGGGTTAGTGCGTGTGACTGGGAAGCACAGAGTGGGCAAGGTTAGAGGAATTGTTTCAGAGCCCTGAATTCACAGATGGCATAAACAGAGAGGTGTTGCACATGAAAATTTCCATACTGTGTGGCACAGAAATGCTCACAGTGGTGGTTTGCAGGGCATTGGCCCAGCTGGCCAGATGCTGATTTCAGTTACCGATTAAATAACTTTGCTCTGTGACAGGAGCCATCTGTTACCGCTCAGGGTTCCGTTCGGACTAGAGTTTCATACAGACCTTATGTCTAAAGAGTTTACTAAATGTACTGTGTCCTAGCTTGGGACTCTCTGCCTTCTTTTTCTTGGCCCCTTTTGTTTGTGATTCTGCCGGTGTCTTCGGAGCAGGCTGCCCACCATGGCCTTTTTCTGCTTTCGATCCCTTTTGTACAACAGCAGTTGAAGTTCAGTACTTATTGCAAAGTTCTTATTTGGTTCATGAAAGACATTTAAACACTCATATGTGTAGTATTAGAAACAAACATTTCCCTTCTGCTCTGACCAGTTACATCTTTTTTTCTGAGGGATCATATGTTTCTCCTTAGAATTTCATCCATGTGAACAATTCAATAAATATAAAAGCTAGGGCAACCCAGCTGACTCAAAATCAAACTACAATTTGCCCCCCCCCCCCAAAAAAAAAAATCTTCATTGAGACCCAAATCCCACAAAGACTGAGAATTCTGCAGTTTCAATTGAGTAACTAAATGCCAAATATGCAGGTCTTTGAAAAATGCCTTCATTATTTAACTGCAGTATTAGGGAATTTAGAAAGTCTCCATAATGTGTTATTTAGGAATAGGGTAGAATTCATATTCATGACATACGCTGCATAAAATATTTCAAGCTTACAATGACATTCTTGAAGTTAGAAGTGAAAGTAGCAAAAAACCAGTAACAGTAGACTGACACAAGGAGTGTTGACTGATACAAGGAGTGTTGACCTAGTGTCTTTTATTCCATTCTAAATATCCACAGAAGGCACCTGTTTGGGCAATCATTGCCTACTGCAGCTAGAGACTGGATCTCAAAGAAAGCAGGCAATGGCTTCTCTGAGAAACCACCATGAAGAAACATTGGTAAGTGTCTATATGGGGGAAAAATTGTAGGATCGGGCTGCTATTTAAATGTGGAAGCAGATAGCTCAGTGCAGACTGAGTTAGCCTGCACAGGTAGAGGTGGACCCGTTCAAATCCCAGTCTTCTAGAAGTCTTTACATGAGTAATGTTTGCTAAAATGTTCCATTTAGCTTTTCACAGCATTAGAAGAATTTTATTAACCACAGTCCAAGAACCTTCTCAAAACACAAGCTCCCTCACCACCTCAATCTCTCCAGTCTGCAACACAACCCTCTGGAGATTCAGCACTGCAGGAAAAAAGTTTTCATGTCAGAGTGGGTCTTTTTTTCTCCTCCATTCTTCCCCACCATTTTCATCTTCTGAGAAATAAAGAGGGGAGACACCAAACCAGAAATATCTGAGGTTGCTTAACTGAGCATCAGCATACCAAGACATGGTTGCATGGCGAGTGCCCTGTCCACATGCCCATAAAGCACCCAACCACAGATACTGCGAGGCAGCATTTTTCATTCTCTAGTCTCCCAGTGCCAGGTTCTAAAGCAGTAACATACCTTTGATTACATAATATAAAGGAGGATGTAGTATGTTTAACTGACTACTGATTTGCGTCTTAGGCATCATGCTGATCTCCCTTTGGCAGTATATTTTCTGATTTAAGAATCAGGCCAATGTATAGTGAATGCATTTGTATTTAAAAGTTGTCTTTCAGTGAAAATTACTCGTATCCATCCTCTGTGTGATTAGCTTTTCCCTTTAAGAGTTTTACTCTCCTTTCTTTTCTACTTAAGACAAAAAGAAGCTTCCAACAAGTATAATTTTTAAAAGAAGCTGGTGGTTTCGGGCCATGTTGATTAGTGTAAACTTGCAATGAATCAATTAATCCTAGGAATTATGACTCCACTCGTATTAAACTCCCATGTTTACATGGATGAGAAGACAACCACTAAGGGTGTGCCCAGACTGCTGGAAGCAGACAAGTTTTTAGCCAGCTGATTAAAGCCAGAGGCATCACTGGTTACATCATTTTGCTGTAAAGCCACCAGGTTTGTGGGTGCTGCTACATCTACATTTCAGCAGCAGGGAGGGTGCTCCTGTCCTTTGCAAAACTGAAAGAAGTTGTGGCTGTTTCTCATCTGCCCTCTTAGCCAGGAGAGAATGGCTGGGAGACACTGAGAGCCCAGGGGGGATAAAATCCAGCTCCTCCCTGCAAAGGAGAGGCACAAGCAGCCAGAATGAAAGCACAGCCAGGATTCAAAGGGACAGTGGTCCCCAGGCAAGCCAAACCCCTGGACAGCCCCACAGCATTCAGGAGAGGCTCAAACTGCTCAAAGGGGAAACCTTCCCTAAAAAACACACCACTGCCATTGAGGCAGGAGTTACTTTTCAGGGGAAAAAGGCATTTCACAGAATTGCCCAGATTGGAAAAGATCTGAGATCACCGAGTCCAAACATTAGCCTAACAGTGACAAGACCCCCACTAAACCAAATACCTCCAGTGATGGGAACGCCATACTCTTCCTGGGAAAGCCATTCCAATGCCTTCATTTTACACATCAGCTGAAAAACTAACAGTTTTATGTACAACAGCTGATAAACTAACCTTTTAACACAATTTTTCTTTAATGTAGTGAAAACATACTTGGTGTCAGGCAGGTAGTGAAGATGAAGGGATTCTTTGTAAAGGAAACTCCCTGTTTACCCTCTATACAGGGAGTTTGCATATCCTGCTAGTCATCTGGATTTGTTTACCCTCACAGGTCTGATAGCAAACCAAACCCAAACAGCATATTTGTAACAGCAATTACAGTCCACCCGCACCCTCAGTCACCTGTTCCAAGCACTCATGGCTGCACTCAAAGGCAGGTTCAGCTCACAGGGCTGAATGGCTGGATTTTTCAAGACTGTTTGAAAGAATGAGTCTCACTGGAAAAGCACAATTTGTGACTTTTCTGAGTGTCTTGGAGGACCTTAGCCCTGGCTATTGATTTTCAGAGTTGAATTATAGTGAGGGTGTGATATGTGTGTCCCCTGTACTTGCCAAGCTTTCCAGAAAGACTCACATCACCATTTCAGTACAGGGCTATTTAAAAATAGACAAAAAGGATAAAAACATAGCAGAGGCACCAGAAATATTGATGCCTATAATGATTTTGGTGACTCAATAGTCTCATGGAAAGACCATTTCCTTTTTCAGGGTTTTTTCCTTTTTATGTTAATTGAATTTTCTCACAGGCATAGGCAAGAAAAGCTTTAGTCCTTACAGTCATAGCAATGCGTAAGGACATTTAATCTGGAAGTTCCCAGTTGTGCAGTCAGTGATATGTCTGCAAGGCACTGAAACACTGGAAGATAAAAGACAACTTAGGACAAATTGCCTCACTTCTGCTTCTGTGGAAGCCTGGTATTTTCAATACCTCTAATAGCAAATGCAAGCTGTAATAACGCACTTTGCTGAATTCACATATAAAAGGACCTTGGCTTGGTTCATGAATGCTAAAAGCAAGTTTCTTCTGACCAGTGGAATCAAAGAACAACGGGTTTATAAAGAGGAAAGCAAGAGGCCTCATCTGCCTGTTAAACGGAGGAGCATTTCTCAGACTGATTCTGTCTCTGTCCAAGCCAATAGGATGCTTCCAGTGGGGACATCACATGCCCTTGCAGTCAGCCTGATGCACTGTGAATATAGCTTGAGTGTTCAATTTACCCTGCTTACAAAAGATCCTGATCCTCATCTCTGCATGCAAAGTGGTCAGGGAAGGACAAACTGTCACTGCAAGTCTCAGTCCCGCTCAGAGTAGCTCCATCACCTTCCTGAGGTTTCAGCTGTTGTGTAGGAGCAGCCCATCAGCCTTGCCTGTAGCACAGGACTGTTTCAGCCAGAAGAGTTACACTCTGGAATCTCCTGTTTTTTATTGATTTCAGTGGGAATCTGATCCTTGCCCAACCTCCTGCACCTCAAGAATTCATCCAGTAGTGCAGGGCAGGAGGGTGGGAGGAGGGTCCTGCCCACAGCCCCTGCCCACTGAGCCCCAGAGCTGCCACAGGCAGGGGACCATGTGCGCCATCCCCTCCAGGCATGAGAACTCCAGCAGATTTGAAGAGAGAGAGACATGCATGCACAACTGGAAATGAAAAATCAGAGACTGGCATAGCTCTATGAGCAGAGTTTTGTGTGGACTCAACAGGATTTCATTTTATGGATCTGTAGTTTTAGATCAAGAACAAATCAGAATAACAACCGAAAACATTAACAGGTCATCAACAACTCTGTTGAGTTACAGTTCAGATCTTGATTGTAACATGTGAGATGAAGAATTGCACCGCTTATGCTCACCTTCCTTTCAAATTTGTTCAGAGGACAAAAGGCTTTAAGTTATTTCAAATTATAACATTAATGGACACAGTGAGGAAATACTTGAGTCAAAGCCATCTAGGGATCAGTGACAGAATGAGGAATCTGCCTACCTTGTCTTCAGAATCACTTTTGGCTTCAGCTTTGCTTGGGGAGACCTTAAATGCATTTGAAACAACAAACAGTCACACCAAGTCAGTGTTTTAAAAGATGTAAAAGACCGTATGTTTGAAAATAGCAGGTTTGGTCTAGCACAAAGGTGAAAGAAGTATAAATTACTTTCTCCACCGCCCCATGTGGGAAAATGTACAGTTTAAGTGGTTTGAGAGCAACTTAAAATTACTGATTAAATGGAAAATACCCAGACCAAAGTAATGCAAATGTATAACCAATTAATCCATACAAAAGTCAGTTTTAGAGATACTACAAAATAAAGTTTCATCATGAAGAGAATCCTTAGGATGCCTAAATACTTCCAGGTCTACAAGTATCTATGCAGAGGTTTCCAGAGGAGATCATCACCACTTGATGACTGCAGAAGCTGTCTATCTCTCTATCACCCTCAAGTCATTCTCTAACACATCTGTTTGACTGCATCATATCACAGCTCCAGAGCTCAACATAGACACATGAGACTTTTGTAAGCAACCCAAAGCCTAGCCTGAGATGAAAAGGAAAGGTGAAAGCTTACCAGTGTTTTAAGGAAACTCATGACGGAGTTATCTACTGCAGCAGCTGGCTGCGGGTTGTCTTGTTTTTCCTCTGCCTTTTCGGGCTGTTCAGCGCTGAGACCGTTGACACCTGCCAAGTCCTGCCGAAGGTCTTTGTGGTTGCAGTCATCTATCTCCTAAAAAGAAGGGGGCAGTTTCTTCAGTCCCAGCCTGATTTCCAGTGGAATGCAAAAGTAACATTTGTCACTTGCATTATGTTGCTCTGAGAGTCATAACCCTAATTCCAACCATACTTCTCCAGCCTACGCATTCAGAACAATTGAGCGCTTGTACATCTCTTTTCCCTCTTTTCTAATATATTCAGCATTGGCCGTTGGTTGGAGGAACATTGTTCTCAGCTACCAAGTATAACAAACACAAGTAAAGTCGCACACAGCATCCCAAACAACATCCCTTTTCTCTTTTCAAGGCTGAACTAGTGAATAGGATCAAGTGCCGAGATTTTGGCCTTCGATGGTTCAGTGTCTGGTTGTACCACACAGAGAACACTTCCGATATTCTGTATTTTGCAATTCCAGAGATAATTTCTCTAGCAAACACAAACAGGGTACAGATTAATAGGAGGGGGGGAAAAGTAGCAACACAAAGGAATTCTTCCATGCCAGATGGAGCTGCTTCCTCTCTTCTTAGAATTACAGTTCAGAGCCCAAAAGTAGTTTTCCATGCTCAGGCTCTCTCAAGTATGTAATACTGACTTACTCAGTTTCTGTTTAAACACCTAACAAAGGTCTATATTTTAAACAAATGTTCTTGGAGAAGCTTTTTTATGCTTCTAAGGTGAATTTTCCCTCAATTCTAACCATTTTTACCTGCAGCCCCCTCAGATAAAGCCACCACAACCATTGGGCAGCAGATTCAGACAAGCCCTCACGTCCCGTTCAGCATTTCCTTTGTTAACACATCTGGCTAGCAATGAGTCTGCTACCAGTAATCCTACCTGTCTATGGTGTAAGGGCAGGGCTACATCTGTCAATTACTACAGTAAATTGTCCTTACCCGGTGGTGGCATTGCCTTTAGTAGCGGATCTGAGACACCACTGAATGCATAGGCATAGCAGTGCCATATCTCTGCTGAAGAACATATAAGCCACAGCTATTTAGGCAGCAGCACACAAGTGATCACTTGGGAAATAGCAACCAGAGAAGCAGTTGTTAGGATACTGAGCAACCAGGTTACTCCAGAGGAAAAATCAAGATAGAAATAAAACTGATGAGCCTGTTCATGTGTCTCCAGCAAACAGCTTCTTTGAATCACTGCTCTAAAAGACTGTCTGGAGGTTCAAGTGACACCAAGGGTTTTTTTCCTAATCTGCCAGTTAGACACAGTTCAGTGACATTTTTACTAGGCAGAGTGAAATGAAAATTGCACTCTTGAGACACTTTTCCTGGGTGATTAAAAAAACCAATACTCATAGAATTTGCAGAGGACAAAATGCTTCTATAAGTCACTGAAGGAAGGAGTAGACTGTCGATGCACAAATGTTTTAAAACAGAGAGCTAAGTGAGCATCAGGAAAGATGAGCCTGGAGTCTGCACACAGAGTGTAAACAGTTAAAATACAAATAGTTTATTTGCAAGAACAGGCTTCTGTCTAATTCTCCACCCACTGTTTTCCAAGTTTACCCAGAAAGAAACACAGCACAGTGGTTCAGAGTGCTTCAACAAGCTATTTAGAAGTTTCTTACAAGAATCTAACATACCACTTTGTCCAGCTGCCAGTTATGGGCCAAAGTGGCTCCAAGAACAATACGTCCCATGCAGAACACGTGTGGCCATGCCAGCTCCAGCAGCCCTGCTCCAGGGGATGCCATCTAGAGTGCTCTGCTCGTATGAGAAGTGTTGGCTCTAATTCAGATATTACATGGGCAACAAAGGCGTGAGGCAAGAGACCAAGGAGGCAGGAGGCAGAAGATGTGTTGCTAAACCTTCATAACTGAAGTACATGATGCTCTCAAACAAAAATAAGTAAACTGGAGATTTTTTTTGTGTATAGGTTTTTTCCATGCTGCACACAAGCCTAAGCTCTGGTGTTGGGCTGCATTTTCTGTCTAGAAGAAGGAAGTTTTTGTAGCCTACAGCTTTTAGCAGCAGCAGAAACCACTTGAGGCACCAGCAGAGGTAACAGGTACCACCACTGGCTGACCACTCTTACCATGTATTTCCCTGCTCTGCGGAAGTGAAAGCTATGACAGACTGTGGAGATGGGGCACATTGCCATCTATACATCCCTGAACTCTAACTTGCAGAGCACAAACAGGTTCCATAATGACCTACTACTGCACAGGGAAGCCTACTTCAGGATTCCCAAGCCAAAGCTACCATTAGCTGAGATACCACTCAAATCTGGACTTCAGCAGATGCTGCAATCCCTCTTGTACCTTTGTGGGAATACAGCTGTAGGCAGGAGCAGATGCAGGCCATCAGCATGTAAATCAAGGAGAGATAATGTAGAATCCTACAACATCACATTTTCAGAGCCATAGTCCAATAACCACAAAAACCTGTGACTAGTTCACTGCAAAACATGCTGAGCAAAACCCAGGAGGCAAATAAAGAAAGAAAACAGGAGAAATTCAGCATTAAAACTTAAGATACTATGTAAATGCTCAATTTATTTCCTTTAGGAGCCAAATTTCGGGGTAATAAACACCTTAAATACTTCTAATGTAGTTTCAGTTCAGTCATTACAAAAACATATCAAAAGAATGTATTCCTGCCAGCACTTTTGTTTGCATGAATCATGGCTCAGGGAAACATTTCAGGCATATAATTTATCTTTTCTTTGGCTTACATAGTAAATGCTTCACGAATTCATGAATTCTGTCCTTGTTTTAATTATGCTGTGCTCTGAATGTAGTTTTGTAGACCACAAAAATAAAGAGTGGTTCACCAAACACAGAATGTTTGTGCAGCTCTTAAGCTATAACTGTGGAGCCTCTCTCTTACTTACCAGCAATGCTGTTTGTTTTGTGTTGGCACTCAATTCAGTGTAACTTTGCTTTGCCTTTAGCTTTTTCAGATACTACGAGTCATAATTCACCAAGAAAAGAAAAGAAAAAAAACCTGTTGGCAGCAATATCTGAATTGTTAGTATGATTATTTGGTAAGAGTTTGTAGTTACTACAGTAACAGCAATTAAATTAGACTTGGTCATTCTCCCATCCTACATGAGAACAGAAGGCAACTGTGCTGCAAGGCAAAGCCACAGCCTTTGTTTTAGAAATGGAGTTAAAGTTGGCAACATATTAAAAACATTTATTGATATATTTTTCCCCAGAAAAGGTCCTTAACTCCTCTCTGCCCCAAAGACATCCTCCTTTTCCTATCTGAAAAATGAATGATAAAATTCATAGTCCAGAAATGCAAGGATAAGGTTAAAATTTCTCTCCCCCCTGCTACTGTTCTGCCACCCATTTACACTGAGCAACACGAATGCCAATTTTGTGAGTCCTCAGAAGATTTTTGGGTGGTAAAAGGCTATGCACATGTGTGAAAGATGTACAGCACTACTGTTAAACAGGATACCTGTCCTGAAGCAGCTTCCTGGGTGCCGTAAAGCTGCTGTGTGGGCTAGGAACCTGCAAACACACCAAACACAGGCTACAGCTGGTGAGTGAGAGTTTGGGATTGTCAGATTATTCCCAGCAGAGAGGTTCAGGATGTGGACAGATATAAACACAAGACTGAGAAAGAATTCAAAATCAATAAGAAAGTGCAGTGTTACTGGTATAAAGCATCTTGATCTGAACAAACCATGCTTCTAGTGTCTGCCTGATCTGGCAGAGTAAGATTTAGATTCTCTTGTCCTGTCCCTGGTGGTTTCCCATAACAAACATTTACTTGAGCTTTTACAACAGTATAGTCTGCTACCAGAAAGCGTTTAACTCTGACTTCTGGTTAAAGCTACTTCAGACTGTGATTTCCTTAGAATCTCACTCTGTACTGCTTCAGCAGCAGAGCTGTGACCTTTCGCAGTGCAGTTTGTGATCGCAGCAAAACAGGAAATGATGGATTTTTCATTTGGTTGTAAAGGTACCAATTCTTACAAGCACAGGCAGAAGTTACTCTGTGTGGATCAGTAAAAATTACCTGCAGGACTGCTGAAAAGCTTCAGTCTTGCAAGCTTCAAGCAGAAGTGCCAGCATGGACTGAATAGATTATTCATTCTGAATTATTCACCCTGTCCTGTTTATGTAGCAGATTACTCTGTATTCTGCTAGGTTGAGACTAAACGTGCAGATACAGCTGCCTGAAATAATAGTGGTGGGTGCCACTTTTGATGGGAAGTGGTAAAAAAAGCAGTTGTTTAGTCCTACAGATAAATCTTCAGAAAAATATTTCAATTTCAGTTTGTACAAGAGATGCAAAATTATATCTGAGGCCCAAAGTAGAGAAGAACAGAAATTAAAGAGACTTTTTAGGACAAACTGCAGTGTCCTCAGTGTAAGCAGCAAGCACAAGTCCATTCAACACTGTTTAAAGCATTAAAAAACACATGCAGTCTAATTTGTAAGCCTGAACTAGGCCATTCGAAGTAGTTGCTATGAAAATGCCATTTATAAGTATGAGGGGGACCATGCAGCCTGTTTCCCCCCCTTGTTCCTGACCTTGAAGAGGATTTGAACTAGAACTCCAGCAGAACTAATGTGAGTTATACCACATCCCTATCCAGGGGATGGGATTTTTCAGTAGTTAATTACCTGAAAATTAATCCCATAGTATTCTGGCTGGTATCAGATTTTGCCAGAAATGTAAAGTCTAAACTGGAGTCTGTTTTCAGCTCCTTTCTTTGATTAGTGTGTTCTCAGGTAAGTTACTTAAGAAATACGATCATATTCTTAGAACAGTCATATAAGAAACATCACTCAAACTTTAAAGCTGTAAGGGACCACATTTCCTTCAAACAGCTCAGAGTGCAGAATGGCTACTGTACAATAGTCCTTATTCTGCTATGCAACAAGCAGCTATGGCTCAGCAGCGACTATTTTAAGAATAGCAAAAAAACCTGCTAAAGAGCTTTTCTAAAAACCATCCAGTGCCAAATTCTAAGCTCCTGAAGCATAAGAAAACTTGACTTCCAGGTACTTTTGCTTTCATTTGTAGCTGGCTGCTATTCATCATCCTGGCAATTGGAACATGAGCCCAGCTGTCTTGCCCAAGCCTTTCAGAGAAATACAAGTGAATTTAGACTGGAGGTCAGATGCCAGCACTTAGCCATGAGACAGACATCAGAGTTGTCACCACTCCACCACAGGTTCTTCTCCCAAACCTCTTATCCAGTCACCCCTGTGGGGTGTTACCCATTAAGAGCAACACAACTCATTCACACAGCCATCACAACATTGAGTTGTCCTGTGCTATCAATATTCCTAGGAGGTTTCATTAAGAGAGAAATGGATATTCCTACTCAAGCACTTGCCTTCCCCTGTGGGACACTGTTTGATGTGTTCTGTAATCCAGCAGCCTCTCTTGCTGTGATGCACCCGTCAGGAAGGTCTGAAGACTGCCTTTCCTCCTGGGTATCAATTTGTGTTTTACTCCTTTCGTTTCCCTTTTCCAGTTTGAAGATTCTGTCAAAGAAGTTTCCTTGCTTTGGCTTTGAGGCAGCTACATCCTCTCCCTCAGGTGTCCCTGATGCAGTGAGCTCGACGTCCTGAAGTGATGCTGCTGGTGGGGCCCGGCTCAGGTTTTTATTTGTGCCTTCCTCCCGCACAGCTGCTGCGGGATCCTCTACCCTGTCACTTGGGGCTTTGTTCACTCCGGGTGCCTCCGAGCTGACATCAAGTTTCGCCGATCCAACTGATGAATCTGTAGCTGGATCTTCAGTACGCCCTGGTACAGACCATGAAAATGCAAAGACAGAGCGGGATTTTGCAGATGGCAGAGCATTCCTGGCTTTGCTCCCGAGACTCTGCCCGCCTGCCTTGGGAACAGGGCACTGCTCCATTGTCTCCGGGGAAGAAACAGCCACATTATCCCGTGCAACACTTGCCTTTGCATCCACTACAAACAGAAGCATAAAACAGTAATTATCCAGCATGGCAGAGTCGTTATACTGGTTGTACAATTAATCACGGTGACCCTGCACTTTAATAAAGTCATTCTGAGAAGTGGAGCATCAAGGAGGACCACACAAAGTGCAGCTTGTTTAGAGACCCCCTCCCTCTTCCTGTGCTGTGTACAAGCTGGCACTCATCTCTCAGACCTGCCCTGTCATTCTTGTTGAAGTTTGTGCAAATTTTATAGTCCTCACAGCCCCCTTTTCCCAGGTGCCTGAGTCAGATAACAGCCCAGGTTTTCGATTACTTAGCCCAGTGGACTTGCTGAGGGACTTTTATCTTCCAGTTAAAATCAAAGAAGCAATAACAAAAGACAAATACCAATCAAGCTTGAGACAAAGGTACGTATTATATATTACACTTTCCTCTGTCAAAGCTAAACGGGAAACAAGAATGGAAACTGCAAGCACTGAGTTTGTTTCCTGGCTTGCTGGGCTCCACAGGGCTTTGCAGTCATAAGCCATTTAATTCACTCTTCCAGTGCTGGTCTTTGCCTTGCTGCCTGCTCTCCATAGTGCAGTTTCTACTTGCTCCTCTCCTCTAAGGTTAGTTTAAGCATGACTTGAACACTGATAATTCACAACTGAGACAGGATTCTTATCCTTACATTTCTGACTCTTTTTACCCACAAACATGATGGCTTTTAAACAGACTTTCCTGTCTTCCTGCCTTCCCCCCTCCAATTCTCACAAATAATTCCCCCTTGTGTGCACACACAACCCACACACTCTGCATGTGAAAATAAGGTATGTTCCATGATTTTGTATTACAATGGCACTTTGATAAGTAGATGAGGTGAAAATCCCTGTTACAGTAGTGCAGACAGGAGGGGAAGGCTCCTGCTCTACAGAACATTAAAAAAAAGAATGTTTCTTGTATTTGTTTTGTGAATGGGAGACTGAATCACAGACTATGTGGTGTGAAACCCCAGTGAACAAGAGGAGGTTTGTTGGGAGGTAAACCTTACAGCTCCGCCTCAGCTTGAGCTTCTGTTCCCTACTTTGACTAGAACATATCCCCTATTTCCCTGTCAATCATCACTCCAGATTTCAAGGATGAATTTAGATCTACTTAATTATAACTGTGGAAAACTGACAGTCTCAGAATGACTTGCTAAATTAGAATTCTTATATTGTCAGTTCCAGTGTAAAATTAAAATTATTTCAAATTAGAATTGTAATAGTCTAGTCAATATTATGCTCTTCACGTTTTACTTTAACAGAAATAAAACCCCAGACACCAACAAATCCTGACTGAAATGGCTGTCTCCCACACTACAGATCTTCAGCACTCCGTTCAATGTTTTAAAATTCCTTTTTAAGACAAGGAAAGCAGAACATTTTGAGATCACAGCTATCAAAACTACGCTTTGATTTTTTACAGCAAAATTACCCCAACTTTCCACCTCCCCCCAGGATTTTGCATAGCACCACACAAGCATCAGCAGGCACCATAAAACAATGTGCGTACAATTTGTGTCCCTTTGTGTCCTCCTGGGCACATCCCTGGGCAATGCAGGAGGTGATGCAGAGCCCCAGCATCCAGCCGTGACATCTCCTTCCCCATGGCCTTAATTCAGGAACTCTAAGTCCCCACTGGAGCCTTGTTTCACATCTCAAGGTTTGTCCTAACTAGCAGGAGGCGGGACCTTCTATAAACCCAAGGGATGAGAAGTGCTGAAGCATGCCAGTGTGAACCTCAAGTGACTTGACTGAGTTGCCAGCAGTGGAGGCAACAGCTGACAAAGGGCTGCAGCTGCAGGATTCACAACAGGCATTTTACCTGGGGATCTGGCTCCTAGCTCCTCTACTACTGACATATTTAATCTGACATAATATTTCTTATTGTGTTTTGGGAATATGAGAAACTACAGAGGAGCCTGCATGCCTCAGCAGAACCTGTTCTGTCCAGGTAATTAGGTTTTCAGTTCTTCATGTGTATTGTATTAGAGAGAACATTTCTTCACTGGATTCTCTGCTACCATTCATGTAAAGAAATAACTCACAGTGGCAAGAATATTCTTCTGCAATATTTCATAAACACCTATTTCAACATACTGACACGCAAAGAAAGGCTGCAAATAACCAGCTACAAACCCACCTATGTAGCTATTCAGTCAGGATGCAAGGATCAGTTCTAGTTTTCTAAGCCTCCTGCAGTACTAAATGAAAAAGAACTGAAGAACTAACTTCTAATTATAGCTGGAAACTTGAGAAGGAAGTAAAAAGCAAACCTTCCCCTGCTAAAGAAAGCAGAAACAATATCCATTGGAAAATAATTGTAATAGATGCTGAACTTCTGCTTTATGTAACAGATAACGAGTTAAACACAGGAAAACTGTCTTTAGTGTAAAAATAGGAATACAAGCTCATCATTAAGAAAACCAACCAAACAAAAACTAGCTCATGAACCTATCAAGCTCCTTTTATCTCTAATTATCATGGAAGGAATGAAAGGCCTGGAACATATCACCAGCATGAGACCTGCAGCCCGTCTCTCGTGTCAAAACAGTTGAAACTGTTTTAGAGAAACTCTGCTCTGGCACCAGGCAAAGCAGATCCCACCACCAGTGCAGGGACACTTCTGTGGTGGGCTGAACAGAGGAGTTTGACTCATGCTACGTTCACAGCAAACTGTGAAGGAGAAAGGCTTTGAAATGGCACTGTTTGGATGAGAAGTACATGGTATTTTTGTTTCTAAAGAAACCCAGAAGTGCTATTCTTCCCAAAATTATTCCACAGTCCAGAGGCAGAATTAGGAATAGAAGCAAAACCTCTCAAATTCTAGTCCAGGTCTGCAAGTAGATCAAAGACTTTCACTATGAATAAGACTAATAACTACTCTGAAACTAAAATCAATATACAATTTACAGCACTGCTGTGAGATTGCATTTCATACTGCTACTACGCAGGCATCTTCCTTTCAAGTATTTAACAAAACACAGGCACAGTACAGAAGATTTGTTCTTCCCTTCACTTTTTCTGGATGTGTTAAAGAGGCTACAGCTGAACAAAGTCCCTGGTCTGTAAGAACACACTCCAAGTTAGGGTATTTTTTCTGAAATTTGCTAGATTAGACCAACATCTCCTCCTTAACTTACAAGAAAAACTGGACAGCAAAGAGTAGTGATTTGTGCAATGTTATGTCAATACCATTTCGTTGCTCAGAAGTAATTGCTGACAGATTTTCTCCTGCTTCCTTTCATATCCTTGACTTTGGCATTTTAAGCACTTCCATAGGTTGAGGCTGGAGAACAGCACTGTGTTTGCTGACACAGAATGGACAGATTCTGCAGAATTAGCACTGAATTTTAAAGAGCAAGTTCTTAGATTTTAGAAATAACATTTAGCCAGCAAGATACTATAATGGACAAAACCTTAAGGCAAGTAGAGCCTCAGGCTGACCATGTGAGCCGCAAAACTGACTCTGTGGGTATGGATTTCTGTTCCTTGTTGCATCTTATGCACTCCAAACACCACAGACAGGCTGCAGAGCTCTGACAGCCTCTGTGCAGAGTCACTGCAGCAAAGCACCCATTTCCCTTGTGTGTGGGACCAAGAAGCAGCACTTAGCCAGAGAGAATGGCAGATGTAGGCAGGAATTCTGAGGATGTGACTGACGTGAAAGTCCAGAACCACGAGTCAGACATAAATGAAAGGCTGCCTGAACTGTTGTCAGCCAATTAGCTTTTGCTGATCAGTGGGAATATACCCAGACTTCAGCCCCATGCACATAACAGATGGCAGCCAAACTCCCACAAGTGGGACCAAAAGGAATTCTGTCCAGTACTCCCAGATTGCCTTTCCCCCTGCTTCACAATAAACCTGATTTCCTCTGAAATTTACTTTGCTCTTTTATTCCTGACAGCAGCCTAAGCCATGTACTAGGTAGGCTTCTATTTTTGTTGTCCAATTTGCTCGAGTTAAATCCTTCATATGCTTTCTTAAAAAAGTGCTCCTTTTCCTTAGCCTTTGATTGCTAGACTGGTTTCAGCAGTTCTACACAGCCTCATGGCTAATATACATAGAGAACACATAAAATCTGGCTCTGTGCTTTCTTACATTGGCAGCTTCTCACCCTCTGCCATTTATCCCACTGACTCATTCATAGTGAATGTAATTTTTAGCTGTTGAATGAGGAACAACATTAACTGGCAAGGTCTTCAGCATAGATACGTGAACAAGCCATAAAATAAATGTTTTCTCATGTTGCTGCTTTCAGTAGAGAAAAAAACTCTTCTCTTGAAACAGAACTGAGCAGCTACAAATACAGCTTTAGCATATTTGACTCTTGAATACAAGCCAGTTACAAATAGATATTTTGCTTAACAATATTATTATAGTACTACAGCATGATCTTGTTCCCTGGAGTTCATAGAATCATGGAAACAATAGATTTTAATGGCCACGAAGGAATCATTAAGGGCTACAAGGCAACATTTGGTCTGTTCATCAGTGCAGGCCAGCACAATGGGCTATAATAGCCCAAAATGAATTACTGCAGCAAATACAGAGTTTAAAAATCTAAATGCCTAACAAAAGGGTGAATTTTCTAACTTACATATTTCCATGTATTTTTATAGATATTCTGTAGACTGATTTTCTTTGTTATGTAGAACTGAATTGATATCATACTGCCACCTTGGATGTAGGTTTTTTAGATCTCCAAGTATACCTCGTGTGATTGCTTCATGGGAGACCCCAAAAACTGTTGTGACAAGACTAGATGACCAAGTCTTCAGAAGCATTAGAGAATTCCAAAATAAGATGTTCCCTGTCCTCCTCACCCCCCATTCCTTAGAGGGTAAGAGCCACACGATTAGTCTTCTGCAATCTTGTCCAATTAATCCATGCAAATAAAATTGACAATGCATTTATGCTCTAATTGTTTCACTAATTTAGTCAGCATTGTTATTTATCTAAAAGGTTTACATAAATTAGAGAAAATAGGGAAAGATAAGCTAGCAGCAAGAATAGCAACGATCATTCCTTTAAAAAACAGCTAAAATGCATTGTTTCACTGTTACAGGCACACAGTTATTGCAGTACTGCCATTTCTGTTACTGACTAGTAATAAAAGAATTGCATCTTAAGGGAACTTTTCTTCCTGTGTAATCTTTCATTTTCTAAGCAGGTTATTGCTTCAATCTGCATGTAATTGCCACCCAAATACTAACAAAATCATCCCCATTTTGTTCCCCTGATGCACTTCTGCCCCATGTAGTGCAAACCTCAGATATATGGCCTTCTTCTCTTTACTCATTTGTCCACTGATTCTATGATTCTACTTACATAAAGTTCAAACATGCCAACACAAGCCATTAGGAAAAGTCAGGATCAGATTTGATGTCCCCTTGCTTGCAGCAATGTTGCATGTTGTGAAGCAGCAGGAAGGGCACCACCGCTATTTAATGGGCACTAGAGGAGGACAAGATGGGTACTGGCACTCTGCGCAGTGTCTGCAGCCCTGGTAATTGATAGGAGCAGGAAAGGCAAGTCATGGAAAGAATCCCCAAGTCCCCACATCTGTCAGCCTGTTTGAGCAGAAGCAGCAAATGTAGAGAATCAGTCACCAATCTGCTCACCCAGATGTGAAGCAGATGGTGATGGGCTTCTTCCAAATAACATTACTTCCTCTGGTCATATTAAGTTAACTCTCTGGATTCTTTTTTCATTATATTAGCAGATATAGATTTCGTAGACTCATTTATCAACAATGCTATTTAATGCAGAGCACATGGTCAGATCACCGGCAATCAAGAAATGCAAACTAACAAGACAAAGACCACAAACATCCATCTAACACTATTCATAAATCCTCTTGCTTCACTTGTCTTATTTTCAGCTCTTTTGTCTTCTTCAGAAGTGCTCACTTTATAACCGTAAAAAAAGATCACAGTACTATTTCTTGCACTGTTTCATTTAGTGATGCTATTAACTACATTTTCTGAAGGGATAACTTCTGCCTCCAAACAGCAATTGCCCTTCTATTTCACCAAGATTTTGATNTTAAAATCAAAGAAGCAATAACAAAAGACAAATACCAATCAAGCTTGAGACAAAGGTACGTATTATATATTACACTTTCCTCTGTCAAAGCTAAACGGGAAACAAGAATGGAAACTGCAAGCACTGAGTTTGTTTCCTGGCTTGCTGGGCTCCACAGGGCTTTGCAGTCATAAGCCATTTAATTCACTCTTCCAGTGCTGGTCTTTGCCTTGCTGCCTACTCTCCATAGTGCAGTTTCTACTTGCTCCTCTCCTCTAAGGTTAGTTTAAGCATGACTTGAACACTGATAGTTCACAACCGAGACAGGATTCTTATCCTTACATTTCTGACTCTTTTTACCCACAAACATGATGGCTTTTAAACAGACTTTCCTGTCTTCCTGCCTTCCCCCCTCCAATTCTCACAAATAATTCCCCCTTGTGTGCACACACAACCCACACACTCTGCATGTGAAAATAAGGTATGTTCCATGATTTTGTATTACAATGGCACTTTGATAAGTAGATGAGGTGAAAATCCCTGTTACAGTAGTGCAGACAGGAGGGGAAGGCTCCTGCTCTACAGAACATTAAAAAAAAGAATGTTTCTTGTATTTGTTTTGTGAATGGGAGACTGAATCACAGACTATGTGGTGTGAAACCCCAGTGAACAAGAGGAGGTTTGTTGGGAGGTAAACCTTACAGCTCCGCCTCAGCTTGAGCTTCTGTTCCCTACTTTGACTAGAACATATCCCCTATTTCCCTGTCAATCATCACTCCAGATTTCAAGGATGAATTTAGATCTACTTAATTATAACTGTGGAAAACTGACAGTCTCAGAATGACTTGCTAAATTAGAATTCTTATATTGTCAGTTCCAGTGTAAAATTAAAATTATTTCAAATTAGAATTGTAATAGTCTAGTCAATATTATGCTCTTCACGTTTTACTTTAACAGAAATAAAACCCCAGACACCAACAAATCCTGACTGAAATGGCTGTCTCCCACACTACAGATCTTCAGCACTCCGTTCAATGTTTTAAAATTCCTTTTTAAGACAAGGAAAGCAGAACATTTTGAGATCACAGCTATCAAAACTACGCTTTGATTTTTTACAGCAAAATTACCCCAACTTTCCACCTCCCCCCAGGATTTTGCATAGCACCACACAAGCATCAGCAGGCACCATAAAACAACGTGCGTACAATTTGTGTCCCTTTGTGTCCTCCTGGGCACATCCCTGGGCAATGCAGGAGGTGATGCAGAGCCCCAGCATCCAGCCGTGACATCTCCTTCCCCATGGCCTTAATTCAGGAACTCTAAGTCCCCACTGGAGCCTTGTTTCACATCTCAAGGTTTGTCCTAACTAGCAGGAGGCGGGACCTTCTATAAACCCAAGGGATGAGAAGTGCTGAAGCATGCCAGTGTGAACCTCAAGTGACTTGACTGAGTTGCCAGCAGTGGAGGCAACAGCTGACAAAGGGCTGCAGCTGCAGGATTCACAACAGGCATTTTACCTGGGGATCTGGCTCCTAGCTCCTCTACTACTGACATTTTTAATCTGACATAATATTTCTTATTGTGTTTTGGGAATATGAGAAACTACAGAGGAGCCTGCATGCCTCAGCACAACCTGTTCTGTCCAGGTAATTAGGTTTTCAGTTCTTCATGTGTATTGTATTAGAGAGAACATTTCTTCACTGGATTCTCTGCTACCATTCATGTAAAGAAATAACTCACAGTGGCAAGAATATTCTTCTGCAATATTTCATAAACACCTATTTCAACATACTGACACGCAAAGAAAGGCTGCAAATAACCAGCTACAAACCCACCTATGTAGCTATTCAGTCAGGATGCAAGGATCAGTTCTAGTTTTCTAAGCCTCCTGCAGTACTAAATGAAAAAGAACTGAAGAACTAACTTCTAATTATAGCTGGAAACTTGAGAAGGAAGTAAAAAGCAAACCTTCCCCTGCTAAAGAAAGCAGAAACAATATCCATTGGAAAATAATTGTAATAGATGCTGAACTTCTGCTTTATGTAACAGATAACGAGTTAAACACAGGAAAACTGTCTTTAGTGTAAAAATAGGAATACAAGCTCATCATTAAGAAAACCAACCAAACAAAAACTAGCTCATGAACCTATCAAGCTCCTTTTATCTCTAATTATCATGGAAGGAATGAAAGGCCTGGAACATATCACCAGCATGAGACCTGCAGCCCGTCTCTCGTGTCAAAACAGTTGAAACTGTTTTAGAGAAACTCTGCTCTGGCACCAGGCAAAGCAGATCCCACCACCAGTTCAGGGACACTGCTGTGGTGGGCTGAACAGAGGAGTTTGACTCATGCTACGTTCACAGCAAACTGTGAAGGAGAAAGGCTTTGAAATGGCACTGTTTGGATGAGAAGTACATGGTATTTTTGTTTCTAAAGAAACCCAGAAGTGCTATTCTTCCCAAAATTATTCCACAGTCCAGAGGCAGAATTAGGAATAGAAGCAANTCTGTGGTGGGCTGAACAGAGGAGTTTGACTCATGCTACGTTCACAGCAAACTGTGAAGGAGAAAGGCTTTGAAATGGCACTGTTTGGATGAGAAGTACATGGTATTTTTGTTTCTAAAGAAACCCAGAAGTGCTATTCTTCCCAAAATTATTCCACAGTCCAGAGGCAGAATTAGGAATAGAAGCAAAACCTCTCAAATTCTAGTCCAGGTCTGCAAGTAGATCAAAGACTTTCACTATGAATAAGACTAATAACTACTCTGAAACTAAAATCAATATACAATTTACAGCACTGCTGTGAGATTGCATTTCATACTGCTACTACGCAGGCATCTTCCTTTCAAGTATTTAACAAAACACAGGCACAGTACAGAAGATTTGTCCTTCCCTTCACTTTTTCTGGATGTGTTAAAGAGGCTACAGCTGAACAAAGTCCCTGGTCTGTAAGAACACACTCCAAGTTAGGGTATTTTTTCTGAAATTTGCTAGATTAGACCAACATCTCCTCCTTAACTTACAAGAAAAACTGGACAGCAAAGAGTAGTGATTTGTGCAATGTTATGTCAATACCATTTCGTTGCTCAGAAGTAATTGCTGACAGATTTTCTCCTGCTTCCTTTCATATCCTTGACTTTGGCATTTTAAGCACTTCCATAGGTTGAGGCTGGAGAACAGCACTGTGTTTGCTGACACAGAATGGACAGATTCTGCAGAATTAGCACTGAATTTTAAAGAGCAAGTTCTTAGATTTTAGAAATAACATTTAGCCAGCAAGATACTATAATGGACAAAACCTTAAGGCAAGTAGAGCCTCAGGCTGACCTTGTGAGCCGCAAAACTGACTCTGTGGGTATGGATTTCTGTTCCTTGTTGCACCTTATGCACTCCAAACACCACAGACAGGCTGCAGAGCTCTGACAGCCTCTGTGCAGAGTCACTGCAGCAAAGCACCCATTTCCCTTGTGTGTGGGACCAAGAAGCAGCACTTAGCCAGAGAGAATGGCAGATGTAGGCAGGAATTCTGAGGATGTGACTGACGTGAAAGTCCAGAACCACGAGTCCGACATAAATGAAAGGCTGCCTGAACTGTTGTCAGCCAATTAGCTTTTGCTGATCAGTGGGAATATACCCAGACTTCAGCCCCATGCACATAACAGATGGCAGCCAAACTCCCACAAGTGGGACCAAAAGGAATTCTGTCCAGTACTCCCAGATTGCCTTTCCCCCTGCTTCACAATAAACCTGATTTCCTCTGAAATTTACTTTGCTCTTTTATTCCTGACAGCAGCCTAAGCCATGTACTAGGTAGGCTTCTATTTTTGTTGTCCAATTTGCTCGAGTTAAATCCTTCATATGCTTTCTTAAAAAAGTGCTCCTTTTCCTTAGCCTTTGATTGCTAGACTGGTTTCAGCAGTTCTACACAGCCTCATGGCTAATATACATAGAGAACACATAAAATCTGGCTCTGTGCTTTCTTACATTGGCAGCTTCTCACCCTCTGCCATTTATCCCACTGACTCATTCATAGTGAATGTAATTTTTAGCTGTTGAATGAGGAACAACATTAACTGGCAAGGTCTTCAGCATAGATACGTGAACAAGCCATAAAATAAATGTTTTCTCATGTTGCTGCTTTCAGTAGAGAAAAAAACTCTTCTCTTGAAACAGAACTGAGCAGCTACAAATACAGCTTTAGCATATTTGACTCTTGAATACAAGCCAGTTACAAATAGATATTTTGCTTAACAATATTATTATAGTACTACAGCATGATCTTGTTCCCTGGAGTTCATAGAATCATGGAAACAATAGATTTTAATGGCCACGAAGGAATCATTAAGGGCTACAAGGCAACATTTGGTCTGTTCATCAGTGCAGGCCAGCACAATGGGCTATAATAGCCCAAAATGAATTACTGCAGCAAATACAGAGTTTAAAAATCTAAATGCCTAACAAAAGGGTGAATTTTCTAACTTACATATTTCCATGTATTTTTATAGATATTCTGTAGACTGATTTTCTTTGTTATGTAGAACTGAATTGATATCATACTGCCACCTTGGATGTAGGTTTTTTAGATCTCCAAGTATACCTCGTGTGATTGCTTCATGGGAGACCCCAAAAACTGTTGTGACAAGACTAGATGACCAAGTCTTCAGAAGCATTAGAGAATTCCAAAATAAGATGTTCCCTGTCCTCCTCACCCCCCATTCCTTAGAGGGTAAGAGCCACACGATTAGTCTTCTGCAATCTTGTCCAATTAATCCATGCAAATAAAATTGACAATGCATTTATGCTCTAATTGTTTCACTAATTTAGTCAGCATTGTTATTTATCTAAAAGGTTTACATAAATTAGAGAAAATAGGGAAAGATAAGCTAGCAGCAAGAATAGCAACGATCATTCCTTTAAAAAACAGCTAAAATGCATTGTTTCACTGTTACAGGCACACAGTTATTGCAGTACTGCCATTTCTGTTACTGACTAGTAATAAAAGAATTGCATCTTAAGGGAACTTTTCTTCCTGTGTAATCTTTCATTTTCTAAGCAGGTTATTGCTTCAATCTGCATGTAATTGCCACCCAAATACTAACAAAATCATCCCCATTTTGTTCCCCTGATGCACTTCTGCCCCATGTAGTGCAAACCTCAGATATATGGCCTTCTTCTCTTTACTCATTTGTCCACTGATTCTATGATTCTACTTACATAAAGTTCAAACATGCCAACACAAGCCATTAGGAAAAGTCAGGATCAGATTTGATGTCCCCTTGCTTGCAGCAATGTTGCATGTTGTGAAGCAGCAGGAAGGGCACCACCGCTATTTAATGGGCACTAGAGGAGGACAAGATGGGTACTGGCACTCTGCGCAGTGTCTGCAGCCCTGGTAATTGATAGGAGCAGGAAAGGCAAGTCATGGAAAGAATCCCCAAGTCCCCACATCTGTCAGCCTGTTTGAGCAGAAGCAGCAAATGTAGAGAATCAGTCACCAATCTGCTCACCCAGATGTGAAGCAGATGGTGATGGGCTTCTTCCAAATAACATTACTTCCTCTGGTCATATTAAGTTAACTCTCTGGATTCTTTTTTCATTATATTAGCAGATATAGATTTCGTAGACTCATTTATCAACAATGCTATTTAATGCAGAGCACATGGTCAGATCACCGGCAATCAAGAAATGCAAACTAACAAGACAAAGACCACAAACATCCATCTAACACTATTCATAAATCCTCTTGCTTCACTTGTCTTATTTTCAGCTCTTTTGTCTTCTTCAGAAGTGCTCACTTTATAACCGTAAAAAAAGATCACAGTACTATTTCTTGCACTGTTTCATTTAGTGATGCTATTAACTACATTTTCTGAAGGGATAACTTCTGCCTCCAAACAGCAATTGCCCTTCTATTTCACCAAGATTTTGATTGCATTACACAAACCAGAGAGATTTCAGTTAATAATTTTAACTGCTTTATAAACATTAAAGTTAAAATACAACAGGAAAGTCCAATTTTTCAGCTTGCTACTTAAACTGATTTAGTCATTACATTAATTATATAATCCATTTAAGTAAAACAATGCCATATGCTTCATTTTATCTATTAAGACCAACATGCATGCTTATTTTCTAGGTCTTCTAACAGTGTAAATCATCTGCTTTTATTTACTCACCAGAACTCTTGCTGGTTTGCACCAGCAGAAACACACAGCTACAGGCTTTTATTTTTCTAGTAGGCAACTGTTTAAACTGACTTGTAGCTAGATGGCATTAGGAAATTAGCCATGGAACAGAGATTCTCAGCTGTAATCAGTACCATCTGCACACTGCCATACAAGCCTTTGATTACTTTTTGCACAGGCTTGGATTTGTCAACTGGACGTAACAGGCTGAGAGGGCTCTTAACAATTAATAACAACGTTTTCTTTCCTCACAGAGAGGTTGGAGAGAATTGTTTGATTTAATTTCATGCTGAAAACAGAAAAAATCAAATGCAAAGACAATGCTGCTAAAATTATCACAGCTGAATCTGCAGAGATGTGAACTGAAGCAATGCATGAGCGCTGCTGGAATGCTGCTCAAGAAGGCTCCAAAGGCAACAAAAGGTGGAAAGAGAAATTAATGAGGTGCTGAAGGGTGAGGAGAGAGACACATGTCTGTGGATGAGAGCAGCTGCCCATGAATATGTGGAGATAACTTTTCAAATCTACTTGGAGCCAATTTTTTAATGCTCAGGCCATGTGGTTCACACTGAGTTTTCAAGATGTCAGGGCTGGAAGTGGGGGTCAGCTGCTGACAAGCGCCTTTCCACGGGGAGCTCAGGGTCCAGCCTGGCACTGCTATGATCACTGCAAAACCCCACTGTTCTCCTGCTATAAACACCACCCAAACAGGTCTGAAAAGGGATGCACTTAGTGAGTAGTGATTTACCAACAGACTCACCACATGTTTGACTTCCACCCCAACACCTGCAGTTCATACATAGCAGGGGCATTTAGATTTTATTTCTTTTACTTTCCAGAGAAAGAGAAGCAAGAGAAACACTTGCTGCTCTGGCAGTTGAGCAATAACTGATAACCTCTATAACAGAGACAGGACAGAGGCGGTTAGGGTCATGATACCAGTCTTGTGACAGAATAAACTGTGGTAAACAGGACTGAGCTGTCACTATCCTAGGTCTCTAAATTACAGTGCTACACCCCACATTCTCTAGAATTCAAACAAAGCCTGTTGACCCAGGTAGATATATAGAGATCACACTGTAGATTAGAATATGTCACTCTCTCCAAGAAGCTCTATTACCTCTAAACTGAGAGCAAGGTAAGTTTCTGCATATGAAAGGTACCACTAAGGCTCAGTTCCGTCTCAGAAGGGTCTTTCACTGCAAAGCCTCTGGTCCAGAGGCAAAACCTTGGGTCCAGACAACCACCACTGCAGGTATAATCCCTACCACCCTACAGTACTTTTCCCAACCAACCACTTATTCTACGTGTTAAAAAGGACAGAAGAAATATCCCTAAACATATTTCATTGTTAACAAATAATTGTTTGGTATCTTTGAAGCCAAAGCACTGCCACTACTCAAAAACACAGAACCAGAAATCAGAGAACAAGGCACAAATACTTAGATGAACAAAACGGTGCTCACGTTGCTGTCATATCAGGCTGAAATTGCTACCTGAAAGGATCAGAAATATCTTCCCACAAAAAGAAAATGCAGAGGTGTTTTCTAAGACTTCACAACGCGTGGGTGAGAACACATAGCAGGGACCTAGATTTTGTTTAATTTCTAATGTTACTTGATTGTTTTGTAATCAGTTGCAAGTCATCTTGCCAAATTTTCTTTTACTAATGTTAAACTGCTCAAAACTCCCTCAGAAGGCTGAGGGCCTGTAGAACACTTCAGAAAAGCCTTTTATTGCAGTCATTAAAAGAGTCCCTCCTGCCAGGTTTCCTATTCCCTTCTTTCTCCTTTTGACATCCTAATACAACAGTACTTTGGTCTTTAAATAATGTAGACTAAGAAATTTCTAATTTATACACTAATCATTTCTTTTGAGCTGGTACGATTCCATCACCCTTTTCTGCACTTAATGTAACAGCCCCAGGTAAGCGCATCTCAGCCATGGGGCTAACATGGCCACATCAGCAGGGTGAACTCCTGCTGTGCTAACCTCAGGCAACCCTTGAAAAGCCATAAAGCTCCTTACAAACTTCAACCAGGTGAGACACATGGACCTCACTGACAAGCAGGGCAATGGTACCTGGAGCAAAGCAACAGTTGTTTTCCTGTCCCATCACTCTCTCACCTCCTCTACCCATCCCAAAATACTCAATTTCTGCAAAGCATGCCCCCCCCCCTCTAGTCTACTTCAGGCACTTTTATTAGGCAGTGTGAGGACAGACCATTAAGTCAAGGGTACACTGTTGATTTCTTTTTGTTCAGCATAGCCTAGGGAAGAAAAGACTCCAGAAGGACCTTAGAGCTGCTTTCCAATACCTGAAAGAAACCTATAGGAAGGCTCGAGATGGACTTTTACACAAGGGGTCTAACAACAGGACAAGGAAAACGGTTTTAAAGTAAAGGAGAGTATGTTTAGACTAGATCTTAGGAAGAATCTCTTCAGTACCAGGATGGAGAGACTCTGGAAAAAATTGCCTGGAGAAGTTGTGGCTGCCTGCTCCCTGGAGGTGTTCAAGGCCAAATTGGATGAGACCTTGAGCAACCAAGTCTAGCTGAGAAGCATCTCTGCCCATGGCAGCAGTTTACAGTAGATGACCTCTAAGGTCCATTCCAACCTAAACCAGTCTATGATTCTCTTATAAACACAGAGCTATAGCTGCTGTCCATATCACAGCCCAGTTTCTGTACAGTTTGAGCTGTGTGCACTGTGACCAGAGAACAGATTGGTGAAGGCAGATCAGCCAGGCCCACAGCACAGACATTTGCTTCACAAATATGTTAACCCCCCACAGTAGATGGAGAATATCTTGAAGCTCAACAAATGTAGTTTCTGGTCTACATAAGCTTAGATTCTGCAATGCTTTCAGTCCCTTTGTGTGGTTTGGGGTTTCTTGGTTTCAGTAGTCTCCTACATCCCCGGCAGACTATCAGCTTCCACTGCAGTGGATATTCCAATCTAAGCACAGCAGCATCACCAGGTAACTCCCAGCTAGCAGCAGGAGTGCCACATCATTATTTAAAGACAACTTGCTCTTCATTTCAACCCAAGAACAACTCTCTTATTCCAGGCTACAAAACATTTCTTTGTGTCCCCCCCCCAGACATTGAGCCTCACTAACAGGACACTGGTCCTCAAAGTGATGATGCTGCTGTGTAGTGCCCCTCTCCAGAGCCCCAGTTTGTGCTCTTCACAGCAATAATTCTTCCAAGGCCTGTTAGAGGCACCATTGCCTCAAAGCCCAAGCAGTAGTTTATCACAGGACACCCTGAGGCTTGTGCAGTAGTTGGGAAGGGACCAGAGCCAAACCACTCCTGCCCTACAATACCTTGCACTAACCAAAATCTTCAGTCTATAAAACCATTGTTTGTAGACCAGATGCAGAACCAAGTAATTTAAGCAATTAAAGAAAAAGCTTCCAGAAGACTTTGGAAATACTTTCCTCTTTTATACTCTATTATCTTTAAGTTTTCAAGCTTCTGACAAACACCACATACCAATTCACAAGAACAGAATACAGGCTCATCTTTTAATCTAAGACCGTGCACCAACATGCTGCAGTATAAGCTTCTCTCAAAAGAGCTGCAGATTTGCCACCCTTTCCCAGTACATACCTCCACCATTCATAGCAGGAGCATGAGTCTGAACAAATGCAACAGATCCATTTTTAATATTGTCAGGAGACTCAGGTAGAGCCTGAAATAGCAAAAACCCCACAGTTTTTAGTGCTGGATTATATTGTGTGCTTAGAAAATCGCAGTATTGCAATCTGTAGTAACCAGAGAGGATGAGGGGAGGCAGATCTCATTTACCTGATAACTCTTCATCGTGCATGCATTGTCTTCATCAGCCTCCTCTGGGACATTCATTGTGTTCCCCATAGCTCCTGTAAGGTGGAGGGGAAAAAAAGCCCCAATAAGCCTCTCTTTCTCATTAATCTAAATTTACCACCTAATTCAAATTCAGCAACAGCCAGGGGTGTCTTCACAGGTTACTTAAATTCCTAGTGGGATCACATCTGCTCGTTTAAGATGGTATTAACTAACAAACCTTTCTTGTTTGTTGAGGAATGCTGGATGCAGCCATGCCTATACTATTCCTTAGGACTCTGTGGATGCTAACATGGAGTTAGCAGCTGAATACAGTGAAAAAGACTAAATTGTATTAATAAATTACAGGAGCTTGTGGAGGCTGGTGGATTTTTTTCTAATTAAAAAAAACAAAAGCAGAAAAGAGGCAGTGTGTAAAGATATCACACATGTAAACTGAGACTCAGACCCTGTGTGTCCTGCAGTTATGTGTAACAAATCCTCTGGGGAAAACTCTCGCCTGGGGCTGTGGAACTATGTGGTGTGCTCCATACAGCTTCACCAGCTGTTTGCAGCTCACAGAATTAACAGCTACTTTCCTTGGCTAGTTTGAGCACAGCCAAGCCTGTAGCTGCAGTGGGTCAGAGATGAAACAAACCAGCCACCACTGCATTCATCTGTGGCCTGGGATGTGTATTTTGAGCATCTTGTGCTGTCACAGGTGCAGCACTACTGATACCCAAACCAGTAAATTGAAAATGGCTTTTTTAAATGTTCCTACCTACTGGAATCACAGCTCTGACTGCAATCCAGTTGTAATCTTACCTCATCAATTGCCATTAGGCTTTTAGATAATATAAAATTTAGTAAAACTCTTCTGAGTTCTTTAAACTTTGTTTCAGGAGCAATGTGTTTGACCCTGTTTAAGCTCTCTCCTCTGTACAAGTCCATATAAACCTGTCAGGATTTGGCTTTGATTTTCTTTTCTCATGATTTTTTCAAATACAGTAATGTGCCCCCTGAGCTCCCTACCCTTTAAGACTAAATACTTGGGTGCTAAACACACTTCCTGCAGTACTGTCGAAGGGCAAACCTGACTGGAGTCAAGAGGGTAGTTCCGATTGAATTTGGCTCTGGGTATATATGTGTATATATCTATATAGAGCTACAGCTATGCAAATAAACAATAAGAAAACACTATTCTGAGTTACACCTTGAAAAGAAGGGTCGCCAAACAGAGGAAGACAGAGTGCTGGAGGTGCTGGAGCCAGCTCCAACCTCACTGCTCATCCTGTGGAATGTCCCACACAGCAGCCATAGGTACCAAGCACTCTTCTGCTTTATTATTGCTCTGGTTTACACCTGTATAATCAGTGAAGTTGCAGAGGTATCGCTGAGAGCAACTTCTTTAGTGTTTTAATTAAACAACCCTTGGGTACTGGAGAAAAGAAGGAAAAGAGTAGTTTTGCTCACTCATTTACTAGAATGTGAGATCTAGGGACAGCTCTCCTTTCAACCCGCAGCCCCAAGTGTCTGCTTCCAGTTACTTATTACAGAGCTCAAGCTGGTTGTGGTTTTTTACCTAAGCCAAACCTATAAAACTTTGCTTTACAAGGATCGTCCCAGATCTGGCTTCTATTTTATGCTGCATCCTTAGGGCTGATGAGAAATCCAAGCTGGGCCTCTCTGCAGAGACAGTCATTGTTCTCCTTTGAGCGCCACTGCTGCTGAAACACCAACTGCACTTGTGCATTGCTGAGCATCACCACATAAGAAGAAGGGGCTTTACCAAGCCCTGATTTCAGAGTGCAGAGTTACTTTACAAGGGCTTTGTCCTCTCAACTGATGTTTCCACTATAAATCAGAACTTCTGATTTATGATGGAAAACAGCCAATGTTTCCCCATGGATGTACAATGGCTTCTTGTCCTTGCTATGTAATTTGGTTTCCTAGCAACTTTATGTGTCATCCTATCGGAAGAGAAGAAAACAAGATTCAAATCCTACTGCTTAGTCTCAATGGTAAATTTAGTATCTGGTTGAATGTGGAGGATTTACTTTTGTTTTCCATTCACAAGGCCGCCTGGTTTATGCCAGGAGACAACTTAAGCAGAGGATGGAATATTTGCAGGTTACGTGCTTCCCTTTTCACGTGTGCTGTAAAGTCAGAACATATCTGCAGGGAGG
The DNA here is from genome assembly GCA_013397515.1 of Upupa epops. Taxonomy (NCBI): domain Eukaryota; kingdom Metazoa; phylum Chordata; class Aves; order Bucerotiformes; family Upupidae; genus Upupa; species Upupa epops. The sequence continues at coordinate 2,370,432 of VZRI01007808.1, read as the reverse complement.
GGCAGAAGCACATTCCTTCGTTTCTTTTCCTATTTTGACAACGATTTGTAACTTGATTCTCCATTTTCCTGTTGATGCAGCTCTACTTGGGTCAGGTAAGTTATCTTTAACGGACACAGAGCAGAGAGTTCTGATCTCTGGCATATTTTGCTTCAGGAGAGATTACTCATTCTCTACCATCAAGTTTATATTTCTTACTGAAATAAAACACATGGTGTCCACGTGGCATTTCAGAAGGTTTTCACTCCCCAGAATCACTGGAGAAGACTTGGAGGCTATTTTTGCTAAAAATGGACAAACCTGCTACATATGATCCCACAACACTCAATATGCTTCCCCACCGTGCGCATCCAGAAGGCGTCTTCAGACTTGTGCAACAGTAATGGATTAGTGCGTTGCCTTGACTCTGCAGTGTACGAGCACTGTGACAGCTGCACACTCGGCACGCTCGGAAGACAATGTCTAGTGGAGAAAGGTGACAGGTCGGTGGCCATTGCTCGGAATGCAGTGGCACAGCCTCCCAGCCCTGGCCCCGAGCCGTGAGTAAGATTCAGTAGGGGGGGTGGTGTAGCAATGCCTGTCAAGCTTCGGCCCCGTCTTAAAGGAAAAATGAAAGGTCACTGCCACCTATAGACAAAGCTGCGAACAAGCAGCCGTGATAACGCCCCAAACTAAACGGTGTCAACTTGGCAGAATTGCAAGTTGCCAAGCAAGGGACATCACAGCTGTTGGCACCTGCAGTGGCATCTCTGCTGCAAAGACTATTGCACCCGTGTGTGGCTCTCGAGCTGCACAAACGTGCACCTCCAGCTCTGCCATTAGTGTGAAAGGGTTGCATTTTTCCTAAAGTGGTTTACAATAACAAATCCATTTTTATCTTGTTTGAAACACCCTCTCTGGAAGCCAAAACTATTGAATGTGGAGCCAAAGAGGTTTTCTGAAAAATAAATGGCTCCCACAAGGCTGTCATCTGATGTCTTTTTCCAACAGTGCATTTACAAACTTTTGAATGCGGGCTGCTGAAAGCAAAGCACCAGAACCTGTTTTGTCACCCAGATAAAATCTTCCCATGATAAATGGATTTTTAAAAGATGCTGAGGACTCCCAGTATGCAGTGACTTGCCTGAGGACTACAAGTCTTCAATAGCTCTCAGGATATGGCCATGCTCTTGTTTGTAGTGGCTAGAATAAGCCGCTGTCAACCACTGGGGACCTCTGTCCAGCTGTAAACCCTATCTCATCTGTTGGATGCTGATTGGGTTTCTTCATTGGATGTTTTTGCTGCTCTGGTTATTAATCATGGTAATTTATTAGAGGAATAACCTCCAGACTGGACCTATTTGTTGCCTTTGTTCTATGTCTGAAAAGCAGAAAGGTGATCTCTGTAGGAAGCTGTGAGTACAGAGCAAACCTCCAGCAGACCTGGCACATGCTGTTGGCAAGATGTCCTCTTTATGAGGAAGGGTCTGACAACTTTTATGGGGACAAGACAATTTCCAGGACTGAGAAATGAAAAGTTGCAACCTCCCTTTCTTCAAAATGAGAAGAAAACCTATCAAGAGGAACAGGAGTAAGCTCACTCTCATCCTTAGGCTTCCTTTCCAGATACAGGTTTCTTTATTAAGTTTCATGGATATTATCCTTGTGGAGGCTCATTCAGACCAGCTGGAATGCAGCCTGACTGGTTTAAAAAGGAACATGAACTACCAGCCTCCAGATCAGACACAGCTCTGAAACAGTTCTTTTTCAAAATTTGCTTCATTTTTTGTGTTATAATGGAGAAAATAATGAAAATATGGACTTTCTAGATTATTTTAGAAAATGTTATATGAACCATAGTATGCCCTGAGCATGAGCGCAAGGGTTGGTACAATTCACCTGTTTCTCTCATTTTCAAAAATCATTGCTATGGTCCCGGCAGAGTGGCAAAAGCTTTGAGAACTATGAGAGAAAATCACAACAAAATCCATAATCTACTGGCTAATCCATGTGTGTTCTGAGTAGAGACAGATAAACCTGACCTTTCTAAGGTAGTAGCCAACAATCGCCTGTGTCACCGAGTCTATTGATATAAAAAAGTACAGTAATTCCTCACTAAAACTTGCCATATGTGGCACTGAAACAACAGTAATAATCATACACCTAGCTCTTTTTGCACCTCTTTTCTTTATAGATATGTCCACTCTGCTGGTAGGAAAAGATGAAACAAATTCCCATGCATTCCAGGGGCAAAGGAAGGACCCAGCATGCACTAATTAATGCAAGGAACAAAGGGCTGGATCCTCAGCTCTTCAGCCCATCTCTTGATTCTGCCCCTTGGAAAACAGGTGAGTATGGGAACATGTTAGGGTCCAGATGGGAAGGCAGAAGCTCCTGTTCTGATTTGTGTTCAAGCCAAAATAAGGACTGAAAATAGGGCAGAGTTTTAGAAAGTCTCCTTACCTTCCTTCTATGCAGCTCTCAATTGTTCTGCAGAAAAAGATAACTCTGGTATGATGAAAGCAGAGGACAAATACATCTGAGCATTGTCAGTGGCTAAGGAGGGGAAATGGACACACAATAGACAGTAGTGAAAGGACAGAAGAAGAAAGGATCGGGATGACTCACCTAGGGCAAACAAGAAACACCCAAGACCAATATGAATAGCAACCTGGCAGCTGGCTGTGTGTCCAGGACCTGCAGAATTGCAGTCTTGAAGGCTCTAGCTGCATATTCTAATACAACTCTTTCAGCCAATCTGCATTGTAGCCAAATGGGAGAAGCAAACCAGTTCGAACATTCACAGCCAAGGCTTTCAAGGAGCCTAGAGTTCACCAGTGCCACAAAGGTCAACAACCTCCACCCAGTGAATACAAACCCTCTGCCAGAAAGTTACTCTTTTTATTTTTCTGTCCTTTTGCAGGAAAAGTCACTGGACTGAAGGCAAAATGTACTGCAGGCACCTCAAAGCCCAGGCACCACAAGCTGATCAATTGCAAGAGTTCCCAAGATCAGTTAGCCCAAGAACACATGCAGCACTCTGCTCCCCTGTGGGACAGAAGTAGCAGCAGAGGAAGAGCCAAAGCAAAAGCTAAGAGAAGCCAAAGTGACAGCTGCAGAATAAGTTACCTGAGGAGAATGGCCTGGCACCCTGGGAGCTGGAGCTGATCTGGGTAAGGTGCTGCTTACCCAGTGCTGGCAGCTCTGCCCCTACCCCTGCCTCCTGTAATCAGCCCAGGGAGTGCTCACAAACACTGGGTGCAAACACACAGAAGGGTGGAGTAGTCCACCTTCACCAGCCCTTCTCAAAATATTTTCTGCTCTTGAGTGTTCTGGCCACCCAAGCCTGTTGTAATGTGTGTTTGACTTCAGGGCTTTGGGGCAGCCACACACCGACCCTCTGTTGTGCTCTGTTGACTTTGTGCTGAACACCTAAACACCTTCCAAACAATGGCAGCAAAAAAGGAGGTACTTTTAATGACATGACTGCTTCTGTAGTCAAAGTGGATCTTAATACCTTTCCATGATGTGCTAACTGAACAAGTGTTTATATTTTAAACCTACAGTCATAATTTTTCACTCCCCAATGTGAGTCACTAAGCCCATGCTCAGAATGGGGTTATCTGGAGCAGGGAAAGCCTTTTTGTTCTGAGTTTTTACACTGCCTCAGTCAATAAAACTCAGTTTCAGGAATGGGGTTCCCACGGGTTGTCATAATACCAACAAAAAATTCCTTATTTTATAGTTTGAGGAAGCGATAGCAAAGAGTTTTGAAAGGCTCCCACAGGGCAGTCCTGGAAACCAGTTTGGGGACTGACTGGAGCTCCTGCTGCAAGGCTCAAAAAGAGACCACAGTGCTCCCCAGCACAGCAGGTGACAACAGCGGTGCTGTTAGCCCTCTCATGATGTGAAGATGCTAAAAATACAGTGTCAGCTTCTTAATTTTGAATGAAATATTCCAAGGCCAGAGATCCAAGATGTTCTCTTTAGGCTCCCTTTCACACTCACCTGGTGTACATGGTTCACCTAATTTCAAGTGTTCAAATACATTAATCAGGTTGTTTCAAGTAGTGTGTTGGCAACACTGTGTCTGTCTCAAAATCCAAATAACCTGCAATAGCATTGCAAATCCCATGATCTTGTTCCAAATTGTCTTGCTCGGATCATCCACAAGATGATTTATTTCTGGGTTGCTTTGTGGTTTTTAATATAATTCTGCTATTAGCCACAATAAAGAAACAGAAAAAGTCAGCAACAAGGGGGATGTGCTGGCAGTGAATGGTGTTGGGTGCTTGAGGTGACCATGGAGAAACTGTGAGCAGGAAAGCAGAGCTGTTTACATCCACCAGCTCAGCAATGCATGAGAGGATGAGTAGATTCTCTGAATCACTCAGGTTCTCCAAGCACTGGGTGAGTTGCTTTTCATTTTACCCCTGTTTTATCACCTCAGATATTGCAAATTGTTTTGTACTACAAGCTTGGATGGTTTCCTACAAGTGCAGTCTCATAGTCACATCCAGAGAAGGAGCAGAGTTTTGGGAGTGGTCTCCAGATGACACCTGTGGCAGCAGCCACCAAACTTACCTGCAGGCTGGGGCACAAAATGCCAGGCTGGCTGCCAGCTGTTCCGTGACCCTGGGCTAGCATTACTTCAGGGCTTTTTTCTTCTTATTGGTCTTTCTCTTTGGATTTAAATATTATCATGAAGAAAGTTTTTGAAATGCAAGATGTCAATATTTAGTTCCAGAAATGCTGGAACTAATTCTTTAAGAAAATGTCATGAAGATTCAGGATGTGTTTGCACCATCTTTTGCTTGGATCTATTTCATTGTAAAATGTCATAGAATTCAGCTTTTAAAATATAATGTGCAGCATTAAAACATCCTGTGGATTATCACATACCTCATCTTATGGCATGTGCTGTGAATATAAGAATAAAAAATACTCCTTTTCTTCAAAAAAGATTACTCTTAGAACGGAGCCCCAGCAGATGGTAGTATCGCTGAAGGCTGTTTGTACGCTTTCCTTCATTTCCCACAGAATTGGGTTTGCCATTATCCATCCAAGCGTTTTTTCCCCTTCACGATTTGAGCTGAGCAGGAATAATTTAGATAGTCTCAAAAGAAAAGGTCACTGCCTAGCTCTGGGCATTTATCTACGTGTTGTACCAAAGGGACCAATCTCCTCTAGATGCGACATGAGCTCTGCTGGACAAGTCAGGAGGTTGTTGTGACTCCTTTCTGAAGAGCCTTTCTCTCTCAAGGGCAGTCCCTGAATATTGGCAGCTGAGTTGGATGCTTACAACCAGGTGATGTGAATACTCTCAATGTTCCCATGTGTCTTTGCACACTATCAAGGCTATTTGTGTAGAGATCAAAGGCGTTCCTCCCCTCCTCCTCCTCATAGCTCATCCTCCTCTGACCTGGTTTGGCAGCACTTACAACAGAAATAACTTACAGCAAATATCAGAGGAAATGTCTTTCTGCTGTGTCTCCTCCAGCATCAGTGCAATTACACTGAGATCTGATTCAATGTGCAGTCACTGAGATGCTCTTCTGGATTACACTGGTGTAACCTTATTAAATTAAAGAGATCAGAGCAAGGTTTATACCGATTTAATTTTTCCCAGTTGTGTGATCCTAATAGACAATTAACCATCCACTCTTTGAGATGTATTTCAGCTCTGGTTTTAGTATTCTTTTAAGGCCGTTTCAAAGACATCTCATGTATTCATCAAGGACAGACCAGAGGGGCACCAGTTGAGTTTTGTTTTGCCTTGGCTCGGTAATTATTTAGCTGTGGCACTGGAGGGAGGAAAAAAAGCACAGAGGAGAATCCCCTCCAAAGCAGAGGAAACTGTGGGCTCCTTTCATGATTTTTCAGCTATCAAATTGTCCTTTTTTTTCTATCTAAAATCTATAATGAAACTGCCGCCAAAGAAATCTTTCTCTCCTGCAGGAAATGCTCAGCCCGTGCATCTGACAGCTGCACAAAAATTCCTGTCAACTAAAGACACAAAGCTCTCAACAATTCAATGTGATTAGCCAGCTTCTTTAATTACTGTCCAGAATGAGAGCCAACACCATTCCAATATTGACAATTGAAGAGTGGATTAATATTGGTCTATATTTGCATCTGCTCTTGCTATATGTAGCCTTGAAAGGGGCTGACGTGTTATTTTAAGGTGAGGACTTCCATCTGGCTGATACCATCAAGGTTTATTTAGCAGACAGGAGGGACTCTTAGCAACACTAGAGAGTGGAGAGAAAAAACCTGCAGAACAGTTGAGGAAAAAATAAAACTAGGCATAACTCCAGTGAAATTCTGACACTTTCAGACAAAATACAAGTGGAGCTTGGAATCAGCCGTTCCCATTTCAGTCCAAAGAGGATGGATGAAGTGAGTCATGGACTTCCTTCTTCTTTCAGATGAGGAAGGACTAGCTCAACATTTGCACTGCTTAATTTACCCTGGATCCCAAGCTGGAAGAGCCATCTGAACCACCTAAGTCCCAGAGCCAGGACAGATCTGCCCACCTTCAGCACCCAGACAGGTTTGGACCTACTGGCCTAGGTGGAACACATTGGCCTCTGTGTGTGCAGGGTTTGTCCTGCACTGATGGCTGAGTAGTAAGCCATAAACAGGGATGAATTAATTGTGAAATAAAAGATGATCCATTTACATTGAAAAATTCCAAGTTCATTGAGTTCAATTTCATTCCTGTCCAAGATGATAATGGAAAGGAGTATTTCATACATTTCCGCCTTCGTTGATCAGAGAAACAGGCTGAGGTACAAGGAATCCAGCAATGTTGCGAGGCTGAAATAGATTAGTTGGGAGGAAGCAGACACCGCAATAAATGAGCTGGTGATGTAGTGTTGTTTCTCATGGAAACAATAAATCCACCAGGAGCTACATAAACATCTCCCTTCCAAACATTCCATGATTTCAGCTTAATCTGAACATCCAAACATGTAATATAATCTGTGGGATTTTTCCTCAATGAAACTTGTTCACCAAATGCATCATTTAATCCGGTGTCTCAGGGAAGGCTGTCCTGGCAGTGAAACTCTGCACACTGGTGCAGTTGTTTTAGAAGAAAGGGAGAGAGACCCTGTCCTGTCTGATACTTCAGGGCAGAGGGCACATGACAAACAGCACAGTAACTCTTAATTCTCAGATGAAACTTTGAGTGAGACCTCTGAGGCTCAGATATGTCAGATCAATCTAAGTTCAGTAACCCACTGAAGGTGGGTTTCCAGGTTTCCAGAAACTCAGAGGCAGCACAATGACTGGTGTTGTTACAGACCTGGGGCTTCAACAGCTGATGTAAACCAAACTAAGACTCAGGCACTCCTAAACATCTCATCTCATCTCATTTCATCTCTGGAGTAAAATCCATCATCTTTGTTGCAGACATGAGCTTGAAAGATGGTACAGAGGTAGATCTGGACACGTCACACCAGCAATGCAAACATCCCCATCTTTTGGAGAGCAGGTGCTGTTTTGAACTAAACAAAGAGAAGCCCATCTGGACTCATGTGCCTCCAAAACCAAAACGCCTTACTCAGACTTACAGGGGAAACTGTTTCTGCTTAAGTTCTGCTTAAGTTTTTAGCTTTATTGGTACTGGCTCCTTTACAGTTAGCAATTCCTAGTGATTACTGAAGAATTATGTTTTCAGCAAGTAGCTTTTCCCCACTGTCTCTTATAGAGTCCATATTAATCGTTGAATCTGTCTTGTATTTAGCCAATGTGGTCTGAATGGGTAATGAAAAGGAGAGAATAATTGCTTCAGTGCAGAGAACTCCAGGGAAGCAGAATCATCAGTAATTATTACCAGGCTCCCCATACCTCTCAGCAGGGACCACAAGTGAGGCTGCAGTCTGAGTTACTGTGGTCTCGCTCTGAAATAACTCCACAACGCAGTGGAATCCCTCCAGATTCACAGTAATGTGGAAGCAGAATTTGGCTCAGGAACACCACGCTCAATGAGAAACATTCACTTGTGCTGCCTACCAGAAAGAGCCTGAACATGGTTTTTCAAACCATATTGCACCCTTTAGTTTCTTCAGGAGCTGACTACGTTTTACACAGCTGATTTAGGAAGGGAATTGGTAATCTGTTATTGTCTCTCATTCCCCCATCGCAAAAAAACCCCAGGTTTCTGCTATCACAATTTACTTTTAAGAGAAAGAATCACAAAATATATACCAGCTATTTCTTCATGTGGGAGCTTCTAGAACAGATAGAAGGTTACTGTGTCAGGACTGAAACAGAGGGTTATTGTATGTACAGTGCCTTAGTGGGCGGGACAAGCATTTGGACCACAATTATTCTCCTGTATGAGCATTTTATGTTTCCATCAAATATGCACTGATGATATCAATACTATGTTAAATATTTCACTTCATTAATACAGCTTCTGCAAATGCTGGGGCATGACTTTCACCAGCTGTTCCAGCTTTGGAGACTGCTGGCTGGGCTTTCCCCCTGTCAGTCCGTTACCCTTCCCAGGCCTGAAATATGAAATGTAAGGAGCTCGGCTTAGTAAACAGAAAAAGTGGGAAAACAAGGTTTAGTACAGAACATGTGCTTCATCCTTCACTTCAGTGACAAACTAGCCCAATCACAATCGGCATGAAACCACAGCAGTGTCTGCAGTAAGAGAAGATATTATCTTTAAGAGGGTTCTTGATCTGCGTGGCTTGTGTCTGCAATGCTTTTCTGAGAGGGAAGCCAGACATGAGATTAAGTCAGCAGGCAATGGGGCGGGCTCAGCTGGGGACAAGTGCTGTCTTTCAGGCAGAGTTCCCACAGTCAGGTTTTGGCTTGGCAGATATCTGGTGTTAGCTGCCATGAAGGTGCCAGTCCGGCCTTTCTGTCAGGTGGTTGATTTTAAACCTTGATCATGCCACCAGCTCCCCTCATGGCTTTGGGCTGAGGAAAACATCCAACTTTTCTTAATGTAGACTTCCTCCAAGAAAACAGTGTGACTGGTCCCTTAGGTACCTTGTTTTGATGCTTCATGCTTCAGGGGCATAACCAGAGAAAGCTCTAGGTACAGCTCCAGCTGTGAACTCCTGCAGCCGCTGCGGAGTACTGAGCTAACACGCCTCCTCGGCACAGGAGAAGTCCATTAGAGCAGTGCAGGGCAGGACAGCTGGAGCTAATTTTTCTTCCTGGAAAAATATTATTTGCTAAACTTCTGTTGAGTGAAAACATGAGCATGGAGAGCCCTACCTTTAGTACAGTGGAACAGTAAAAGCTTTCAGCTATGCAAGGAAACATTACTTTCAGTGAATGCCTGTGAAGTGTAAGAATATTGAACAATGCTAATGCTGGACATCAGCTTCCACTGAACTACCAGGTATGACCTCTGCCAGCTCCTGCACTGCTTCTTTCCCTTTCTGAAATGATCTTAGCGCTTCAGTGAAACTCTGTGACCCTGCCATATGACTCAGCAAGTTCTTGATCATCACGAGCTAAAGCTTTATTTCAGGGTAGCCACCAGCTTGAACAGAAGGAGCCTGTTCTTCAGCACAGCTCCACGGAAGTCAATGACCTTGCAGCAGCAGATTAGCTCAGCAGAGAGTGAGCGTGAGTGACACAAGTCAGCTGGGAATGTCAGGCAGCACAGAAAAACTTCTTGTAAATCCTCCTCATTCACGAGACAGTTGTTTCATATACAAAAAAAATATGATATGCATCTTGAAATTTCAGAGGTTTATTGATTCAGTGGGGCTTGTGTTTAATGCATTTAGAAATATTTTTATAGGTTTGGATCTTAAAAAGAGATCAACATTAAAATAGTCTAAATGTTAAAAGAGAGAAAGAGGAGTTATCAAATATTCAGAATTTATACAAGAGATCTACAGTGTAATGGTAACTCATTATCAGCAAAATCAGTAATAGTCAAATTCAGTAGCATTATACATTTTTGATGGGGATAATGGTACCAGAGAGTAACTTCATAGCTGAATTTAATCTTTAAAACTGTAAATTCTCAAAAGCAAAAGAGAGAGCTATGCATAAGAAAGCTGACAGCTCCCTTATTAATTCTCTCATCTACAGTTCTGACACTGCAGTTCAGTTCTAACATCCCAGCATGATTCTTCCACAGGTGATCAGTGCTGCATGAAAGCTCTCAGGTATTCATTTCTTAATGAGGAGCAATATTTCCAGGGTAGAAATGAAACTGAGTTGAATTTAATTTGTCCTATCTGAATAAAAGTTAGTTAAAAAAAAAAAGTAATTAGAAGATTTCTAATCCTGATGCAATTTGACATATTACTTCTGGATTTAAAATCTTATCTCAGTTTTTGAGCTTTAAATGAAGAAGGTGTAAGTGGAGATTTCCAGGAGTTAGAAGCTGCTACCTGACAAGCTGTGCCTTTCAATGACCAGGGTATCTCATAACCTGTCCTCTGTGTCTGAGGCTTGGGATTTGTACTTTCCATGTGACATTTAACTTTGTCCTTAATTTTGCCCACCTGTAAAACAGAATGACAGCTTCACTGCCAAACATCCTCAGCAATCGTTTGCATAGGGTTAGGAAACACTGACAGTACTGCAGAAGGAATCACTAATGTCTAAATAGAAGGAAACCTCCAGTCCTGTTGGTTGCTTGCTTTTCAATAGCTACTTAAATTTCCCTCACAAATTAATTTGAAAACATGTAGGATGCAGTGTTTTAAAGTGAGAACTTACTGCCAGGTTCTTTATTCCATGTCCTTCGTCACTGGTTGTAATGGCATTGTCCTACCTGGTAGTCCTGTCCTAATGACAGTTGGCACAGAGCACCTAATGACCTAAAGACTTAACCTGTCCTGCCTAATGACAGTTACCACACTGCAGTCCTCATAACATCCACAATTTAGTTTAGAGGCTTTGGAGGGCAGAGGTGATGTTTTACCAGACAAATGAATGCCCTGGTAGGTATTCTTCCAAAGGAATCAGTGGGGATTCTTTCTTGCTCTCTCTTCTGGCGTGAGAAGATCTGTTCAACCTCAGAAGTTATGTTATTTTGTCAACACATTTTAGAATACCTTAGCAACTGAGTTAGAGGAACAGATATAACTGTGGCAGGTTTTTCTAATGCAGGACAGACGAATATGTGCTATGTTGAACATACACCTTTTGCAATCAAGCTCTTTAGAACAAGCTCACAGAATCATCAGAGTTGGAAGGGACCTCAAGAGATCATCACCTAGACCAAGTTGTACTGGATGTGTTCCTGTGCAATTTGATCTAGGTGATCCTGCTGTGGCAGGGAGTTTGGACTAGATGATCTTTTGAGATCCCTTCTGATCCCTAATGATTCTATGATTCTATGATCAAGTCCAACCCCCAGCTAAAGCAGGACTGCACAAAGCACATTGCACAGTGCTGCAACCAGGTGGGACTAGAATATCTGCCAAGAAGGAGTCTTTGCAGCCTCCCTGGGTAGCCTGGGACAGGGCTTTGTGACCTGTGCAGTAAAGATGTTTTTCCTCATATCTAAACAAAATCCCCTGTGTTCTAGCTAGTGCCCAGTATGATTATTTGTAATTGCAACCCTAACCCCAACCAAAATCACATTCCCTTCAATTGCATCAACTTTTAAGTTTAAAATTTTAAATTTCTCTCCCATTACACATCTTTAGCCAATATTCCTTTATCCAGATTCCTAATGCTTTGGTATATTAACACTAAATCTTTCATGTCTCTAAAAATCAGCATTTCTAGAGAAACAATAAATCTAGGGGTTAGAATCACCAAATCACAGAATTCTTTAGGTTGGAAAATCATTTGGTTGGAAGATCATTGAGTCCAATTTTTAACCCAGCAGTGTGAAATCCACTGCTATCATGTCCCTAAATATGATGTGTAGATGTGACTCTGTCGCTCTACTGCCCTGGGCAACCTATTCCAGGCTTTGACAAACCTTTCAGATAAGTTTTTCCTAATGTCTGGCCTAAATCTCCGCTGGAATAATTTAAGGCCAATCCTTCTTGTCCTGTCACTCGTTAGTTGGAGACAAGACCAATCCCTGCTTTTCTCCAACCTCCTATCAAGTAGTTGAAGAGAGCATGAAGGTCTCCCCTGAGCCTCGTCTTCTTCTGTCTAAATACCCCTAGTTCCATCATCCACTCCCCATCAGACTGGTTCTCCAGCTTTGTTGCCCTTCTCTGCACAAACTTCAGTACCTCAATATCCTTCTTGTAGTGAGTGGCCCAAGACCAAATGACAGTTGACTAACACTCACAAAAGGAAGTAAATCATATATCAGATAAAGTGCAGAAGGAAATGTGGGCTGGGTGGAAGCACCTATCAGTCTTGTTAGTACAGAGTGACTACAGTTTGCCTTTGGGATCAGTGCCAAAGGGAATGCCTGCTAGGTGGAAAAGCACGTCTCCTGGCTAGCTTCAGTACTGGCTTGCATTAGGACTATGCAGTGAACACCTCCATTAGTTTAATACTATGGCAGGAGGTGAATTGCCAGCAACACAGAGCAAGACAGCTGACTGTAAGAACTGTGAGTTAGCTCTCCCCAGCAATGAACACTAACTGGCACCTGGAAATGGCCAGAAAGTCTTGGCCAGTCAAACCACATATAGTGAATCAACCGATGTGGGCACAGGACAGGATATCCTCCTACCTTCCCCTGAGCCCTGGTGTGTATCTCGCTGCACCTAAGCACTTACATTGAAAATTAGGATTAAGTAAAGAGATGACTGTGTGGAAGCAACTATGTTTAAAAAAAGCCATACAACATAGGATGGGTTTTTGCCTGACAACTTCAGCACAGTAGGGACTATATGAAGGTAGATGTGAAATGGTGTGGTAGACACACAGTAATCCTGGACTTACAAATGCCTACTCCTCTCATTGCTTGCCCACATCGTTGCACAGGTCTTACTGAGGCTACTTCTAGATGAGTCTGTTTGCAGAGCTGGGAGTCTGTGCATGCCAGTGTCTAACCCAGTGTCCTGCCTGTGGTTAAACTAGGTGGCACAGTGCTGTGTCCCTGCTCAGAGTGGAGGTCCTTCACTGGATCCCAGGTCACCTGAATGTGTGGTTTCTGACACGCAGGGAGTGGGGAGTATGGGCCTGGGCCAGGCACTGGGAACCTTCTCACACGTTGTGATGGTTCAGGAGAGCCAAACACCTTCTAACCGCTTCCTGGCATTTCCCCCATTTTCCCAGCTTTACAATACCCAACTAAGAGGATTTTCTCACATTCCTTAAGACTAGGAAATATGAAATGTAAACATGACTCGTCTACCAATTTTTTCTCCCAATCTGCCTTTTCTAAGAATAGCTTAAAGGCAAGAGATGTGTAATGTTTGCTTTGTTAACACCTTTCTCTAATTGTTTCTAACAAAGTCTCAAGAATAAATGTTCTCACTCCATGATTTATTTTAATGTAATCATTCTCTGATAAACATGAGAGACACAACCTTTCCTTTGCTACTTAGATAGGAGGAATTCTTTAATATTTCTTTTTCTGCCAAGCTCCAGTTCATTTCAACTGTTGTTCTTGGGCCTTCCACTAATTTCCAGTTTGGAAAAGATGCACATAGCCTACATGAATAAATATCACTCTGTTTCCAAACCAGATGACATTTATGAATGCAGCTTGATTTATTTTTAAAGGACTTCTATGGACTTTTGCTCTAACTCAATTTATTGCTCTGTCTTTTCGCACTGTTTATATCCTGCTTTTCTACTTCCCCTAGGTCTCTCCTAGCATGAGTTTCTGTCATACTCATGTTTGTTTTGTTTTTTTTTCTAGAGTGAACTGTATCTTTAAACTGCTTCTTTATAGGCTTTTTACAGCAGTGCAATAAACGGTGGCTGCTCTCCACATCGTTTTTCCTGCTAATTCAATAAAACAGAAGTTTACTTTGAACAAAGTTTCACTGTCGCATGAGTCAGGGCTCGTGAGAAATCACACGGCTGATACCAAACCACCACTAAAGCCAGGCTTTCTATAGCTGTACTGTGACAAACAAAAAAAAAAGCTCTTTGTGCACCAGGGCTTCTCAGTATTCTGTCTTCTGAGTACTTACAAACTCAGAGAGTCCTCTGAAAGAGAGCCAAGGGTTCACCTAGGATTTCTGCTGAGGAATAGACAAGAAGAAATGAATTCTTCACTGATAACTCCTCCTCTGCAGAGGCCTAAGCATCTTCCTCTTAGCAAGCTTCTCCAGCAGTTGCTAACCATATTTACTTACAGAAGTTGAGAACCTTTGGTATCTCTTGCAAATATAACAGGTTGCTGCTTGCTCTGCACCTTCTGTTCCTCCCAGCTCAATCCTTCTATTACCTTTAGTCCCACATTAAGACTAAATGTGGTAGGAAACAACTTGGGTTGGTGTTTATATGGCACTAACTGCAGGGGAATGCAAGTCTAGAACTGTAGTTTGAAGATACTACAACAGTAGAACTGTAACTTCTCCCAGCAGCTTTTTCAACCAGATAGGGGATGTACTGGGGTTTTGTTTTAATTTAAAGGATTAGAGACTAGATCAGACTGTAGCCGACAGTGACATCATTCATACATGTAGAAAAGCTATTTACCCCACAGATTTTATTTGGAAACTATAACTGAATTCTACTGTTATCTTCAACTACTTAGGTGCTGCCGAGGTTTGTTGGGCTTTTGAAAACCGACATATAGAGATGATGGAAATTCTAATAATACATATTATAACACCACCACCACACAAACCCCCCCCCCAATTTCCATATTGCAGCGATTCTGAAATGTAAACTGATGGATGGACTCTCCCAGCGGAACCCATTCCCCCATGGTGCCGGGCAGGGTGACAGCAGAGGGCAGCCACGCACCGCATCAGCAGCACCCTGCGCTGAGCCGGGCTGTGACTCCCACAGAGCAGCAGTGGCACTGGGAGCCGAGACTTGACATCTTCGCGAGAGGCTTAACAGTCTGAAGTCTACTTTGGAGCAGAAATTCTCTACTATTTGTCTTCCTCGACAGGTCAAGCTACACCTGGGAGCTGACGCTTTGGGATGCAGATGCTCATTTCTGCAGCTGAGTAGTTCAACACACTCAGCACTATCGTGGAAGGTCAGAGATGCCCCAGTAAGACCAAACACCTTCAGAGAGCTAAGTTTTCCATTTGGGGTACGAGGCTAAACTATGGGAAACACCACCTCACCCCCCACCTCCTTATATTTTTTCTCTGCATGCTTCTGTCTTGCTTTCACATATGACCTGGAAGTATCCCTTAGCAATGAGCCTTGCAGTTCAATGTGTGACATTACTCAGGGATGACTCAAAACGAAAATATTTCATAAACAAAGTGAAAAATAAATCCACAAGTGATCTAGATCATCTGGGAGGTTTTATATGATCAGAAATTACGCATCACATAACCCTCATTTGAAAAAAAACAGAGGTCAAGGGTTTACAAAACGAAAACAAATCTGAATGTATTGGGATACTTTACTCTGTTTTTTAATTTCCCTGTCAAAATCATTCACAGGTGTTAGGCAGCTTCATTCATATCTAAGAACAATTTCCTTCCTGCTTTATTTGCCAAGGTAAGAATTACCTGCTGAAAATAATGTGCTTGAATTGTTATTAAACAGGATGACTTTTGTCTAGACACACTCCTGCCTGCGTAACCTTCTCTGGATCACAGTGTATTCATCTATTTACAAACTGCCTGAGCCCACACGTACAGCTCAAGACCAAAACTCTTGAGCCAGATGGAAGGTCACTCGCTATAACCACTGCTGTGATGACAGAAGCCGAACTCTTTGAGAGAATGGCTTAAGTCAATGGGAGCCTGTTGTCTGGCAATGCTGGCTTTAAGCACCACTACTACAAATTCAGCAAGTGGATTTGTGAAAACACGTGCCTCACTGGTTACAAGTGAATGATGTAGGCAGCTGGAGGGAACACAGTGTCTCTGAATTACAAATGAGGATTCTTGGAGGCCACAATCTCACTGGAGTCATGTGCTGGGCATTTTGGTTACTCTGAAAGCTGGTGAGAGCTGCAGGCAGATGACTGACAGGAATGAGCTGTTCAGAGGGGTATGTTCATCAGCATAAGAGATTTATGAAGGGCAGTGCTAAGCAAGAAATAACTGGAAAAAGAATGGAAGATTGACAATCAGGATTTCTCAGTGATGTTGTCTGCTGCAGCAGTGACCCACTGGGGAAGGCTGTGTTTGGTTTGCATTTCACTTTCCCCACCAGTTTCATTAGTAAGATCAGCTACACATGTCATGGGGTGAGCCACCGCAGCTAGCATTTCCTATGGACTTTGGGTTTTTTGGATTTAATCATTAGAGCACTACTTCAGATACATAGAGCTGTGTCACCACTTGGCTCCCGTGTGTCCCTGATAAACTCTAGAGTTTATCAGTTTGGTAAAGGCTGTTCCTCCTGCCACACCTGTCTCTCTTCACAGCTTTGCACCTCTCACATTTTTAGGCTTGGTGTCTCTTTTTTTTCAAATGCTTGTGTGTTGGTGAACACAGTGACAAATGGCAAAGGTTGAGCCATAGCATATTGGAAGATAAGATTTCAGAAACCTTCAAGGGAGATTGGCTGGCACCTGAAGAAAATTGAGGCTAACAATGGTTACTGCTGATAGGCTTTTGAAACAGTGTTCAACATCTTAAAATTGGAGGCATTCTCTTACTACACATTAAGAGACCTCTATTAAGGAACCTATCTAGATCTATCTTTGTCCTGCTTTGCTTTGAAGGTCCTGAATCACTCCTGGAGAAAATGGGATCATTGACTGACTGAGTGTTTCAGCTGGAATAGTAATTTCAATAGGTCAATGCTCTGATTGTTCAATAATTTAGCTGACATCTCGGTAACTATGGTAAAGAAGGACATTCCAGAAACAAATGATTTTCTGGCATATCATTTCCATCAAATGAGATTACTGTATCCACCAAAAGGTTTGATTGTTCCAGAAAGCTCCACTCTGTCCATTACTTGTTATTTTCTGCCAATCCATATTCCAGTTCCTGGAGTACATTTCAGTGATTACACCCTGAGCCTGAGCATGTGGACTTCTGGCCTTCTCAACTCATCCTACAGGTATGACTCTGGAAGATTGTTTGTCCAAACCTGTTTGGTCTGGTTCATAGCTGTTCACCGTGTTTATCTTTGCATAATTGTTTTCAGTTACTTTATGAATTCTGGATTAGGAAGAACTCAATGCCCCAAGCGAAGTCCTGTTCAAAACATCAATTTTTTTCCCAACCAGTACAATTTGCGTCATTTCCCCAACAGAAACCACCGTTCAGCCATACGCTGTCCTTGACAGCAAGCTAAAGACCATCTGAAATGTCAGGTTTAGGATTAGTGGAAACACATATTTGGACTGTGTGGGAATTTAGCAGAGGTTACCCTGCCATGGGATCTCGAATCATTTGGCAGCTGGTAGAGGGCAGGGTGAAGCTCGGTTTGCCTACTAGTGTCAGCAAGGGACTGA
The DNA here is from genome assembly GCA_013397515.1 of Upupa epops. NCBI lineage: Eukaryota > Metazoa > Chordata > Aves > Bucerotiformes > Upupidae > Upupa > Upupa epops. The sequence continues at coordinate 2,352,983 of VZRI01007808.1, read as the reverse complement.
GGTTCAGGATGTGCTTTGCACAACTGTTTCTGGCATCTGTGTCTGGCAATTTCCACTGCCAGAAAACACTCCATCCCTGCCTTGTCTTTTCCTCACAGCAGATATCATGAGTTAATCAAACTAATTTTTAATTTCTGACCATTTCTGTGACTCAGAATAGGATACTCTCACACCATCTCATGCCATGTAACCCTTCGTGTTTACTTCCAGCCACCTCCTCCCTCCTGCAAAGGAATTTTCTATCTGTTCTCTTTCGCTTTCAACCAAGGACAACTTGTCTGATGAAGTGCATGTGCATGGGCATGTTTGTACAACTCAGACTGGAAGGGGCATTTCTGCTATTTAATCGCCACCCCTGGAAAAGTCTCATCTTTCTAAGCACTCTGTTTTTCCTTCGTGCTGCTACAGTGCACGCTCTTTCCCTTGTGCTGCTAAAATAGACAAACTGTGGTGACTGTGGTAACTGAATGGAGAGTTTGGTTGCAAAAGAGCTGTTCTTGCCATGACATACTCTTGGCCAGGGCTGTTTTTAGCAGCTGTAGTAAAGCTGTAAGTCACAGCTGGGAAAACAATAGGTAGGTATCATCAGGTCAATGACAGATGCAGACATCCTTAAAAACCAAAGCTACTTTGTGAGATGTTTGAAATGTTCACAATGTTATCCTTTCATTGACTTTTAAATAAAGGTATCAACCAAAACTCTCAAGAGGCTAAGATTTTTTTTAATGCTTGGATAATGAAGAGTAACTTAAATATTGCTGTAACCATCGGATTTCTCTCTTTAGCATAGACTGAACAGGACAGGAATGCACCAGCTTTTATGAACAACTCCTTGGGCAATCAAATGATTTCTTGTTCTACCTTTATTCATTTGTTCTCACATTGAACAAGCCCTGAGAAAGCTCCTAAGGAAGCAACTACCTGCCTTGGCTCTGCTGTATGTAAGCCATGACATGACTCAGGATGTCTGTAAGCCACACTCCTAGCTATGTTTGGTCTGAACTAGTTTCATTCTAAAGTTAGCTTTCTTCAGATCAGGCTTTTTTGTTGTTAAATTTGTTCCCTGGGGTCATGGAGTCCATGCTGATATTTTCAGCAGGTGGGGTTAATGATTTAATGTGACTCATATGTCAGTGCTAACTCACTCAGGTCTTAGAACAAATCCAACTGATGACTCAGGAAGACTTTTTATCATTGTATTTAGGTGTTGTGTGCTTACGGTGCCAGATTTCTAAAAGAAAGAGAAGTAATATATATTTGGCAGGATTTTTTGGCCCTACTATCTCTTTTCAACTTTGTGAAGTGGTTAGATAGCTCTTATCAGAAATAGACCACATCACCCAGAAAACACCAGGTTATGGCCTCCCTGCTGCTGATAGTGGGCTGGGTTTAAAGAGGACATTGTGGTTAATGTTTTTGCAGTTAGCATGTGACTTCAGTCAGAGGGGACACACAAGAAAGACACAAAGGGGATCTAGGTATCATGTGGCACCATCAAGGTTGCCGAGTGCACAAGGCAGAATCATTTCAGGCATCGTCTAAGCATGTTCAAACCCAACAGAAAGGAACCCTCCCATGGAAACCACCTTTATTGAAGATTAGTAACGATAACATCGTAGAAATTTTGTTGTATTCTGCAGGTGATGGTGTGCACAGCATTGGCAATCGGATTCATGCTCAAAAAGAATAGCTCCCAGCTTCATGCCAAGGGTTCGTGCCAAGATGTGACCTTTGCACAACTCTTTATCCTGTTTCTGATTTCCTTTGGGTATGGCACAAAAAAGAGCCACTGGATGTTCCAGGTACATGCAGTCATCACCTGCTCTGCATTTTAGATGTAACCGACAAGAACTTGTTGTCCCACATTTGTTCAGTTGAATACCTTCAAGTATATTTCCTCCTTCATTTGTAACAATGAGCTATAATAGCTTTATCTGGACAGAGCCAAAAGGCAATTAACTAGTGCAACTGGTACCTGAAAGTGTTCTCAGGATAGTATTTGGACAACTACAAAGTAAGAACCTGGTTGTGAAGCACCAAACTGAATGGCACTGACAGGAATTATAGTAGATGTGTTTACCACGTGTCACTGACACTTCTGATTTTTCAGAGGCAGAGGTAGTGTAAATAGAAACTGAGGTTTGAGTCAAAAGTAAAGAATGACCTTGAAACATCGAGCTTGAAATACTTGGAGGTAGCTTATAAAACCAGACTTATTTAACAAGTACTTAATAGCTTAAATATTGTGTCGGATAAGCATAAAACTTTGCTGCTGAGAGTGAGGGACTTCATCTTTCTAGAAAAAAAAAATGATTGGGAATTCTAAGAGAATCTTGATTGCATTTGTAGAACCTGCAATTTCATATAAAAACAATTCCAAAGCATGTTCTTGGCATGTACCTAGCTCCGGATTTTAAGGAGTTATAAATAACTGGTAGGAAGTACTACACGTACCACTAGTTTGTATAATATTTAAACTAGGGCAGTGTGCAATGAACTCCTCAGGTAACGGAGTCCAGTAGACAATTATTGCCTGACACTTTGGTTTTCTATTTGGCTAATTTGACCTTTTAATTGAGCACTTAACCTGCAGGTTTACACAGCTGGGGGCCGCTTTCAGGGAAACAAACCTCTGTTATAGATATTCTCCACATTTCCGGTTCAAAGGAGAAAATAGAAAAATGTGAACCTTTTTATTTCTCTGATGACTGATGTTAAAGCTCACAGGACCGGTACAGGTTTTACCTCAGGCAGTAGTGCCCTATTTTCCAGCAGGGCAGAGTGGGTCAGGTATTCGTGTCAGGGTTGGGATAGACTGCACTCATTGACCCTTCCCTTATTGTGTAAGGGATTCCTGCCGCATATTGCTTCTGCATGCACAGAGCAGACCCAGTGTGAGCTAGGTTTGCTGTGCACACATAACATATTTTGTGTTTTCTTCTTTCCTGGAAGCACTGACTTCTCCATGTATGTGCAGTTAATTCATTCAACAAACACTTAAGGACATGCTGGGAAATGACTTGAGGAGGCAGCAGCCAGGACAGGGCTGCTGCTGCCCATAGGATCAAACTTCCTGTAACCTGCTCCTGTGTGATCCCAAGTTGCCATCTCAGAAGGAGTGTTCCCAAGACTGGGTTGAGGACTCTTTTGTCTTGATGGTCTAAATACTGCTTGCAATTTGTAGGCTGAGTTGCATATCTAAAGATTGAGAGTGGTTATAAAAGAGAATTCTGATGAAAATGTTTGCTTGGAAAATGAGTTCTCAATAGAAAATGAAACCATTATTTGTGTTCTTTCTGCAGCAGCTAATTAATGTTACAGCTCTAACAGGGTGTCCAGCTGGTAAAAAGGGTTGTCATACTACCAAGGAACTAGCAAGGGTTCACTGAGGCGTGAAACACCAATGTTTTTTCCCAACCTTTGATAGTGTCTAATAAAAGACAAGTGATGAGAAGCAAACTGTTTTCCTTTAGATCAATGATTGCTGAAAGCAAAGGCAGTGCTCTTACTCATAAGCTTGATTATCCCAGCAAACTCATTCATCCATTCTCTGAGACAAGTATATTCCAGTTCAGATCATGCAGTTCATTGCTGGTAAGAAGCAGGGGCAAACTTTAGCAATAAGTTTTTATAAGTCAATCATAATTTTCTGCTAGCTTTTTTTTCTAGCAGGTTGCCCAAGAATAATGAAAGAAAACCCCAAGGATGCTTCTGTGTGTCACTGGCTACCCAATGCTTTTGCTAGCTGCTGCAAACCCAGACTTGGAAAACTTTGTGCAGCATGTAAGTGCAATGGGCAGTGGGGAGGACAACTGAAAATGTGAAACCAAATTTAGGGCTTGAGATGTGGGATTTAGGATCCTTTTGCTTTTGGTCAAAGAGAGTGAATGAGAAGTCTGATGCAGAACAACAGGTTCTGGCAGAAAATTCTCAGTGAAATTTGAGGCAATTCAAGAATAAATGGTTGTAGGAGATAATTTTTGCAACAGTTCTCAAAGCATTCTGATGGCAAAAGAGAAATAGTGTTTCTGCTAGCTTGTGTGTCTTTTTTGCTAATTAGACACACAATCATACAATGATCATGCAATAAGAAATTGATGTTGGCTCAAGCTTCCTGAACAGGATAACCACAATTGTCATTGGTGGTTCTAACTGAAAAAATGAGCAATTAAAATGCAAAATCGACAATCTGTCTTCTAGAACCAGACCTTTGAGGTAAAGGTGAGTGCAATTTTCACATCTATTTAGAAAATGGAAACGGCAATTTCCAGCACAGTCAGCCATATCCCTTTTACCATCAAAACCAGGTCATTAATGTTGGTCCTGTGTGATATCATACATTGCCACAGAATGCAGGTGTACAATTAATGGAGACATAAAGTAAATGTAAAGAATATTCTGGAACACACATAGTAAATCCAGACTCCTCCTGCTGGGTCTGTGAACAACGACCACATGCATTTTCTTGTTCTTAATAATAAACTGTCAATGAAACCGTAAGTGGAGAACAGAGAAAATGTCTGAAGAACACTACTCAAAGAACAGCACGTAGCTCCCTTCCCTTTTTTGCACACTGCTAATAAATAACTTACACTGACTTTCCCACTGATAGTCGGGGTTCTCTGGGCTAGCTCACACCAGACAGAGACTGGCCATCAGTCCTCTGGGTAAGAGCTAGACTCACTCCTGCTTAATTGATCGGAGCTGGAGGGTTACAAATGAGGTACCAAAGGAAAACCTTAACCTATATGTATTTGTTTTATGGTCAGACAACTCATTCTGGCTTCAGACAGAGCCTCCCCAAACCTTGTGCTCCCACTATTCTGGCTGTGAGGGCCTTTTCACCTTTACCCAAGGAGCGGTATCTGTGTGCTGTGAACTGATAAGAGCTGGTGGAAATCTTGCTCTGAGTGCCCATGAGGAGGAATGTCGTAAGAGCAGGGAAGAACAACCGTATATTTTTGTTATTTGTGCCTTCATCCTGTCCAATGCGGGAGATGTAAAAACAAAGGATTTAATAAATATGGATTAATCCCTCTAACCTTACAGGGAAACTGAGGGTGTTGAGAGATCAAAAGGAGGGGAAATCCACATGGGCCTAGAGAAATGTTAACATTTTTTACAAAGAAACACAAAGTGTAGCTGGGTATCAAAGTTGCTCTATTAGTTAAAATATTTTTCTTGGCCCAGCGTAGCAAACCCTCTGTTTCTGTTTCTCCCTTAACCTTTTCAGTAAAAATACCATTAGACTTGAGAGTGTCATATGTTGCTCTGAAATAGATGTACCTCTCCCAGCCTGGATTTCCTACTTGTTCTCCCTCTTTTCTTCCAAGGTCAGAAGGCTGCAAAGTGCCCGTTTCCCACCCACTGCTACTGGCTCCCACCTGCTGCACCATAACTCACGGTGGCCTTTTTGGCTTTACAGACATGACCCACATTGCCGTTGTCCAACAAGGCATTTTAAATTCACCAGATCATCTATTTCCTATTGAATCATTGCTCGTTGCTTTGCAGACTCGAATGAGCCCCAGACACACAAATAGTAGGGATTCTGGGAAAAACGTGCAGTCGGCATTTGTGAGTTTGCATCCATCACTCCACATTGCAGGCCCTGAGAGACATCCTCCTGATAGCCCCATGCTGCAATTCTTCTACAACAGACAGGAAGATTTTGGCAATTTGGCTATGGTTTTGAACAGCCAGGCTAGGGCTGCTGGGTTCCCAGCCAGAGGTCAGTTTTTCAGCCAGCCTAGACAGCCCAGCCATGCTTCTGCACACAGAACGGGGCTGGGTCACTGCCCTGCCACTGGCACCTCTGCAGACACCTGCTGCTTCTTGATCAGGCATCCTGGCAGAGCCTTCTATGCTTTTTTAAGTGGGGGTATCAAGTCATAAAGTTCACAGGAGCAGATTGCAAAGAAACGGGAATGTACTACCAAGCACTGTGAGACTGGTTATTTATTCAACCCTTTTTTCTATTAATAGTAAAACACCAACAAGAGGTCAAGAGTGCAAGTTCAGCCAGTGCATTTTCTGACTGAAGAATGCCAAAAATAGACACACAAAAGTCCAATCCTGATAAAACTTTAATGTCTTCAGTAAAAAACACATACTATACTAACTGTGAACCCTGGACATGCTCATCCTTGGTACTCCCTGGTGCCTCAGGAGCTATAGACTAAATGCTGTGTTAAAAAAATAGGTACAGCATCATCTTCTTTCTTTTCAATCTCTCTTTTGTTAGTATTTTCGAATTAATATATAGCAAAAGTTTTACGTTTCAGATTAACAACCAAAAAGATGTTCCTGTGTATTTTAATGCATTTTATTAACTACAGTTATAATCAATACAAAGCAATATTTAAGACAGTTCTAAACCAAATAAAGTATTAGATTTCAATTTGAATGTTATGAAGATGTCAGTATTAATCCTGTGACTATGGTAATCTCTAGTTTGGCATGTGCTGATGTAGCTGATAACCTACCCCCTCCAAAAGACATCTCACTTAGGACTCAAATCTACATTTCTTGGATGTGTCCCAGCTAACAATAAAGTTGGCAAACATTTTCAGCATTCACAAAAGACAGCATTGAATATTGCATTACAGAAACAGCTAAACTAAAAAGTTCTTCTCTGCATCTGAAGAACTATTCAATCTAAACACAGGGGAAACAACATCCTATAAATGAAAGAGAAATTGCTGTAAAACTCTCAAGTCAATTAGGAAAGCACAATTAAGTAGCAAATTGTTGACAGGAGGGAAATATTTCTTCCAACTGGAGGTTAGAGCAGGTTGATTAATTCAGTATAGTGTTTTAAAATAAACCTTGGGACAAAATAATTCGCAGGTGACACTAAAACGGGTGTGTGGGGTTAGCTGGAGAAGAAATGTAAATCACCTCAGGTCATTTGACCTGGCTTATCACATTTATAAAGGAGCCACCTCCTGTATCACTAGCAACTTCACCATAAGCTTCAAACTAAACTGCACAGAAGATAAAGTATAGAGTCTCAGGATTTCTCCATGCAGCTGAGATGCTCTGGCTTTCCAGTTGGCAGACCTTCACCCTGTAAATATGAATGTGTGATAGTTAGGCTTCCACCCAGTAATTCATGCCACTATGACATCTTCTGCCTTCATTCAGTCATAGGCCATGCAAAGTATTTCACCTTAATGACAATACTGACCCATGGAATCGTGACTCTGATGTCTTACAATTCAGTCAATCATTATACTTAAATCTAATGAGAAACTGTACAGTAGTAAGAGTTCTCATACAACTGATTCATTGTTATCTGAACTTTTGGGGATTAACAGTAAAGAGGTTAAATCTCCTGTCTGGGATGTGCTGAATAGCACAAGTATTTGGCATAAGAGCTGCTCCAGATGCTTCCAAACATAATTGTGACTAATTTTTCCCCATAACTTTCCACAGGAGGAAACAATGACAAAAACAACAAGCAGAAAGGGCCTAGAAAAAAGGAGTCATAAGTGCTATACCCTTTCCCCCCCACCCCCCTGCAGTTGCAAGATATTGCAGAGATTATGAATCATCACTTTGTCTAGACACATTCTATAAATTTTTCTTCTCCTTGAAGACGAAAAAAGATGCTATGTAACACATTCCTGTCTTTTTTCTGGTTTTATTCTTTGGTCTCAGCTACTGGATGTCATTCATCAATGGCAATAGGTTCACATTCTTTCTCAAGTCACTGTCCATGCAGGCTGTGCTGGAACACCTCTCTGGCCATCGTTTGATAGTCCAGTCATGAACACAGACAGAATTTGCTATCTTCATTGCCCTTCCTTGTTTTGCTGAGCTTCTTTCAAGGAAGATATAGTGCAGGGTGAGGAAACAGCCTGGGCAATACATGAAAGAGGCTGATGAGGTGAAATGGGCTTGTGGGGATTATCCAGGAGTGGAGGAGAATGGCGCCTGACAGGCTGAGATAAGCACTGAGGGTGAGAATTGGTAGATCCTCCATTTCTATGCAATGGTATGAGATAAATCTGGAAAGGTGAAGCACTTTTCCCTCACACTACTGTGAGGGAAAGCAGATGGAGCTTTTTCATTTTTGAGCAAGTACAGAATTAACTTGGAGTGAAACTAAGGGAGTCTCATGGCTTTTAAATACCTACCTGCTTGAAGTCAATAATGATAAAATATTTATGATTTCTGTGTATCTAAGAATATGATAAACCCGTGCATAGACTGTTGGAAATGTTTCAATGGATGGGTTTCTCCCATGCATGCCATAACCTAATTAAAGTGCAGTCCTCCGTGTCATAGAAACAAAGCTCGAGCTTTGGCTTCACAGCTGAAAATGAACCAGTTGATCCTGTGTGTGCAAGCTAAGACAAGAGCAATGGTTGTAGATTTCTGAAGACCTGAGTGTTATCCACAGGCCAAAAAGAGCTGCAACCTATGACAGAAGTCCGGGATAAAACTTTCTGATAAATAACCTTATTCAGGCCACTGAATATGTTTGTCCTGCTAACCCAAACAGTGTTTGTGTGGAGACTTGTCTACATCTGACACACAGGGCTAACAAACTTCTCTGCATCTGATCACAGACATTTCATCGGGGTCTTCTCAGCTACGTGAGCAAAGGTTTCATGGGACAGCTTGTCCATACAGTCAACCAGAATTTTGGCGCAGAAGGAACCACAAATACGGAGGAAGTATCTGTGGAAGGGTGGAGTGTACCTGATGTTTTCAGACACAAAACACCCATAGATTAATTAGCATCTCCACAATATCAGCTGGCTATCATTTGCACTGCAAGCAGTAATAAAGGAGTAAAGGACGGTGAATTATACAGCTGCAGAACTTTAGAAATCTGTGAGGGAAACTGTTTTTACGAGGAAGCTCAAGAGTTTCTTGGACACTTTCTGCTCAGAGCAATATTTTCCAAGAATTTTGCACAATTTAAGGCTAATGCATTTTGCCTGGAGCTGTTTGGACAGAGCTACTTTCTTAAAATCAACCCTGCTGTGAGACTACGGCCGTTTTCATGAAATGCTCTTTGAAAGAGAAAATGAAGAGATGTTGACACAATAATGTTGAAACCTGTCAGTTAAGACCTTGACTGAAAGAAGAGTCTCTGTCCTGGCATGATTTATTGTAACAGCCCTGCTGCTTCCTAAAAACAATTCCTTTCCTTACTATTCACACTCACCCTGATGTACTTTCTCTCTTCCAAACTTGATTAAAAATAATTTATATCTTCTCTTTCATGAAATTTTATTCAAATTTCCAAACACAGAGCCCTGTCAAGTCTGACCTTATATGTCTCCAGGGATGGAGTTTCTGCCACCTTTCTGGTGATCTGTTTCTGTGTTTCACCATCTTCAGTGTAAAGAACTTTTTCTAAACATCCAATTGGAATCTACCCTGCTGTGGTTTAAAACCTTGGCTCGTCATTCTGTCACTACACGTCTTTGTGAACAGTCCCTCACCAGCTTTTCTGTAGACCCTTTTCAATCTCAATTTTCTTTCCCAGTCCCTTTCATTTGTGTACCTGAGTTATCTGTTGAGATGGGAGTGGTTGCTACCCTCTACTTAGCTTCCCTTATGAGCATGTTATTTCCATGATGCAGAATTCATACCTTTGTTTATTTGCCCAGGAGCTCTGATTTTTACCAGAACTGCCAGTTATTCCTTCCATTGTTTTTCCCTCAATCCTGTTGACTTCTATATATAGCACAATACTCTTCATCACCTCAAAATTCTGTTGCCTTTTCCAGTGAAGTACATCGAGTGCCAATCACAGCCCAAGAGGGGCTCAGAGGAAATAGTGGCTTCCTGAGGGTCTATTGGATATGCAGAAAAATGTGTGCTCTGTTTTCCTAAGGGCACGTGCCAGAACCCTATTGTTGGATCAAAGCACAGATCAAAATATTTGGCATCAGCCATATCCCTCCCAAAAGATCTCCACCTGCAGGTAGTATAATACCCTATTTTAAAATATTTATTCCATTCATTTGTATCTACACACAAACAGAATTTCCCCCCACCCCTGCAGTGAATGCTGAATATGTGCGTGCTGTTGGCTCGTGGCTAACACTTTGATTCCTCAAGCAATGAACTGATCTAGCTTCTCTTTCTCTTTTCTGCCTTTGGGCAAGAAAAACTTTGCAAGAGTTATGAATCAACTGCATCTAAAACTCCCCTGCTTCCTGGAAAATGTCCTTAAGCACATCTCCCCATGCACCAGCTGCCAGACCTCCCTCTGGATCTGCCTCTTTGCTGGAAGTGTGTTTTGCCATGGTTCAACAACAAAGATACCTTTGGCAACTAGTTCTTGTCTGATTTGTTCAAAACAGAAGGAACATTTCCCAGAGGTTTTTGCATATCCAAAGTGAAACTGGCATTTAGAAAATAGAAGAAACAACAAACAACCTCTGGGTTTAGATGTCTTCACCTAAATACTTAAGAAGCAGAGGGAGTCTATCTCAAACTAGATGATTCAGCACCCCTATTTCTCTTTAAAGTCGTGTTGGGAATCACTCTCTAGCTACATTGTTCCTTTAACTAACACAAAGCTACACTGCAACTTACAGAGTGGTCTTGCCCTTTCCAGTACCACAGTGTTACCCCTCAGGTACAAGTTCTTGCCATGTTCTTGCTGTTGACTCCCACAATTTTACAGCCAAGAGGTGAGTCAGAGCAGCTCTCTGAGCCTGCTAAGACCAACCCTGCAAAAAAAAGGGTTTTGTCTGGATCAAAGTCTCATGGTTGAAAGAAAGCAGGGTATGTAGTGATGAGAAGGGTGGAGGACAACATAATTAGTCTATGAACCCACAATGTTTCCTTGGGGTACAATCCCCACAGGACTTTTATTGCAGGTTAGCAACCACACCCAAGAAAGCTTCACACAGCTGCCATATTGCCTTTCCTGTTGGTGTGGATGGTTTCTAGGGACAAACCCTTGCCATTTTCAGCATAGGCTGCAGCTTAACTCTCATTGACAACTTCATAATGTACTCAAAGCCCTAGATTTCCAAACCATTGATGAAGGCATCATTTACAAAGTGGCCTCAAAAAGTAAAATATCCTTAGAATTGTGGCCTGCACTCTTGTAGCTACTGCACCTTCTCTCCCTGAAAACAAGCTGCATGTAAATAGGTGTCTAATAGGCATATAGGTTGAGCAGAAGCCTCCAAAAGCAGCAGCAGTGCTGCTGATTTTAATATAGCTGAAAAAGCAATATTTCAATTCACCAGAAATATTTCCCTCGGATTGATCTTTCATCAGTCTTTTTACGAGAAAGCACTTAGGCGTGAACTTTAAAATAGGAAATTTTCTAAGGAAAACAAATGCCTGATATAATATGGAGACAAACTCCCATCACATGTCTTGAGTGACATAACTTTTCAATTTATTATTCTTACTCTTAATCTAAGTAGCATGACTTTTATTTCAGCTTTGGTGCGGATACATCATGTTTATCGAACACTTCTATGGAGTATTGGTTTGAATTGAGCTGTTTGCCATTAACAGTAAAGTGAACTTGTACCTTTGTTGTTCAGAATTATTACCTCTTTTCACTAAATAAGTCAACAATGACAAAAAAGTGTTTTATTTTTATAAAAACAGTTTATTCTAAGGATTGTCTTCAGGGAGATATGTTTTTGACTTTTACCAAAGTGTGACCTTTCAATAGCTTCCTTGATGATAGCCCGGTGTCATCTGACAGATTTCTGTTAACCCAATGATTTGTCCATGTTCTTCAAAGCTAAATGCTAAAACTGTTATACACCTCCCTAGTTAAAAACAGCCATCCTCCAAATTCCTTTACTTGCCACGATATTAGGTAGCGACAGGACTAGGGGCAATGGAGCAAAGCTGGAGATGGGTAGATTTATACTTGATGCGAAGAGAAAGTTCTTCACCGTGAGAGTGGTGAGAGCCTGGAATGGGTTGCCCAGGGAGGTGGTTGGGGTCCTGCCCCTGGAGGCGCCTGGACCAGGTCTGGACCAGGGGGATTGGACTAGATGATCTTTTGAGGTCCCTTCTGATCCTTGATAATTCTATGATTTATTCAGGAATAATTTTTATGAAAGTGTAAAAGTGATTGTTTTAAGCAGAATTTCCATTTCATAAAGAATTTTCTATGTTCCCTAGCTTTGCTTAGAAAATAGTGTGAGGTTTACTATGTATTTTTACAGAAGATATAGGTGCTTCATTTTAGGCTTCTCAACTCTTTATAGACATAAATGTTTCAGTCACTGTGATTTTTGAAACATGTCATTAATGAGACATTGTTTTGAGAAAATAAGTATCTACTTCATAGAGTAATGACATTTAAGCAGAACACAGGTTTCAATTTAAAGCAGAAAAGCTTGTATTTTTTTCAAATAGATATTACAGGCAGCATGTCTGTTTAATATAGTAAAGATTTATTGCCAGGGATCAGGTATCATTAGTGATTCCAGTATGTGAAGCAATTAATTTTTCAGGAGCAGTTAATTTTGTCTTCTTTGAAGTTATTTAAAGATTTCATAATTCTATGAGCTGCACAATGAGCTTCTGTCAGGTAAATAATCCAAGATATTTGTGTTTAATAAAACCACCTTTCTGTGGGGTTCCAGCATCTTGTACATTTATTAAAAGAGAGAAGCTACAGTAGAAGCTCCCAATAAGAATTTAATAATATCTCCAGATAATCCAATTACCTCAGATATTACATATATTATATCAATACATGTAATGTGTATTTATTTGTATAAAGATATCTTTTGTTTTGCTCCTTTATGGTTTTTATTCGTGCTTGGTTTGAGGTTTTGTCAGTGGAATGTGCTTTGAAGTTTTTCACCTGCATTGAAATAAGATAGTGAATCTGTGTGTACAAGGAACAACGCAGATTTAAAACTTTTCTCTTGCTCCAGCTCTCAAGTAAAGCCAAAGCCAAGACAGGATCATTCTGGAGCACAAAAATGTGATATCTCTTGAACAGAGCAAAAGATGTGAGTAAACTCAACTACCTGTACATCTTCCTGCCCAGAATCCTGCTCTCAAAGCCTTCCTTACTCTACTTCTGTTTTGTGGGCCTATTTAAAAAGACAAAAATTTGTATCCTAGCTCAGACCTTCTCCTGTGTTTTGTGGTCAGACAGCCAGTATAATCATACCAGCCCGCAACCTCAACATAATGAGTCTGTTGACAAAGTGCAGTTGAGTATTTGCAGACTGTGGTTGAATCATAGAATCATTAAGGATCGGAAGGGACCTCAAAAGATCATCTAGTCTAATCCCCCTCCCACAGCAGGATCACCTAGACCAAGTTGCATAGGGGTGGTCTCGAGCATCTCCAGAGAAGGAGACTCCACAACCCCTCTGGGCAGCCTGTTCCAATGCTCCATTACCCTCACTGGGAAGAAGTTCCGTCTGATATTGATATGGAATCTCCTATGTTCCAGCTTGCACCCATTGCCCCTTGTCCTATCAACAGATGACCTTGCAAGGAGCCTGGCTCCATCCACCCACTCCTCACATATTTATAGACATTAATGAGGTCCTACAAAGCCACCAAAGCAGTTTTAAGACTTAGAATGGCCTTTGTCCATGGATCAAGTTGGCTCTTGGCTAACTCCTGATCATCCATGCAAGTACCTTTGCCCTGAACCAAGTGGGACTGCACTTGATTCAGTTATTGATCTCATCTGCCATGCAATTTGTGATTCCCATTGTTATCCCATCCCATAACTGAGATAACTATCAGAAATTTTTTCTGGGAACTTGGAAGTACAACCCATACTGCTTCAGGGATGAGTTTTTCAAAGACTCTTCCATTATTTCCAACAAATTTAGAGGAAGTTTTTCCTTTGTTGAGCCAACTCTGTGCTGCTGGAAATCCATCTGACACTGAGGATATGCAAGTCCAGCACCGTTCCCCTGTTTTTCTCCTATCTTCTGTTTTTATGTGGAACATAGTTCAACAGCAGGATGAATCAGATGTTATTTGTTTGATTTACTATCAAGTTTCTGGGCACCCGAGTTGATAGCAGAGGCTAAAGTATCATAAACTTACATACCAATTTGGGAAGACCAAGGGGTAACTCTCGTACTCAGAGTTCCCCTTTATTGCCCTGTTGTGCTCCCTGACAGCAGCTGCCTCTGCTGCCTCCCCTCCTCTCTAACGTGCTGCCTGGAGTTTATTCAGCACAGTTAACAATTAGAGACAAAGAGTTTGAACTTGTTGAGAGGAACATGCCCAAGAAAGCAAAGTATAATTTACCCTGATTATAACATGCATTCCATCCCACACTTGTTTTGACATTGTCCCTTGGGGGGAAAATATTTTGTCTCACAAAGAACTCTCATTGTTGCTCTCTGTGTCAGGAGGGGGATTGCTCCAAAATAGTTCTGCTCCATCTAAACTCTACACTGCAAGGATTTCTAAAACTTCTTTGAGATTCAAAGACTATTGACTGACCAGCTGAGAAAAAGCTATGGACAAGAGCTGAATATCAGTGCAGTCCAAATACACAAATCCAGAAGATAAGGTCAAATATGCATTGGATGAGGTGTTAAGGTGCTTCTGGATAAACAGGCAAGCAAGAACTGAACAGAAACATTCTCACATTGCTGAGCTTTCTTGGGAAAAGGACTCTGCAACACTGAACCAGATTCCAAGCCACACTTCCCTGCCCAAAGAATTGCACCCATTCTGTAGTGGGTGATACCAGTTTTATGTAGGACTGCATTTCTCAGTGTCAGCAAACGTATTTCTGATTGATATCTCAGTGCATAGGAGAGATTTAAGTCAGTGGGAATGCAGCTACAAGACAAGAGTGAGGAGGATGGGCAATATTGGCAGAAAGGTCAGGACTTGTGCTGCTTCTATGACAAAACAATTGGGCATCTCTCCGGTTGTTACTCTTTTGAAAGCTGATATTCAGAAATACCTAAGAAGAAATGTAAGTGAAGAAGCATAATGCTTACCTTCATAATACAATATCAATACTTTTCCCCATCCACATCTGGCAGGACACATCCAAAATGTGACTGCAGCCACTCACACTATATCAATCTGCAAGTTATCAGAACAGCTACACATCCAGGGTAAAGGACTAATGAAGCCGCTTGTAGTTTCAATTCCAATAGGCCCTTTTTTTCCATTACCTCAAGTTAAAGAGGCAGCTTTTTCTTCTGAAGCTACAACTCTTACATTAGTTTTGGGTATGTGTGCCACAATAGACACGCTGGAAATCATTACACTTTATCCTTTTATGAAAAGTGATAAGCATTACAATTCCCGCACACACACATGCATTCGCATTGGGGTCAGCGTGATGCTTTGCACATTTAAAATGAAGCACATGCTCAGCTGTTCCTCTAAAATCTGCTCTGAAGTGAACTTGCTCTATGAACACTTTGCTGTATAAATTTTTCAGAGCTTGGGTTATCTTGCCCTTTGAGTTAAGGTCAGCGCTGACACATATACAAACTCTACCTCTACATGTGGAGATCCTTTGCAGTACTGACAAACTAGAACACACTGTCTGGCATCTACTCACAGCACAGAAAGGCGTGTGCAGATGCTGACTCAGAGAATTCTAAAAACCAGCCAGCTTACAGCAAACAGCACAGTTATGAGAAATGCCAGACTGTCAATCCTGAAATCTGGCGTTCTTGATTCATAAAAAAAGCACAGATTGGTTGGCTCCAACTCTTTCCCTATCACTGCCACTGACATGCCTGAAGCCTGAACACGATTCACTTCCTTTTGGATACGTGTACCTCATTCACTTCCTTGTTGAGAAAGTTAATGTGGAGGCTAATTAATTCCATTCATTTTACAACCCAACTAACTCACTCTGAGGAGTAACTGTAGGTAATGGTAGCAGGGAAGTTGTGCTGTCACTGTCTTTCTAATAAGTAACTCTGAAAGAGCAGATTGTTTCAAAGCAGAGAACTGAACTGAATGTATCCAGCCGACGATAGGCGAAAGGTTTCATAGACATTCATTAATCTCAGAACCATCATGCTGGTTTCCTTACTCGTGAAATACAAGGAAAAGAAAGCCATATGGCTTTCTTAATGCCACAGTCTGGTGTGGTCATTCATTATCTGTGTAGTTTGATGATTACCTATTTCCTAGGTAAATTGCTTTGGACATTTACTCAGAGGTAGCAGATTAATGAAGTTCTTTGAAAACTTCAGGAACTTATAAATCTACAAAGCTTCCGGAACACAATTTTCCAGGTCAGTGGTTATTGTACTTTTAGAAATCCAGAAGAGAAGACACATTGTACAAGACAGCTTGAACAGTGTTGGTCAAAACCTTACTCAGAGCAATACCTGTGTAGATCTTTACATCCATCAAACTTAAACAGCAAAAATAATAAGCCACCCAGTAAACATGAACCTGTGATTTACTATACAGAAGCAATAAAGGATTTTGAAATAGCTGATAACTAGGCTGTCAAGGTCAGTTCAGCCAGATAACACCTCTTCTCTTTGGTTGTCTTTAAAAGTTAAATGTGCAGAACATTTATGAGCAATGTAATGTGCCTGGTATTAAACAATAGTCCTGACTTTCTGTTAACACTTGTTTCATATTGGTACAACTCTGTTGGCTTGAACGGAGTAATATTAGTTTATAATATAATAAGGAGAGATTTAGTGACTGGTAGACATCTGGCTTAATATGAGCCAGCAGTGTGCTGAGGTGGCCAAGAAGGCCATCAGGATTCTGGCCTATAGCAGGAATAGTGTGGTCAGCAGAAGAGGGGAAGTTCTTGTGCCCTTGTACTCAGCCCTTGTGAGGTCTTGAGTACTGTGTTCAGTTCTGGGCCCCTCGTTATGGGAAAGACAGGGAGATACTGGAGTGTGTCCAGAAGAGAGCTACTAAGCTCGTGAGGGGTTTACAGAACAAATCATATTAGGAGAGGCTGAGGGAATTGGGCAGGTTTAGTTCGGAGAAGGATGAGAGGGGNAGGATGAGAGGGGACCTCATTGCATTCTACAACTGCCTGAGGGGAGGTTGTACAGAGGTGGGTGTTGGCCTGTTCTCCTTGGTGACTGATGGCAGAACTAGGGGCAACAGTCTGAAGTTGAGGCAGAGAAGGTTTAGATAAGATATTAGCAAGAACTTCTTTACAGAAAGAGTGGTGAGGCACTAGAGCAGCCGTCCCAGGGAGGTGGTTGAATCACCATCCCTGGTGGAATTTAAGAGGTGTGTAGAGATGGTGCTTCAAGACCTGCTAGAGCGGTAGCACGGAGGGAATTATCTTATGTTTTTCAATCTCTCAGGTATTTAGTTTTTTTGTTGGTGTTGGGATGGTTGGACTGGGAGATCTAGGAGGTCCTTTCCAACCACAAATACTCTGTGCTTCTGTGATTAGCATCTATTATTGTTGTAGCAGCCTGGGTAGGTGTCCCCACACTGTCTTGCACTGTACCATGAGCTGTCCAAGCTCCCTCAAGATTAGGTAAGCACCTGAGGTCCTGCAGCTTCCCCACCCTGGGTGCTGGGACCCATCTCTCCGGCTACCAGATTGGTTTCGGTAGCACAAACCACAGTCATTCTACAGTGCATTGCAATCTTCAGAAGAGCGACATTCTCACATAGTGCTGTAGGATTTTTTCTTACACCATCGTTCACGTAGCTGGAGGCAGCCTTCACTTGGCAAAGGCAATGTGGTTTGATAACTGTCAGATTTGTCTCTGCAGTAACCATCAGGCTGCCAGTCACAGTGCAGGGTGGATGGCTTTTTTTCTTTTGATCTTTCAGTGGTTCAAATTATTTCCATCCTTCCTCAAAACTTTATATTGATTTTGTCTTGTCACAACAGCAAGGAAGCGTAACAATCTCATCCCCAGAGACACCAGCACTGTGTGTGCTGGGGAGTAACATGTTGAGACTGTGCTATGGATCCTCCTAACATTAGTGTTCCCTATGATCAGATGGGCTCATACAGCAGGAAATGGGCTGTAGTCACCAGTTTAATGCAGGAGGTCCCACTAGGGCTAGCCTGGCTAGCCTTGCCTAACCTTGAAGGATTGGCAAGATTAATGGTACAAAAAAAAGTTGGCATGAAAGCTCTGCACTAGAGGTCTTAACTTTGCTGCACTTGCTAACCTGGGACACACCTCACTGGGCTCAGATGGATGCCCCAGGCAGAGCTCACCATGCCCTCCCACCAGAAGCTGGGCTTTGCAATTAGGGTGTCATTGTAGCACTCAACCGCATGACTTGGGTGTCATATAAAGCAGGTGGTTTTCACTGTTGAATTAAAGTAACTCAATATTGTTAAATTTTAAGATCAGCTCCATGGAGGATATTAAGCAGAGGGATGATAGTATGTTAGCAATGTCTTTGTAAGAATTTACCACAAAGGCAAGGTTTCTGTAATGCTACCAAGACTTCACAATACATGATGGAAGCATATTTATGGAAAAAAAACAACCAGCAATAGAAATCTTTATTTTATTACAGAATTGACTACTACAAAATTGACCAGAGTGATTCAGATAGCACAAGAATTGCTTTACACCTTGTAGTATGGCTACATTTACATGCCTGGGTATGACAGCAGAGGGGAATTAAAACCCTAACCAAACAGAAAACTTCACAGGAGACAAAAGATAAGAACTTCAATCATTTTAAATGTACAAAAATAAAAGTGACCATTCATGGTCAGATATATAAACCTGTACTTGAAACTGCATCATGAGAGAAATAACCTAGTGACCATAATAGCTAACATCCAGTAATATGTGCAGGGCAGTTACAACTTTAACCTTTAGATACAGGTATTGAAATCTCCACAAGGAATAGGCATCTTTGAAATGCTGAGAAACCTTATTTCCCCTGGTCTTTTATAACTTTTAAAATTTCTAGAATTTTATATTATTAATCTGTCAAAATAACTATCCTGTTAGGATAATCTTAATTTCATAGTGGCAGAACCCATAGGATTCCAGTGATTCCATTTTTTGATAAGGCCTTTTATGCAATAAAAGACCACTAAGGTGTGATAAAATGGCTTGTGTGGGAGTTGGAGGCATGAAACTCTAGGGGGATGAGCTGAGGATGTGGCAGGCACAGAGTTGCAACTGTTCAAATTCAAGTACTCTGCAGGCATCGGGAATAAATCTTATTATCTACCTTTGTCCCTATTCCCTTTTTATCAAGGAAAGGAATAACTAGGGAAAGTATACTTCTTTAATTATACTAATTTTTAAGCCCTGTTGTTGGACTCTCATCTCACTTCTTGGTAAGATTACATTACATGGGTAGTCAGATAAGGACTAAGAGTTCTTTTTCCCTATAACTGACTTTTCAAAACTCTTCAACTCTGAGCTACAGGGCCAATTTGGTAGTGGCTGTTCCCCAGGTGTCCTGTATGATACCCATAAACCAGAGAGGAGCTTTCCCAAGCTCACCTGGTGAATAGATGGAAGCTCTAATAGTGTCCCTGTGTGCTAACAAGGAGTATCCATAACACTCCGCTGCTCATTGTCAAACTGCATCCTTGTACAGTCCCTCAACTGCACTAAATCCATACATTTGCGTGGATATAAGAAGTTGCATGGTGTTTTTCTTCCTTTGGACATTGCTAAGTACAGCTGAACTAACTAACCACATTTTTCCAGTAACACGATATTGGTACAATTCATGGCTCAGGAATTGTTCAAGGGACAGGCGTTGCAGGTTCTTCACTGGTTACCATGGGCTTTGGCTTTCCCAGTCAATGCATATTTTGTCAGAGAAGGCAGCAGCATTGTCATTTATTTTCTGCAAGCTGTATTAAAGAGAAAAAACCCTCTTATATAGTGATTGATTTTATAAAGACAAAGTAATACTGAGCAAACTTCAGGTAAAGGAGTTAATTCCCTCACTCAGATTACATTAGATGATTTTTTTTTTCCTGTGGCCAGCAGAAAAATATCTCCCACGGTATTTCAATATCATTTAATGTCTCATTTGCAGACTTAATTCTAGATCAAAGATACAGTTTTTCTGATAGATTCTTATACAAATTAGCTTTTTTGTTAGCTTCTGGTGAGCAAAGAAAGTCTCACATATATTTTTTTTTTAATCAGAAATATTTGAGCTGCAGCATCTCATGACTATTTACAAATAGTGCTTTTCTTTGTCCTTCTGCCTAAAGTCAGTTCTCATATCTAACCTCTGTTTTACTGTTCCTTCACTAGGGCAATTTTTGATTTTTAGCATCAATGCACAGATTAAATGTCATTTTTCAGGACCTATCTTCTAGAAATGCAGTGAAGTTATATTACAACAAAATAACTGCAAATGCATTTCCCCCTTTCTGATCTGCGTTATGCACAGAAGACATGCTCTCTTGGCGTTTTAAACTAGACAGCAAACTTCAGAGCAATAAGGCTTACAAAATTTGTCTTAGTAGATAGAGTATTGCTCTTTAAAAGTAAGTAAATACAATGGCATTTAACAAATCTCATATTGTAAGAATAAAGCTTAGAAAACTTCTGTTCTCTTACACCTGCAGTTCTATGGAAATTCTTAACGAGGGTCAAGGAAAAGCACATACCTTATCGTTTGTGAAATGCAATGGGAAGCTCCCTGCTGGGAATCAGTATTCCTGAATGAAGTGTTTCTACTGGCTTGTTGTCAGTTGCTACAATTTGGTACCTGCGAATGAGCTGAAAAACATACATATCAGTTAGCACGCTTTGGCTTCCGCATCTTGTGTCCGGAAGGTGTACAGAACATCACTTAGGAGCATTTACCCAGCAAAGGGCCAAGTGGAGCTGTAGCTCTGCGATGCGCCGTCCGATACACATCCTCTTCCCAATGCCAAATGGAACGTGAGAAAAAGGATTAATTAACTTCTTCTGAAACCAGCGCTCTGGTTTAAACTGAGTCCAGCCATTAAAATACTCTTCATTGCAGCCCAAGGCATGGCTATTTAACATTAGTACAGTCTACAAACAAAGCAATAGAAATAGTCTCATCACAAATGGGCTTAGAACTAGAAGTGAATCAGTTTGTTAATAGGAAAAAGTAATGCAACAGTACAGGCGAGGCAGTTTCCTCAGAAGATGCTATGTAATTCCCAGAGGATAAATTAAACCACAGAAAAGGTCATAATTTCCTCAGGAAATCATAGGAAAGTTTACATTTTTTTAAAATACCACAGTAAAATATCTTTGTCTAAATCCAACAGCAGGACAGGCAGGTAGGGTTCTCAGTCTATGGGAATTCTTGGTGTGAATGTATCATTCTCTATTTGGGGCCTTGTCCCTCAGCTAAGTCATTTTCAGACTGAAATATGAATAACTTCAGTGGTTTAGAGGACATCTAATCAATGCCAAGATATCCCAGTAAATGAATCGACTTACCCCTTTGGGCAGCACGTAATCTCCCAGAACCATTTCTGTGTCAATGGTGCGACTGGTAAATGGCACTGACGGTGTTAATCTGCAGTGAGAGAAATGAACTGCATCTATCACACTTTACATGAAGCAACAAGATAAAGAAAATTGCATTATGCACCTGAAAATTATTTATCCTTAGTACAGACTTTCTGGTAAAAAGCTAGTGATCGTTTTGGTTTTTGTTATTTGAGAAGCTCACCTCATGGATTCTTTCAGACATGCTTTTAGGTAAGGCATATTCCTCAAGTTCTCAGCACTTGGAATCTCATTAGCAGCCAAAACACTCTCTATCTCCTGGAGAAGCTTCTGCTGAACATGTGGATTGCGTGAAAGGTTGTACAAAGCCCACAGTAAACTATTAGCTGTCTGAAACAATTGAAAAATAAATATAAGACCTCCATTTGTGGGGACAGAAACAAAAAGTTTCCAAGAGTTCAAAGCAACAGTTACTGTTGGTCACTGCCTGACGCAATTTTAATAGCCTGAGGAACTGTGAGCCATCCCAGTTTTTCTCTAGGAGTAAGAACAGAAGAAAGAATCTCCTGACTTCAGGTACAACTTCACTTGCCACCAAACAACTGCAGGATTAGCTCCCTCTCAGAAGCTGTGACAGGTATGGAAGAAAGTAGGGAGCTGGAAGGATGCTCATCTGAACTGGCTCTTGGTGAGTCAGGTTTACCGTTTCGACTCCAGCGATCTGGAGCTCTGCGATGGCAGCATACAGCTCTTTCTTGGAAAGTTGTCCTCCAGAGTAGATGTCACACAGGAAATCCTCCTGAGGGTTTGCAGAGTGCTTTTCCAGTCGGCAGTCAATTGAGTGCTTGGCTGAGGAGGGAGGAGCAGGTGATAATTAATGGAAAATCTCTGAAAATATTATAAAAGAAAAAACATTTCTCACCCGATCAGGCAGGATTTTGAATAATACTTTTTTTTTTTTCAAGCAACAATGTAGGACAAGAGGGCAGGGCCTGAAGCTGCACCAGGGGAGGTTTAGGCTGGATGTTAGGAAGCACTTCCTCATAGAAAGGGTGGTTAAGACGTTGGAATGGACTGCCCAGGGAAACAGTGGAGTTGCCTTCCCTGGAGGTGTTTAAGAAAAGACTGGAAATGGCACTTAGTGCCCTGGTCTGGCTGATGTGGTGGTGTCAGGTCACAGGCTGGGCTTGATGATCTCAGCGGTCTTTTCCAGCCTCAATAATGCTGTGATTCTGTAACCATTATACTAAATATGGTATTTTCACCTTTCAGACAAGAAAGACAGAAACATCACTTGTGAACAGAAGTTGCTCCTGAAAACTATTGGGAATTTTGGTTTTTTTAAATTATGACAGGAAATCAGCTATGCATTGAGTGAAACATTTTGCAAACAGAAATAAAAGTGTGCAAAAATTATTAGATCGGCTTTTCAAAGCAGATCAAGGTGCTAAAAAATCAAAAAGACTTAGCACTTGGACTCCCTGAGGGGAAATGTAAGCCTTTGATTTACTAGGGGAAGGCAAGAATGGATGCCAGATTTCTAATGCTGTTTTGTTAAAAGTATGGAGGATGAAAGTTTGTCCACTTTTTCTCATTAATATCTCAACTGTTAAGACTAGTTCCTAGTAAGAACTATTCATGTCAAGTCAAGGTGTCAACCTGTTTTTGGGAAAAAATGCCCAAACCATCTGGTTTAAGGTGTCTTTCCCAAAACTCATAAACTCAGAAGTAGCAAACCAAGTGCACATGTGCTGGCACGACCAAAAGTCCTGCAGTAGTAAGTACTCAAACACCTAAGAGCAGTGTATCCCTCAGCATTACAATCATACAAGTGCCATAACCTTTCCTAATATTTATCTATGACTGTCACTGTCTGCAAAATCGTGAAAAATATGTTGAGTTAGAATAATGTCTGTAACCCTCAAGGCAAATTAATCTTAAATTGACAGAAATGTCAAAAAGGCAAACTGTATCTTAGGATTTGAGATCCCTTTGTGGGAGGTCCATTGAGGGAGGTCCATTTTCTCACTCATCCACCTTGTCTTCATAGAGAAAATACACTTTCTGGCTCTTTGTTTTTATGACAGACTCAAGTAGACTCTTGATGTTGCTGGCTCAGAAATTTCTGGAGCATTCCTGGGGGTTAGGTACTGCCCTACAACCAGACCTAAGAGTCAGTAATAAGAAAATAAGCACTCTCATGCTTGAAACAGGTTTCTGGTTAGTCGTAGCAAAGGTGTCTCAATCTGTGCTGCAAGCAACAATTAACAGCAGTGTGGGGCAGCAGCAAGTATAAAGAAAGTGAATTCCACCAAGTGGGAAACAAATGGAGGGCAAGGAGAGAAATTGTGTTTAAAACAATAACCTGTTTTAAATATATCGTCCCATGCTTTAGTATGAGCTTGCCAGACTTTTGTGTTCAGCCCCTTATGAAGTTCCACAGGTGTCACCATCATCATTCCAAAGGTATCCATCATCTGTGGTGGAGAAAGAGATTTTGAAATCTTTCTATAATCTACTTTGCAGTCTCTGAACACAATTAAGCTGTAAAGTAGGAGATAATTTGCAGGAAGTCAAGATTACAGCAGATTAGCCATTCTAGACACAAAGAACGGTTCTTGACTTACTTAGATCATATCCAGCTAAAAGTTAGGGACAGCTTCATTTGGGACAGATAGCATCTTCATTGAGTGATTCATCCTATCTATATTAGGCACCTGTTTTAGAATGAAACAAGCCACTCTTTGGCAGTGCCTCTCTTGACAACAGATGGAGCTAAAATCCCTGCTAGGTTAGGTGGTTATTTTTTTACCTATCTACAATCAGGTAGATACATATCACCGGAGTCCAAGCTGCAGCATAATGCACAGCGGGTGTTCTTGCAGGAATGGCTAACCTCCAAATCCAGCATATTTGCATAATCCGACACAAGCCCAAGAGTCCCACCCAGCAAACAGAATTACAGAATAAACATGGTTGGAAAGGACCACAACAACACCCACAAATACCTAAATACCTGGATGAAAAATACAAAATAATCCCCTACATGCTGCCACTATAGCTTGTCACAAAGCACCATGGCTACACATTTCTTAAACACTTCCAGTGATGGCCACTTGGTCACTCAATCACCTCCCTGGGAAGGCCGTTCCAGTGCCTCACCATTGTTTTTGTAAAAATTTCTTCCTAAGATCCAACCTNTTCTTCCTAAGATCCAACCTAAACCTCCCCTGCCTCAATTTCAAACCATTGCCCCTGGTTCTGTCATTGGTCACCAAGGAGAAGAGGTCAACACCCACCTCTGTACAACCTCCCTTCAGGTAGTTGTAGAGGGCAGTGGGGACCCCCTCAGCCTCCTCTTCTCCAAACTCAACCTGCTCAGCTCCCTCAGCTTCTCCTCATATGATTTGTTCTCTAAACCCCTCATGAGCTTGGTAGCTCTCCTCTGGACACACTCCAGCATCTCCATGTCTTTCCTATAATGAGGGGCTGAGTACAAGGACCTGGTAAATTCCCTTCTCCTGCTGACCATGCTATTTCTGATCCAGGCTAGGATTTTGTTGGCCTTCTTGGCCAGCACACTGCTGGCTCCTATGAAGCTGACTGACTACCAGCATCTCCAGGTCCTTTCCTGCTCAGCAGTTTTCAAGCCACTCATCCCCCAACCTGTAGCATTGCCTGAGGTTGTGACTGAAATGCAGGGCTTGGCACTTGGCCTTATAGTCCCTCGGACAATTGGCCTCAGGCCATCAATCCAACCTGTCCAAGTTCCTCTGTAGAGCCTTCCTGGTCTTTAGCAGAGCAACACCCCCACAGAGTTTGGTGTCATCTGCAAACTGGCTGAGGGTGCTCTCAATCCCCACATCCATTTGCAGTGGATTTTAGATTTAGATTTTAGATTTTGATTTTAGATTTTTAGATTTAGATTTTAGATTTAGGCATTTTGTAAATGAGACAGCCAGGTGTTCAGTCCTAGCTTTTCCATCCAAGTGTCAATTTGGATGTGCAAAGCTTCCAACACATATATGACACAGAAGCTTGGTTTTCTATTTTCAGGTGACCAATTTAAACTGGTACCAACTCATTACCAGGATAGAAAATCACTACAGCCCCAGTAAAGACTCTCCCATACCGTTTTTACAGCTTTGATGAAGTTCAAACTTTCTTCTTCTACATCCTGCCGTAGGAGACCAAACCTCTTTCCATACAGCACCAGACAGATACCTGTTGTTAAGCAATATTATCATTAAATCATAGAAGCAAAAGTGTGCAAGCAGTTCATCATTTATTGTCAGGGAATGGTTTGGATTATCCTTGTGAAAAATGTTCTGCACCATACACCCATGAAAGCAGGACTTCAAAACAGCATGTCCCTCAGACGCACAAACTGCAGGTAGCAGTATGTCTAGTTAAGGTGCTTTTACTAAGGTGCACTTTCTTCACAAATAAGAATCACCGCTGATCCCATCAAAGCAGCAGACCATTCTGTAAAGTTTTAAATATTGACATATTTGCCAAATAAGCTAGTAGGCAATGCTATTGAAAAGAACAGTCACAGGAAAACAGGGTCTGAAGAGGCCATCTGGCCTTTCCACAGCTAGAAACCACTCACAAACACTGGCATCATCCCACACTCCACTGGGTTTTACTTTTTTCCACTTGCTTTTTTTTCTTTAAGCTGTCACTTTCTATTTCTCTCATTCCAAAAGCAGTCATCACCACTGAGTAGAAAAACAAAACTTCACAAACTCAATACATGGGTTGCTGAAATGAGCCAGCCCAGAGCAGACATGGCTGGCAAAGCTTGTTCTATTATGTTCAATACCGGACCATCCCTCCTTTTGGGAAGCACCAATGCAGTTCCTTCTGTCCTGGCAAATGTTTCCTTAGGGTACTCTGAACAAATGGTTTCTAAAGGTGGAGGTTCCTGGCTGGGTAGCTTCAAGTACTTTTCAATCCCAGTGGAAACAATTCAAATGGGATTTTTCAATCCTTGTCTACAGCAAATACTCTTCATAGTCTTGTGCTGCTGATAACTATCAAATGTCAGATGGACATAAATGATCATGGGCTACCTGATCCCACTCTAGATAAGTGCTCTGTGATTTCCTCATGTTTCACATTTGTATGTTACTATAATATTTGTCATCTTTTACAAGCCACACACATAATCTGCCAAGAGAGTTTGTACAGCTGCTGATAAATTTTGCTTGTGTCCCCTGGCCTTCCTGCAACCCACCCTCAATGCTATTGTTTAGAAATCAGCATCACTGCATCACTGCTACACTTGCACCAATGGTAGTGTTACTGAAATGCCACAGCAGATACAAACTATAGAGCAGTCTTGGGCAAAAACCAACTCACTTTCAAATGACCATTTGTTGAATTCTGAATAGACATCTTTAATTTGTCCATTGTGGTTGCAAACATCATCTAATCTGTGCATGAAGTCATCCAGGACCTAAGGGGAAAGTGGAAGGGAATAAAATTTCAACCAATACAAACTCTGTGCAGTTTAGCATTTCAACTTACTCTTAAATAGATAACAACCTTCTGTAGGGGAGGAATAGTTAAGTTTCCAGTTCTTTGAAGACGACTGTTTCCCCCTGTATTCACCTATGTTTGGATCTTACATGACTCATATTATTACTACTTGCTTCAGTGGACTGAGCTTTCCTCCACAGGGATGAAATGCTTCAGTCTGACACTGGGACATTACTGGAGTTTCACAAGAAAGAGGGTTAAGCTCTTTATCCCAGATGCTCCTCAAACTCTATGAGGAACACAAAGTTTAAATACCTAGGAGTTCCCTCATGAAATGTAAGAATGAATGGGTAAAGGCAGGGAAAAAAAAAAAACCAACCAACAAAAAAACCCCCACACCATTGTGGAGTAATTGTACTGTTCTCTGGAGACAGACAATCTCATCTATAGGTTTCTGTTGGATCAGACCCCGATTATCAGTTTGTACTTGCTGCTCCCTGAATGATTTCAGAGTATGAACTCATGAGTTTACCACTGTAAAGCAAATTAACAGCTGTCCAGGTAAACGGGATGATTTTATCTGCTTTATCTTCACAGGTTTTCAGGGGAGTGGGGATAAGGATTTCTCAAAGCACAGTACCTCATTGATCGTGGCATCCAGTTTTGCAACTTCCCTGGGTTTCATCAATTTCTTTTGAAAGGCACTTCTCACCCTCTGCCAGTCCTTCCCTTCCCTGGATTGAATTAAAACCAACAAGGTAGAGAAAAGAAAGGCTTAATAAAGAAAGTAGCAAAAAAAGCCCAAATCCGCCACATGTGCAGCAAGACAGCTCCGCGGCGACTCCATCGCACCGACGGGAGCAACTTGACGCCGCAGCCGATTTTTGCGGGACGGGAGGGAAGGATGAAACCTGTTCCCGAGGCGACCTCGTCGGCACATCTAACGCGAGGTGGGAAAGTCCCCTCCCTCCCTCCCGCAGCATCCCCCGCGCACCTCGGAAAGCATGAGCAGCGATTCCCCCCGGTACCTCCCCGGTGCCACTCACAAGATGAGCAGCCCGTATCCCTCGTCGCGGTAGTCCCGATAGGCTTTCCAGGGTTTGATCTCGAGGCGCTGGGGGCAAGCGCTCTCCCGGCGGTAGAGGGCTTCCAGGAGGCAGGGGGCTGCGATGTGCACCGCGTCAAAAGCCCCCAGCTTCATGCGGAAAATCTTGCCGAACCTCCTGTGGTACTGAGCCTGGGGGCGCAGAAGGGTCCCCACCACCCTGGTGAGTGCTAGGAGCATCCCTGCCCACCCCGTCCTCCCCTCCCGCAGCATCTCCATCCCGACTCACCAGCGTCTCATGCTGCCTCTTGAGCCCCCCCTTCCACAGCACGTCGGGCAGGCTGCCCATCAGCGGCCAGCACGGAGGGCCGGGGAGGGCCGCCAGCGGGTGTCCGCGGGATCCAGTAGCGGGGGTCGCCTCCGGCCGAGGGGCGCAGAGGGACGAAGTGGAAGCGCGCTGCGCGGGTGGTGCGGGAACGCTCTGCGTGGAGGTTGCGCGAGCGCAGGTGAGTGCATGATGCCGGAGGAAGATGCTGTAGCCACTCATCGCTGTGGTGGGACATCCACGTCCCGCATATGTGGAAATTTATAGAGCCGGGAGGGCCGCTGGACTCTCCTCTTGGACCAATAGGAGTCCTGGGTGGGGCGAGGTGTGGCCGCCTGACCCAGCCCGTCCCGTCCAGGGGAGCCGCGGGGCAGGCGGTTCATTAAAGGTTCAAGCGAGGCAGGAGGGCATCGAGCCAGCGCCATCCGCGTCTCCACCTGTGAAGCTTCCCTGGGGCGTCCCATGGTCCCGGACGGGGAGAGTAGCAGTTAGCGGCACCCGGTCCTGGGTGAGTTGTCTGGCACACTTGAGAACTCTGGTAAAGATGCTTCTCTCTTTCCCTCTCTTTTTCTTATCTTTCTCCTTTTCTTCCCTCTTTTCTCTCTCTTTTTGTTTTTTTTCTTTAAATGTGGCTTTTTGGGGGCACAGCCACATGAAGCATCGCTGGGGACAGCGGAGGTGTTCATGCTGCACCGCACAACATGAATGAATTGCTCAGACATCCTTCAGTATCTGCACTCTGAAATGGTGGAATAAAACATCCAGGAAGCTGAGGAATAACAAGATTTGGTGGCTGGACTGCTCTTGCCCTATCAAGCTGAGTAACCACCTATTTATGAAAAGGCCATGGGAGTGTGTCATCTGAGAAGGAAGAATTCCCTTCATTGTTACTGTTGGCAGCCATTAAATTCTGACAAAAATCTGGTGTTGCCATGAGTCTTTTAATGGGAAATGGCACAGTAACCATCCAAGACAGAACAAGGCTTTCCAGAAAGAGACAAAGGTTTTCATGGTAACTGAAAGAGAGGAGAGGTGCTTGCAGAGAAAGCAGCTCAGATGACCTGGGCACTCTCTCTTTGCAAGAAGAATCAGAGGCTGCAAGCCTTGCTGAAAGACAAAAGGCTACCTGCTAACCAGATGATTTCCAGAAAGGACATGTGTGCTACAATAAGGACTTGATTTTCTCCCATCTCACACTACCTTTTTTCATCTTTCCCAAGTTGGGTTTTGTGACTCAGCTCTGTAATCCCATTTATTTAAGTGTCTGACCGTAAGAAGCAGGGTGTGCATCTACATAGATGAGTGTGCTAGACATGGGACAAGCAGAGGAATTATCAGAAGGTGGCTCTGACAAACAGGAGACCCATAAAGACACAGCCCATAGACAATTTAATATTAATAACATGACCAAGATAGCAAGGATCAGGACAGAGAAACATATACAAAAGGATGTCATTCCACTACAGACTCCTGCTATGAATTTTGCAAGTCTTTTCCAATCTCATCCTTTGATTTCAGTTATTTTTGATTCAAGATGACACTGTGTGGGCCATGAGATCAGAGCCCTTTCTGGGCTGACTTTAAAATTAAAGCTGGTTCAAAGGTTTTTACATTGTTTTTATGGAAACACCACAAGAAGTTGATACTCATGTGATTTGTTTTCTTTGAACAAGCTCTACTGAAAACATATCTTGCTGTCCTTGTAGGCCAAGTGCAGTTCAGGCTTCATTCAGTGACAAGTTCTTCTGAGAAAGCAGACGAGAAGAGACAACTTGTATGATCTGTGGACACCAGTCTATTTAAGGAACCAAAATGAACTCATTTGAAGGGTCACAGCTTAGCTCCTGTGAAATGGTCTCTTTAGAAGACTCTGGAATAGGCAAGTCAAGACTAAACTGGACACAGGTCAATTTTTCCATGTTCGTTTCTGCTACAGGGAAGAAACCACCCTGTTAATACGAAATCTTCTCTATTAAGCTGTTTTTAAGTTACAAAATGGAAAAGGTTTTATTTAACTTCTGTGGTAGTGATGTAACTCCCTGGCAGGGAAGCCAGAGTATTTGTAGCTCAGCTAGGCCCTGAGCTGTAAGAGCTAATGATTGCCTCAATTTCTGGTTAAGTACAGTTCTAAGGGCATTTTCAGCCTTCACTCCTCTTCCTCCCCTCCCTTTTAAGAGGCCTCAAAAACAAGCCTTTAATTTTCAGTAAGAACTTTTCTCGTGACCTTTAGAACATATCAAGGGTTATCTTGAGATTAAAACAACACTAGTTACAGGGTTCCTGAACTGAATTTTGGGGGCATGTCCTCACAGGAGTATTACTCCCCTGAGACATCTGGAACAGTGAAGATGTCACCTTTGTCCCACAAATGTCTATCTATAAAAAGACATCCCAATATTTTCTAATAATTGCAACAGCTAATGACAGTGGTGAGTGAAAAGCTCTCTTAATCACTGTGCTATAACAAGGAGCATTGTCAGGTCAAAGACCAGAAGATATCTGAAGATCAGAACTAAATAGCCTGTGATACATGTCCTATGCTTCATTTTTGCTACAGACAAAAAGAAAAAAGAAATGGTTTGATTTCTGCAGAGTTGGATGTCAGGAAAGAAAGTTCCTTAAAAAATGATCTGTCAGTGTGATACTGCTTCTGTAGAAGATCTGATGGGGACTGTTATAGAAGTACAGAAATGCTTTGTCCCAGCACATCTTTTTCATCATCACTGAATTATTTAACCACTACCCAAAGCCCAGGTTTTAGAGCTTCTTCCTAAGCAGAAGTAATTGCTAGTCTTGTCTCTTGGGAAACAATAGTAGCATATTTAAATAAAGCTTGGAAATCCCATCAAACTAAGAACTCCTCAGGAGGATTTAGAAGACTGAGGTGTGCTTGGCAATCTCACTGAAACACACTTCTTCAGTATATCAAGAACCTTATCAGGAAGCTCACACAAAGGGAACTGACTGCTTTTCATACAGGGCATTCCAAATCCACTAAATATTACCAAAATAACTCCGCAGTGGCAAAGAGCTTTAGACTGGTAGTAGATTTTCCTCCTTAATACCTGTAATGCCAGAAGGCTTGGTTTGTGACACATTGCACAGTTCCTGACTCCTGAGTTCTACTCTTTCTTCTTGTTGGAAAAATGTTTTGGTATTTTATCCTTAAAAATGCTTTTGAAGTCTCTAGTGTTTTCTAAAATGCTACAGTGTAAACGTTGGGCCAACTGCATAGGGAGGATCTCTGTCACAGGAAGATATTTCACAACACTGGGGAAGACAAGCTGAATGCAACTTGTAAACTCTTGTGTCAAAACCCAAAGTTGTATTCCAGGGTTTTGCTCGTATTTGTTTATGCATTTTTAATTCTATGTTGCCTTCTAGCTGAGTATTTAATGATTCTGTAAATATTGATAAATTAAGCCTCAGCCTAGGAAATGGGAAAGTACTGTATTTTAAATTCTACAGAAGAGAAAATGAAATGTATTTGAAAGGTAAGAGCTTAAATTGTTACATGGACATTCACTGTGAAATGAAAGCAAAAGAAAACTTCATTGTATCTTTTGCTTAAACACTAGGTTTTATCATTAAACTCTTCCAATCACATTGCATACCAGATGATTACACACTTCCAAGACAACAGTAGCAGTGCAGGGAAAAACATCTGCTGAGCAAACTAAGAACAAGGCAATCCTTAGAGAGGGATCCAGAAAGGTAGATGAGCAGCTCAAACTCCACCAGCCAAGAATCTTCTAGCTGGCCATGACCTGTTTGAGATGCCTACCTCTGCAATAAACATTGCAACATCCAACTATTTAAGGAGTCTCTAATTAAGTAAGAACATGGATCAAGAAAATGAAGAGATTTGTTGATTTCAATTAAGCAGACCTTGTGCTTATATTTTAAAATAAAATTAAACCACTTTGTTCAGTGAATAAATATTTATTATCTGCTTTACATGAAAAATTCAATGCTCCATGCATACTTTGTCCTGTAGAGAGGTTAAACTTACAGGGGGATAAGTTAGGGAGAAAGTGCTGACCACAGACCAAGAAATGGAGGGACCATAGCAAGATGTTTGACAGCACAGAAATACTCAGGATTTGACTGGCTCTTTTTTTCTGCTAACCAGAACTGCTGTCTGGAATCTTTCAGTTTCTCATCTCCTTCATCAGTCTTGTCCTCCATGAGCATGCAAGGGAGTTGGTCTAAGCAAATGATTTGTGCATTAGGATGCTTCAAGAACGAGTTACTGTCTTGGACTGAATTTTTCTCTATGGACAGAAGTGACAGATGTCTAGAAACTTTCTTTACCTTCCACACAGCACTTGAAACAGCAGTAGCACTTAGGAATCTGTCAGAACATTTCTTTTTTCAAAGCACATGATTCATGTTCAAGGGACAGCGATTTCTCTAGTGGGTGTTGTTCACTGGAAGGTGATACTGGAAGTGTTGGTTTCTCTTTACTAATCTTTAATGCATCTGGGAAAAATGAGGTAGTTCAGAGTGAACTGAATCCCTCAGGATGTCTCAGAAACACCTACTGGAATCATGAGTTTGTGACTGAGCAAGAAAAGAGGGTGGATACCTTCACTCTAACTTAGTATAGGACAAGCCCTGTTGCTTCTTTCTGCCTCATTTTTCCCAGAAATCCATAACCCATCTTGTTTCTGTTGATGGCCATCCTATCCTCTGTTTTGCAATTACTGACAGGAGTAACATAGGATCTAACTACATTTTACATTGGTCCTAATGAGCAGAGATGCAATTTGGTTTTATACTTGCAAAAGTATTATGTACATTTACTATAGCGTGAAAATGTGTCAGTTTATTGCTGATGTTATCAGCAAAGTGTGATGTTATACAAAGAAAACCTTGGAGGATACAGAAAGGTATAATGTACATATTACCTTCCTACTGCTTGAACAGGATGATTTATTCTCTTCTATGGTGCCCAGTGATCCACAACATGTCAGCGCTGTGCCTTTACATCACAGACTCATAGAGGGGTTGGAAGGAACCTTGAAAAGTCATCCAGTCCAATGCTACTGCCAGAGCAGGAACACCTAGAGTAGGTCACACAGGAACAGATCCAGTTGTTTAGTCTTCATTGAAACATTCTAGTTTAGCAGTACTAACAAAATACTGTAACTACATAGATTCTATAAAATATCATCAATTCTTTTTGTGGTGTCTCTCAGTGACTTTAGGTGATGCATTTAAGAGTCAGGCCAGCTTGTACCCAATTCAGGTTAGACCTGCAGCCAGTCCTGTGTAAAAACACTATATCTAGGTATCTGATCCTAAAAGTATAGAGGGCAGGAGGGTCTTGCAAAGTTATTTGGAAGGACTGTGAAAGATTCAGCTTAAAGAAGAATTTGGGTGCTCAAGTTATGATGAAGGTTCATGAGACAGTTAAAATTTGCCATATCATATGAAGTCATGGAGTGTTAGATCTCTATAGAGTTCAAAACGCAGCTTTTCAGGCACCCAAAGTCCAAAAGGCACCTAATTTGGTAGGTTTTTATGTATTTATGTTTACAGCTGTAAAAGCTGCTATCAGTTTGCTTCTTTGCCAAAATGACTGTAAGCAGCTATCTGTATTCTGAGGCAGTAATTCTTGGTGAGTTTTCCTCATTAGGAAATCTATCTTAATTTGAGCTTTGCTTACTGGAGCAGTGTTCTTCTAAGCAACTGTGTACCTTCATTTTTATGTGCAGCTGTACAACTAAACTTCTGTTAAAACACTTTACACCCCCATTTGCCTTGTTCACATGCATTTAGCATGCAGTGTAGCATTTGTGTTATGATACTGAAGAATCATGAAAATATTCACCGAATCACAGAATGTTAAGGGTTGAAATGGACATTGAAAGATCATCCAGTCCAATCCTCCTGTTAGAGCAGGGTCACCTAGATCCAGATGCACAGGAACATATCCAGGTCGATTTTAAACATGTCCAGAGGAGGAGACTCCACAATCTCCCTGGGCAGCCTTTTCCACTGCTCCATCATCCTCACCTTGAAGAAGTTTCTTCTCGTATTTATGTGGAACCTCCTGTGTTCCAACTGACACCTGTTTCCTGTTTCCCTTTGTCCTATCATTGGATAACACTGAGCAGAGCCTGGCTTCCTCTTCCTGACACTCACCCTTTACATATTTGAAAATATTAATAAAGTCACCCCTCAGTCTCCCTTTTTTTCCAAGCTAAAGAAGCCAAACTCCTTCAGCCTTTCCTCATCAGGGAGATGCTCCACTCTCTTCATCATCTTTGTGGCTCTGTGCAGAATTCTCNAAGTCACCCCTCAGTCTCCCTTTTTTCCAAGCTAAAGAAGCCCAACTCTTTCAGCCTTTCCTCATCAAGGAGATGCTCCACTCCCTTCATCATCTTTGTGGCTCTGTGCAGAACTCTCTCAAGCAACTCCCTGAAACTGAGAGAAACTGGACACAATATTCCAGATGGGGTCTCACCAAGGCTGAGCAGAGGGAGAGGAGAACCTCTCTTGATCTACTAACCACCCCTCTTCTAATCCACCCTAGGATGCCAACAGCCTTTTTGGCCACAAGAACCCATTGCTGGCTCCTGGTCATCCTGCTGGCCACCTAGACTCCCACGTCCCCTTCTCCTGTGTTGCTCTCTAGCGTAGTTTGGTGGTGGTATTGATAACTCTACACTCTAAGTAAGTGACCAAAACTTATCTGCCAAAAGCAAGGAAAGCTTTCAGAAAAAAATGTTGACTATTCCCTTCATTCAAACAATACTTGAAATTCAAAATAAAGGTCTATGCTTACTAATCTGAAGCTTTCATTTGTTGTATGACTGTCTTAACTGCCTGCAAAAAGGGCTGTTATATGACTTTCTGAGGGAATGTGCTAAAGCTGGTTATACAAACACTTGAATCAGACCCAAACTCACACAATTTACTGGATTTGTTGATTAAGCCTGTAAGGTTTGCACACATTACTTTTGTAGTCTGATGGATGTGTTTCTGCTGAGGTAAAACTGACCTCATGGCAAGCCTTTTGAAAGTGAACACAGATGCTTGTTACTTGCTAAGATTTTGAAGGCTCTATTTGTATGTGACACCATGAGCTAGTTTGTCAAAGACAGTAACGATACTGTCCTTTCACTTTTTGCTTATATTTATCTTAAAATAACAAACATTTGTGTCACTTTTCCTGCACTGACATGTTGTTATGAAAGAGCATAGAACTTAATTCTGTGAATAAAGTCTATCTTGGTATTTTTAAATTACATCACTCAAATTAGAATTCACACATATTAATGCCTGGTCTCTAAATTCCCCTGAAATTCCAAGACAATAGGTGATACTGTCATGAGGTTAGCGTCTTGAACTCTTGCCAGTGTATGAGGAGAATGGTTCAGGAGGTTAAATCAGTGAGTAAGCAACTGATATCTCCCGTGAACCAGTACAGAACTCAGAGTTCCAATGCACTGTTAGTAGCTTCTATGACATTTGCAGCTGATGCCTTCTGAACGCCACACCACAGCTCTGAAGTGTTCAGAAGTTCTGAAGGAGGAGGGCTAGTTATTAGCATTATCATCTTGCCCATGGTTTCAGTTTGGTAATAATGGCTGACCTCTAAATTTCCCAGAAAAGGCAAATAAATGGGAGATTCAACAGTGTTTTTACTAGTATGGACCATTGCTCTTTCATCCCAGGGAAAGGCTATGTGAAATAATCTTGTCTGTGGCCTTCAGAGCATTTTCTGATGAAAGGTCTAATAGATATGTAAAAGATACTATTAATCCAGCAGTACTCCTGTAAAACCACAAAGAGATGAGTTTGAACTTTAACCACTGAATTACTATGAACTGAGTGCATTTTGCTTCTTTGGTCTTCACCAGAGCCATAAGAAAATTGAAAACTATCTCACTCTACCATTAGTCAGCTAAGAGGCACTTGGGCTATGCTTGGCTGGACTCAGTGCCCCCTGGGCCACATCCTGGTTACTCCCATTCATTGCTTTTGGAAGGATTAGAGCAGACTGCATCCATAGTTCATCAGATAAAGCCTTTGCCTGAAATCCTGCTGTTTATTTCAGTTCAAACAGATCTGGCCACAGACCCCTCTAGGGAAGAGTTTAGTTTCTTCAGATGAATGACTCCTGAAGGCAACTATTACTCTTGGGAAAACATGTAATATTTGGTAAAGTACCAAATGAGCACATCTGATACCTCCTGGGGGAAAACTCTTCTCACAGATTTCACTGCCACTCTGTCAACACTCCCCCCTCCAAAAAAAAAAAGCCCCAAAACCAAGCTTGTGCAGATTGAAAAATGCTGAGTAACACTACAGGGAGGGCATGTTACTGGTGGGCCTACTGTGAGCTTAGAACCAGCCTCCACATACAGTGGCAAATAAATTTGTAGTGCTTGAAGATGAAAGAATCCAGCATAGTGACTGTTAAGGAACAAACAGGACTCTACTCCTCCTCATGTGTATTTTTTAACAAGAAATACATAGAGACATTTGAAGTTGCACTGACAGTGCTGCTCTTAGAAAGTAAATTATTCCTACCTGTACAGGTGTAACTGAAGGTAGTTTGGGAGTCGCTTTTACTGGAGAGTAATCACAAAAGTAAAAAGAAAGAGCAAGACTGACTCTGCTGTTGTAGGTCCTGCAAAGAGACCTTCAATAAGGTCACAAAAAGCTCCTGGTAAACTGAAAAATGTTCCACTTCTAAAGACATGTCTTGAACAGACTGGATTGTGGAGTAATAGAAATATGTGGCTACTACTTGGGACACTGGCATCTTTCCTACTGACATTGAGGTGCCAAGTAGTGGTGACAAAAGGCAGGGTTGTAGAGATAGCTCCTACCTGTTATTTTAATTAAAACCAGCATGAGGTAAATACTTTACTGGGACAGAACTATGGAATTATAAAACATTGTTTACAAAATAGCCTGTCCACAAAGGCGGAGTAAGGTCTCCTATTGTGCTGAACCATAAAGGGATTTCCCAGAGAACAGGAATCTCCAGCTTCAGTCTTGGGCACAAAGAGCCAGTAGAAACTCCCCTTGGTTTCAAGGGTTTAGCTGACACTGCAGAACACTTTGTAAAGGCAGAGAAAAGACAATTTTCCTTAACAGAGGATGAAGTTTATTGGGATGACTTACAGAAAGGAGCTAATGCAATTTAATAACTCTAATGCTGGATATGCACAAACACAGAGAAATACTTGAATGATGAAATGGTGCTGATGCTTTTGACTAGCATGGCATTTTCTTTCTATCAAAGAACAAGGTTAAAATCTGAGAAAATCTGTCTTCCTTTCCCCAGATCACAGAAGAATAAAATCCTAAGGGGGACATGTCCTATAATTAGTTAACACTTGCATCATTAAGAGCTGGTGTGATCTTTTTGGAAAAGCCAAAAACCATCAAAGGGGACTTTTTTCCTTCAACCTTGATTCCTTCCACCATGCTGGTACAAGAAGCGCAGACACAAATATTCTGACCTAAGGACTTTTATACCACAGTAATTCCTGTTGTCTAATACGGGGCATGCCATGCTACTCCCAGTTTTGTGTTTTTTGGACAAACCCTTACTGACACCACACAGTACAAGCTGGCACAGTTTTGGTGAGTGATCCACTTCACAAAGGCTAAATAACCAACCAATTCATCTCCAATAAAGTTTTCTCCATTTCTGATGCATCTTGTATTAACAAACATGGTGCTTCAAGATGCTCAAAGACTGAGAAAGAGCCCTGTGTAACCTCAAGGAAAAGGGTAATGAGTTCAGTAATTCAAAACAACTCACTTAGGCAGCAGAGCATGGGAAGACTCTTTCCCACTGAGCTGTATTGCAAAAGGCTACAGCAAGTAACACAAACTGAAGATGCGGAAGAGAACCACAAAGGAGACATAAGACGAAGGGCGTGAGGGTAATTCATGCCATGGAAGGGATCTCACTGAAAGCGCAAAGTGAAGCTAACCACACTCACAACAACAAGGAGGACCAGTACAAGAAAGAGCAAGTCCTTTTATGCAACTGAAAGAGAAATGAGGTCACCAAGTTCAATGAGTTTATCTTACTCCACCACTAGGTGTTTACACTCGTGCATGTTTTCACTTTTATTTACATAAGAAATATCTACAGTAAGTTACTCTTGGCAGCATGCTCACATCACAAATCTTGCCTGAGCATGTGGGAGAAAAGGATTTTCAGAGGCTTGAAGTCATCAAATTCTTATGAAATCCAATTCTTTTCTCTTGAAGGAAATTACATTTGCTCTAATCTAACATGTATTATTGTTAAGCAACTTGTGGAAATCACCACCATTTAGATAATATCCTTTCATACGAGGATCTTTAAGAAGAGGGAAGATACCTAACTTGGGGAAGAGCAGGAGAGAGTTTGGGAAGAGATGAGAGTTTGTTCTCTGAGAAAAAGAATTAGGATTATGTTTTTACATAAGCTCTCCAGGGAAAAGTTTCATGATTAATTTTTCCTCTCAGTGGGAAATAAGTCAGAATTATGCACCAAAATAAAATGTAACAGTCAGCCTGAGGGTCTCTCAAAATATTTTCTATTCTGGTTTCTCTACTAATTTGTTACAGGACTATAGAAACGAGCAGTCATTCTGAACTGAAATAAACCAGAACTTTTCCATCCAGTAAATATCCATTATGGAATATTTATATAGTTCTGATTCTTTTCCCCTCAACTAATTTTTAAGGTAGAAAACTACTGCAATTTTTCCTGCACTCCCAAACCAGCTCTATTATGAAATGAAGTAGAAAACTTGGTCTAACTTCCATCTCCGTAAGTAATAAAGCAGGAGCACAAATTATTGATTCTTACATGTAA
Organism: Upupa epops; assembly: GCA_013397515.1. Classification (NCBI taxonomy): domain Eukaryota; kingdom Metazoa; phylum Chordata; class Aves; order Bucerotiformes; family Upupidae; genus Upupa; species Upupa epops. The sequence continues at coordinate 2,313,939 of VZRI01007808.1, read as the reverse complement.
TAGGGCTCACAGAAGCACAGAATTATTGAGGCTGGAAAAGACCGCTGAGCTTATCAAGCCCAGACTATGACCTGACATCACTACATCAGCTACACCATGGCACTAAGTGCCATATCCAGTCTGCCCTTAAATACCTCTAGGGATGGGGCCTCCACCACTGCCCTGGGAAGTCCATTCCAGTTATCTAATCACCATGTCCCTGAGGAATATGCAGATTGACCCTCCCCTGGCAGCTTCAGGCCCTGCCCTCTTGTCCTGGTGCTAGTTGCCTGGGAGAAGAGCCCGACTCCCACCTGACTACAACCTCCCTTCAGGGAGTTGTACAGAGAAAGAAGGTTCCTCCTGAGTCTTCTCTTCTTCAGGCTAAATGGGATTAGTTCTCTTAGTCTCTCCTCATAAGACTTTCCCTCTAGTCCCTTCTCCAGCCTCATTGCTCCTCTGGACCTGCTCCAGCCCCTCAATCTCTTTCTGGAAGCGAGAGGCCAGAACTCACTGGACGTCTCACCAGTGACCAGTACAGGGGGAGAATGATGTCCCTAGTCCTGCTGGCCACACTGTTTCTGATACAAGTCAGGATGCCATTGGTCTTTTGCGCTGCCTGGGCATACTACTGGCTCATATTCAGCAGATTGTCAAGCAGTACTGCCATAGTGCTATACTGTTTCCATCCACAATGGACAAAGGCAATGCTGAGAGAGAATGATGTTAGTATATGTGCTAGGACTTGAACAGATTGTGGCGTATGTCAGCTCTTCCTCATAAGGCCTAATTGCAGGAAATGAATAGGAAACATTTAGAATGTACACCCATTCTTCTGCTGGGTGTTGTCTCCTGTTGTTCTCCATGGATTCCTCTTGGAATGGACTTTTATGAGCTATCTTGGATTCTCCCTCAGCAACAAGGGGTTCTAACAGAAGCAAACACTATGACTTTGTTCCAATGATTGTTCCTCTATTTTTCATTAAAATGGTCACTGGATAACATACAGTTATTTATGGTTCCAGCATTAGGAGGGAGTGGGAGAGACTCTAGTGATAGGACAAGGGGGAATGGTTTCAAGCTAAAAAAAGGCAGATTTTGATTGGATATTATGAAGAACTTGCTTACTATGAGGTAGTGAGCACATGAACAGGTTGCCCAGGGACATTGTGGAGGCTCCATCTCTAGAAGTGTTCAAGGCCAGGTTGGATGGGGCTCTGCACAACCTGGTCTGGTGAGAGGTGTCATTGCCCATGACAGAGGAGTTGGAACTAGATGATCTCCGAGTTCTCCTAACTAATCCATTCTATGACTCTGAATTTGGATGCCATCAGAAAACAGAGATATGTACATCAGCCTCCTATACTATGAGTAAGTGTTTGAAGAATATTGTTTGCAGTCAGGCTACTAAGCTTTTTAAAGTATAGCTTAAGAAAGAAAGGTTATACATTTTGCCTGCGTGAAATGTTTTTGATCTTCAGACTACAAACTGGTGGAGGCTATTCTCAGCAGCTCTGAGAAAAGGTTTAGCAGTATTGGCTTCCAGAGATTGAACATGATGATCCTAGACAGTTTGTTAGTCACAGTGTCATCTCATTTTCTTTCTGGAGATTTGCACTCTCCCTGGACACTGCTCCCAAAATTCCTTTCCAAAGCCTGACACTTCCAAATCACGCCATCAAGGTCCCTGGAGTCTTCATACCCAGGCACTTTTGGCCTAACCGTAGCAACTGTCAGCTGTGGCTCACAGGAGGGCAGAGCAGCAAGGTGAATCACAGCAAAACACCTGAAGATATTTTTAAACACCTTTCTGATGTGGACATTGCAGGCTTGGTGCCATCCCCACCTGACACTGGCACAGCATGTCACTCAAAAATCTTAGTAGCTGAGGAGTATTTACATTTCCAAGAGCTTACAGTACTGGAGATGCTGATCCTTCCTCAAGGTTTTAGCAAAGTTGATCGCAGCATCTCAGAGTCTCAGCCATGGCTGCCAGCAGCAGTGGCCAGCTCTGACCAGCGTTGTTTGGGAAATGCTGCCGGACTGGAGCCCTCCCACTGTTCGGCATCCACAGGTGCCCATCCAAGGCTCCAAGCATTTGGACCAGCGGCCTTGTACCCATGGCAGCTGAGTGTCAGCAACACGCTGTGTCAGACCTCTCCCTGCAGTTGTGAAATATAACTGTAGTGCCCTGGTTTGGGTTTTTTTCTGCTTTAATTTGGAGCTGTGAGAGGCTAAATAAACTCCAGCATGCGGAGGCAATGACTCAGTGTAAACGCCAGCTATCCCCGTTTAGAAGCTGTCAGCTGGCCTTTTCACAAAAAAATATTTATTTTTCCTTAAAAAGTCTCCCCGCAACGATGTGAACTCGAAGGCTTCTTCCACTACTGTTTCCAGAAAGGCGACCGGGAAGGGAAGGGCCGGGCACAACCCAGACCGTCCCGTCCAGCGCTCCGTAAGCCCGGGCCGGGCGTGCGGCCCCGTCCTACTGCTCCACCTTGCGGCCGCCCTGACAGCCGCAGCGACGTGTGAGCGGAGAGGCGGGGCCGGTCTCGTCCCCTTTGACCGGGCCGTACCAA
>VZRI01007808.1:2241555-2311365 GCA_013397515.1 Upupa epops | reverse complement strand
GTACCAAGCGCTGGGGGGGTGGTGGGGTGGTTATAGGGGTTATTGAATGTCCCGCGGTGCTCCTGAGCTGGGGTCATCAAGAAAGAAAGCACCTCCGAGCAGCCGCGAATCGAGGAGGGCAGCCGCCACCGGGAGCCTTTCCTCGTTTTTCCCTGCTCTCAGCTCCTCTGCGGAGAGGTGGGAATAGTTTAGCCCTACAACATGGCCGCCACCATGAAGAAAGCGGTGAGTGCTGCAGCTGGGCTCAGTGGTTTTTTTCCCCGTCCCGGTCTCTTCTTCCGACCAGGGTTTCTTCCGCGGCTCCTCCACCGCCTCCCGGGCCGGGCTTTCCGGTGTTAGGCGCCGGCGTCCCTCGGCGCGGGCAGGCGCGGTCGTGTCGCCTCGGCGCTGGCTCCAGCGGCCCCGCTGCCACCCCCGGCACGTCCAGGGGTTTTAAAAATCTCCTGTGGCAGATCGCAGCTAACCCAGCAGCATAGAACGGTGTCATAGTGTGCTCTGTGGTGATCAGGGAGGGGGAGTGGCCGGTGCAGCGGTCGCTGCAGTCGAGAAAACAACCTCCGAGGTTGTTGGGATGCGGCGGGCTCCCTGGAGCCTGGTTGGTACTTGGGCCTCTACGCTGCCGACTGAGGCGCATGTGATGCCCGTGAGGAGGAAGCGTTTTAAGGAGTCGGGAATATAAGCAGACAAGAGTGGCTCTAAGACTGCTTTTCAGAAGGTTTGTGGGCGTAATGTACTGAGATTCAGGGTAGTGTAAGGAAAGTCTTCGTTTTGACCTCTCTTTTCAGGCTGCAGAAGATGTCAACGTTACTTTTGAAGACCAACAGAAAATCAATAAGTTTGCAAGAAATACTAGCAGGATCACAGAGCTGAAAGAAGAAATCGAAGTGAAAAAGGTATATTTATTTTAGATATCACTTATTCTTTACTGCTGTGAATTTGCAGCTGTACCACAGAAAATAAAGGTTGTGGGTTACTGTAAGTCATGCTTTGGTTGCAGTGTGGGATTTCTGGTGCTTTGAAAACAGCCAGAAAATCGACTAGTGAGAAATAAAAACCACTGCATGGAGTTCTTTGAACTCGTTATTTGTTGTATATGAAGCATTGTCCATATATAATAGCTGTTCGTAGTGTTTTGAAAATTCCCTGCCTGGGACCAATTATTTTTATTTTGCCTTGTAAGGTAGTTGTTTACCATGTTCTTATTTTTATGTATTGACAGAGACAGTCATTACAAGCACAAAGCTTTGTTTGTTTTTTTTATTAGACTAAAGAGGATGTATGATTTTGTATTCTAGTGTTAATTCACTTGAGAAATGCTGTTACTGATGTTGAACTAAACAAGCTTTACAGAGCTTTTAGACTCAGTTGGTACTGTCACTGAATGTTTTCTATAATTACTTTGCCTGATGTGTTTGTTGTAAAAATGTTGGTATTCCATTGATGGCTTAAGGTTCTAGGACTCAAAGCAATTCTACTTTTGCAATAAAGTAATAATTTTTTTCTATCTTATTTCTTAACTTTTCCTGTTCTTTAGCTAAATAAAAAACATTTCTGTTTAAAAGCTTTTCAGATATTAGTGAAATTTAATTCTGCTGTACTTACCCTGTCTAGACAATTAAACATTTTGATAACAGTGTTGACTAGAAACTTCTACTAGTACACCTCTTCTGGATGTAATACTTATGCTAAATTATAGTTGTAGGTCTTTTCTGTTAAACACATTGATCTCATGCTGACAGGTAGAATTTTTTTTCTCCTAAAGTAGACTCAGAGTTCATTATTCAGCTGATGGCATGACTGTATCCACTGAAATGATGTACACAAAGCAACCAGCTTTCTTATGTCTTGATAAATAGAAACACCTTCAGAATTTGGAAGATGCTTGTGATGATGTCATGATGCTTGATGACGAAGATTCACTTCTGATACCTTACCAAATTGGAGATGTCTTTATTAGCCATTCCCAGGAAGAGACACAGGAGATGCTGGAGGAGGCAAAGGTTTGTCTGGGCCAAATGGAGCTGTACTGGCTACTCGAGTGTGATAATCATTGGAATGGGATGATTTGTTCATCATTTGAACCTTTTGCTTTCCAAACTTTGTGTGTGGTTTATGATTTGAAGAGGGGATGTGCGCACACAGTCACAGCTGGATGTTCCTGTATGAAGTTGTGCTAGCTTTTGTGTCAGTCTTAAAGCCTGACTTGGCCAAATGTTGGAAGACATGTGCCTCTTCACTGTTCCTGTGTTATTGACACATGTAACTCGGTTTGTTTTACAGAATTCTTTGTTTTTTCTTTTTCAGAAAAGTTTGCAAGAAGAAATTGAAGTATTAGAATCCCGAGTGGAATCAATTCAGAGAGTGTTATCAGACTTGAAAGTTCAGCTTTATGCAAAGTTTGGAAATAACATAAATCTTGAGGCTGAGGACAGTTAAAGTGTTCTAAATGCACCATACAACTTTTCCTTGTTTTATTAAGTGTTTTGATAATGTTGTTCCAATTAACATTTACAAAAAAAAATAAATCCACCATTTTTTTTTTTTTACTTTCCTGTCTGGGGTTCCATCTATTTAAAGAGAGGTTTTTTATTTTGGTTATTGCGTTTATCATTTATTTATTTTTCAGGAAAGCGTTAGCTCCATTCTGTTGGTAAAGCATCAAGATTGGAATATTTGCATTGTTTACTAAAGTAATAAAATCAGGCACATATTGTAGTTTCCTTGGTCTTTCTTTCTACTCATGAAATAACTTGAGTGTAAAACAAGTAGAAATGGAGAATTCTTTATTTTCTGTGGCATAAAGGGCATGATGCAGCTGTGGTGCTATTTAGCTGGTTTTAGCATCCTCTCTGGAAATACTAAATCTATCCTTTGTCTTTCAGTCTTAGCTCAGATAGCATAAACACTGTTAGCTCAGTGCACAGCCCAGCCACAATCTGTCAGGAGTGATAAAGGAGGGCTCCTGAAAGCACACATTGGTGTTGAAGAAAAGATTTTTGGAGTCAGTTATATTCACCCATTTAGTACTTTACATTTGGGATTCACAAAAGATACTGTAAGCCAGAATGGTGAATCTTAATTTATCATTTCCCTAAACAATCATTTTCTAAATCCACATGTGTGAACACACACCCCCACTCCCAAAAAATATCAGAGTTTTTTGTAAATGATTTTGCTAAGTCAGCATTAATCCCTGGAACTACGCCTCTATCACTATGTGGAGGTAGCTGTCATTTTTGTGTCTTAATTTGCTGACTCCTTACATCCATTAAAAAAAAAAGTCTCTCACCATCATTCTGCTGTTGGACTGCTTTATCCAGTATCTTGCTTCACAGAAGTAGCTGCTCATTATGACTTTGTTTTAAGCATGCAAAGATTTCATTTTTCAAATAATCTTTTAAAGCAGTTTTCCAAAGCAATGTGGGCAGTGTTGACTAAATACTAATTAACAGTTGTTCTAAATATAAATAATCAGTATGAGTTGATGATATTTTTATCAAAGCAATGAATACCCATCTATCATGTCAGTTGTAAATGTGAAGAAGAAACAAATCTCGGTTTCTCTATTACTAAAGTGGTTTTAACAGCGTAGTGGCACTGTACTCGGTCCTCAGTGCAGATGAGCATCATCTCGCTGGGGCACTGTTATGAATTAAGGCATTGTAACTTCTATTTTTGGTTACTCAAGTTTCTTAATTTTGTGCCTAAGGTTTAGCATAGTTACAAGAGAAGACAACCTTCAACAGTGAAGATCTAATAACACAAGCACATGCCTTGCATACAATGTGTATCAGCTGATGGCTGTCTCAGAAGCTGTTCTATCTCTGGTGTTTCCCAAGTTCCTTCTTGGTAGAATTCCAATGGTTTGTATGCTGCTGCTGGACATGTGTACACATACCCTGCCTATAAATGTACAGGTTTTTTTTAAACTGGTTGATTTCTAACTGGTTGTGGTTTCAATTCAAGCTTATGTCTCAGGAAAGAGTTCAAGGTTTTCCTTAGTTCCTGAGCTTCAGCTACTCTTAGGTAAAATGTGGATATGGTAGCCATGGCAACTCTGCTGCTTGTATCTGCCAACCAGTACTGCTAGCAAATCAAGTGTGTTGGGCCCTCAAGAAGATACAGGTGTTTCTTTATGTAATTTTGAAGCTCTTCATACAATTATCTGCATTAGGTAAGTACCAAACTACTTTGACTAGATCTGGGTTGATCCACAGTTATTTTAGGCACTGAAAGGAGAAGTTGGCCAGTTATTTGCTAGCAGCTGGTGTAAGTATAGTCTTAAGTAAGACTTTGCTCTGCCTTTATCTTCTTTCATTCGGTAGAACTCTTAGTCCGTAACTGACACCAAGGTCTTAGGAAGTGCTTGTATCTCAAGATTTGGGTTTTTTTCTAAAACCCAAATAAAGCCCATTGCATTAGATGGCTTACTTTGTAACCCAAAGAAAAACAAAGAAAATGTGAAACACTTTTCTGGGTGAAAACAGATCTTAATGGAGTTTTACCCATAATGGAAAGCATCCAGTAGATGGCATTAAAGAATAGGGAAGTATGTTTTTACAGTGAGCCTGTACCTAGGCTGTGAGTACCAGTGCTGAACACAGTAAAGTGAAACTTAGGCTGCAGTTCACAATAATGATTAATAACACTAAAATTCACTCTTAGGTGACGACTGATCCAGCTTTGCTGAGCATATTCATGGCTGTGCAGACTGCAGGTATTCATAATGATGGTGATTTCCAGACTGGCCATAGTATGGATATGATATCATTTGTGAAAATCATAGAGCAGCTGGTAGGGTTTAAGTGGCAGCCATAAGCTGATGGGGGTGTGTAAAGGACCCAATAGGAGAATATAGGCAAGATGTGAAGAGCTTGCATAATCCCTGCTGTCCTTTGGTGTCCTAGAAGTGGAAGTGTCCATACTGCAGCCCTGATGTTTAGAGAAAAGAAGCTTGGATGTTCTTGTGAATGCTGAAGATCTTTCCTTTCTGGTGCTGGGTTTCAATTGTTTTGTCACCCCCAGCCCCTTATATTTTTTTTCTGGTTGTCATGGTGTTGGTATACCTCAGGCCATTTCACTAGGTGTTCTTGTACTACTAGAGTTTAGGCTTTTATATGTCTTTATTACCGCTTAGTCTTTGCTACAAATTGTATGTGCATGCTGTCCTGAAAATCTAGGTACATTTAGCACTCTTAATGGCTGGCTGCCTTCTGTGGTTTGGATAATTCTGTTTGCAAGTCAGACAAGTAATTATTGAACAAACTTTCAGATTAGTCTCTGGATTTTTGCAGTTTATAGAACTGCTGCCTCAGGCTATAATTTAATACTTTTATATACGTAAAGTAGAACATGAAAGAAACTTTTTCTTAAGTTGTCATTGTAGAAGTTAATTTGCAGGTCATCTGCTAGTTGCTTGAGAGTATTTGGCTGTCATCATTCTTCTTCCTAGAGAATATATACAGTTGTTTAAATGTGTTGGTATTTATTCTGTTTAGCCACTCATCTTCTGAGTACTCTTTATTTTTCATAGATTGGACCAATAATCTTTGCCTCACAATTTCCTTGTTCAGATAATGCAAGTCCATGGAAAAAAAAACATGAACCTCTGTGCACCTCTGTATATGTCATTTTACTGCACTAGACAACATATGCTTTTCTAATACTGTTTACTATCGTCTGTATTGTCATGAGAGGGAATGTTTGTTAAGCCCTTCAAAGATGAAATGCACTGTAAAAGTGCTGAGTGTTATTTTAGACTAAGGGCTTTATTTGGAGTATTGGGCCAATGATCTCTTATGATCTCTTAGTGATTGAATTAGCTATTCAGCTCCATCTGTGTATTAAAAACCAGTTTCCATACTGCTTTTGTTTTGCAAATCCTAGAGCCACAAATGCCTGGCTTTTTCCCTTGGCTGCAGCAACTAAAATAGGTGAACTAGCAAAATTGGAGCCAATGAAATACAGCCTATCTAAGTGCATGATGTCAAGCAGACTGAACTTAGCACTTTTCTGAAGTAGGTTGCTAAAACCTCTATTAAATGTAGTAGGCCACAATTGTTATATTTTCAGGGACTTGTTTCTCATTCTGTGTCTTGTCAGCTGATACAGAAAGTGTTTTCCACATGATGATCTCTTGCATAACTTTCTCCAGTGGAATCTTCATTATTGCTCATTGCTTTTGCGTAGAAGATCCTTGGGTACCATTACAATCCATAATATAAAGGTGGTTGATAATTACTCAATAACATAGCAAGTGGTGTGCAGCTGAAGTACAATAATATTGTGGTACCATCTATCACTTCAAAGAGCAGGAAGGAATTGGATGCCAAATACTAAAGCTATATTTTCTGTAGGAGCAACAGAATTAAATAGTTTGGTTTCCATGAGCCAGTGGTTCAGATAATTTATCTAATGTTAGTCTAATGGTCTGATTCATGAGAGAGGAAAAAATTGTGGATGAATTTAGCAATGATAAAGCCTGATGGAAATAATTTACAACCAAGTTTGCTCATTTATTGATTGCATGAGTCATACAGAAAACCAGATTATTCTGTAATTAAATGTTAGTTGCTGATCAGACTGCACCAAATGCAGTAACACAGGCATAAATGTCTGATGGATTTCCCTCAGCTAGAGATGGAATTAGTTTACAGTTAAAGGAGACTACGTCCTGCTCTTCATGAGATATAATAAAAAAATTACAAACTTTATAAGCCATTCCTGCAGATTTACAAAAATCATTTGTTTATTCTTGTACGCCAGAGCTGGTAGGTATACCATCATTTTGATCTCAGTTTATAAACTGTAGGTATCACTAGGTGCTCTCTATTTTAATGGCAGCAAATACCACACTTGAGGACACTTGAGTGCTGGAGTGCGGAGTTCTAATGTAAGTTCATCAAAGGTTTGCTTAAGATTAACCTCTGTGGGCTGGTGTGGCATTGTCACCACTTGTATAGGGTGGAGAAGAGACATGATGTACTTGATGTTGAAGTACAGGCTTGGCCAGTACTAGTCCTGGCCATTAAGTGATTAGGAAAATGTCTGTTTTGCTTTCCTAATGCATCCCAGCATGAGTGAGAGGAGAAAAAAAATGTTCAGTGGGTGTTTAGATTCTCTCAAGTTTTATCACTCTAAGCATGATCCATCCTATTGTCACATTTGGATGATTATCTTACATTGTTAACTGTAGCTAATAGCTACATACTAGACACATAGTACTCTAGTGAAGTTACAACTTTAAAAAAAATATATTTACAGTTGAATTTTTAATTCTTTGTAAGGTATCTGCCTAGAGGTGTGAATTCAACCAGGTGTTTTGATGAGAGTTAGTCACAGAACAACAAGAAGCTACAGCACATGAGTGTGAAACCTGACTGCCTGTTGGCAGACTGAATTGGTTTACTGCTATTATTAATTTCAACTCACCTGTGGCTAAGGATGTGGAGAGTAACTACACCCAAGACTGTTTTTTATTAACACTTTGGGGGAAAATAATAAAACTTTTATTTTGTTGTGAAAGCTTTGTTCCCCAGTTGCTTAATATTGATATTAAAAATTCATTCATAAAAGCTTTAGTGTGCTTTGAACACAGCATAAGTGTTAAATGTCTCTTCTCAAACAGCACCTGGGGAAGTTTTTAAACTTAACGCTTGCTTCCCCTTTGCAGGGGTTAAAGAAGAGTTCATATGTTTTTCATGTATGTGGTACCTAAAAGAAATATGTTATTGTAATTTATGCTCTTCAGAAGAAGAGGAGTGCATGTGTCTGAAATATCTGGGACAGCATTTATAGTGATTTGTAGTGTTTGATTAGGAAAGTGAGGATTATCATAGCTACAGTGGAGATCCTGGCAACTCCTGCACTGCTTATGTAAATAGCCCTGTTAAATCTCCTGTAAAAGTGTGCCCAAACCATTTTGCATGTAATTTTTTTCTTCTGAGGTGCAAAGTAAAAATCATCTTAAGGGTGATGGTACATTTTCCCTCTTCTTGGCTCATACAGTTGTTTACATGAAAGGAACAGGAATTAAGAGATATAGTGAACGGATACATTTACTTGTATAAACATCTCCCTTGAAGTCACTAGCTGTACTCATGCATAGCCCTTGATGTATTTGTAATTACTCCTCAGATAGATGTATTAGCAAGCTGCTCATTTCATGTTTGTGGTCAAGATCCTTCATGAAAGCAGGCCTCTTCAAACTGCACAGCATTTCTTCTGCCTCCTTCTCCCCAGCTACTTTGCCCGCTGCTGCAGAGAGTGGATCTGTTAGGATATTTGAGCAAGGTGGGAGTACATGAGTGCATACAGACTGTCTAAGCAGATGGGACTGTGTTGGTACATTCCACACTTTGCAGAAAATGCTGCTACTGTGCATATGCAGACAAATAGAAATGTTGAGAACTACTATTTTTTTAATAGGAGCAAAGTGGACTTCACTGTAGAAGAGTTTTAGTCACAATTGTGGAGTTTAATGTGGTCATGATCTTTGATTTTACAAAAGTGATAGCAAAATCTGTAGAGTTTATTTTACTAGTAATTTTTGTTTTACAACATTCGATGAAGCTACAGTTGAAGTTTTTCTTTCTGTTCTCTTCACCCTCCAGTTTTAGGCATTAATGATATGGAGTAGCTGTGTGATACCTTGCACGAGTTACTGTGACATCACTGTTGCAGAGGTTTTGCAGTTATTCTCTTCCAGATTATTTTTGCAGCTCATTCCTATGTGATGGTAGCCATCAAGCCCTTCTCTGGCACCTCATTACTGCAGGTACAAAGTACCATAGGGTGAAGGATTGGATATGTGATACTTACAGGCAAATGTTGTTTGTTGTGGGTTACTTGCTTTATTTTGAAGAAAATGTAACTAGAGGGCACAAAGTACAAGTTTATAGTCAGCTTTGTGTTGGTTATAGTAGCTGAGAGACTGTAACAAGGTTAAAAAGGCGACAATATTTTCTCTGTATGGTGCTGTTCACTAGTGCAGTGATAACCATTTTCATCTCAAATGAGACATGGAACTTTCATGCTACTTTTAATGCTGACCAACCAGTGGTTTGCATTTCAGCCACATGTACTGTGACACTTAGTTGGTGCTTTGCCGTTTTTTACGTCTAGTCTAGGCTTTGTCTGCCATCGCTTTTCCAGACAATAGACTGCTATATAGCTGTATCTATTTATAATGCTGTTTGGTGACATCAGCATGAGAATTTCACATCAGGTTGATTTTTATTTATTGTCAGTGGCTAGAACTTCTTGACATGTAATTTTATTGCCATTTGATATGACAAACATCTAATAAAATAAAATTGCATTTCATTTTATATCAAAGCAAAGATTTATTTAATATTATGAAGTTTCAACTGATGCCTGTTGCTATGACAACACGCGGTAACTTTGTGGTTAGCATAGGGATTATCTCAAGAATTTCCCGAGTTTCATGTCAAATGTGAATAGCTCGCAAAGCTTTAATTATACTGAGCAGCGCATGTGGGAGAAAGATCACAGGCACTTTCCCTCTACTCCTTAAATGCTGCTTTCAATTCCCTTTTATTCCAAGGGTGAAGTTGTTCTTGACGTCAAAGTTCATATAGAAGTTAGGAAATTTTTCAGACTAATTTGTCTATAATCTGCTATTTTCATTTGTCCTTTGTACTGCAATGGAGAATGCAAAGTTTGCTTTATCTTCCACAGTGGAGTCAGTAATGAGCTCAGGATCAGCCTTGGACAGAGTTCACATATTTCCTAGACTGCTGAAAAATGTGTGTTTAGGCTCTCAAGTCTTCTGTGCTTACATGGTGGTTTCTATCTTTATGTTGAAGTGTTTATATTTTAATTAATGGAGTTGAGATAATGAACACCATGAAGAAATTGGAAAAAGCAAATTAATCATGCAATTAAAATAATGTAAAATAAAAATGTTATTAATTCAGAGCCAAAAGAAATCAAGTCCCCTTAGCCATAAGGAGTTCTGAGAGGAACAAATATGAGATTTCCTATAAATGTAACTTTTTGGAAAAATCTCAGCTATTCTCAGTGATCGCCTCTGCATTCTAAGTTTGTTTATTCTGTTTTATTTTTTTAGGCAAGGCCACAAAGTTGGTTGTTATGCATCAGTGTACCACTTACACCTGGCTGAATTACGTGAACCAAATTGTGTCACATTCTGTTCTGTTAATCATCATAATGAAAGGAAAAAGTTCCAGTTTGGCTTTAAAAGTGCTGCTGCCTCAGTCTTTTGGTTTTGAAACAGAACTGAATTAATGAGCTGTAGTAGTCTGTGTATACAGGACCAACTTATTTAAAGCACAAAGCAAACACTGAAATCTGCAACACCTCAAAAAAACCCCAAGTGATTTCCTTTTCACAGCTGTTAGGGTTCATTTGGAAGCAATGGAGTAAGAAAGGTATAAGAACCACCTTACAGCTTGCTATGCTGTGGTGGCTCCAATATTTGGGATGCCTGTACTGTATTTTATAGACAATATACATGCTGATGGGTTTTCTGTTCACAGTGCACTAATGAGTTCCATTCTTGCTTTTTCTAAAGGGATTCTTTCCATGTGTGCATGGAAAACCAAGCAGTGCTGTGGAAAAACACCTACACTTCATTTTTATTGTGCTGATTTCCTGAATTCATTGCTGATGCATTTGTGTAAAATCACTGTGTGTGGAGTTAGGGCTGGAAACACAATGAGACAAGAATTTTCAGTTTTGTTTCCTTTGCTCTCTTGTCATGCTGTACAGCTTTTAGTACCTTTATTAAAACCCACTGAAATTCATGGCATTGGAACTTTCCCTCACACCAAGAAAGCTGTGGCTTGTCCTCTAAATTCCTTCTTTTGCCTAGAGATGAAATTTTACAGAGTATGTAGGGGATCTGTGATTGTAGTTGGGCACAAGAAGCAATGATGTGTTCAGACATCCAAGCCTTTCTGAATCAGCTTTGCTGATGATCTTAGCCATTACAGAAACAGCAGTGTGGAGCAGGAAAACCCTCAACAATCTGCCCACTTTTCCCTATGGTTAACATTTCAGATCTGTTTGAGAATTAGAGTTGACTCATCTGCTAAACCATTACAGAGTGCCCCAGATACATTAGTCTGAAGGAAGGAAATGAATTAAACTTTACCAATATCTTTAATGTGGTGAATGTAAGAAAACATATGCAAAGATCTCTGCTGTAGGAGAAGCAAATACCCTCACTCAAAGTCTGCAGAAGTTGGATGTGATTTGCATTAAGCAAATAGTTACATCTTTCTTAAACTTTGTATTCAAATTAGTACCAAAGCCCATGAGAAATACAGATTTGGAACAAAAGCAGTAACTGGTCTTATCTGTGAAGAGAACAAGCAAAAGCAGAAGGTGTAAAAAGGTGACTGGCATATGTATACCTTTTTAAATGTCTCTGCAATGTAATAGTCAAGATTTCATTGTAATTTTTCACAAATGGAAAATCTGGAAAAGCACATGTCATTACTTATCATACTTTCCTGTGGCTGAAAAAGGGCTACAATCAGTACTCAGGGCAGCATTCCTTTGAGAAGAAAGGGCACAGCCATTTTATGAAGAATAATGAGATGAAAAATACAGTAAAGCCTACAACTGTTCCTTCCTTGATTATTGATATTGAGCTTTATTAGAGCATTTAAAAGATTGGAAGGGATTATAGTCATAGTACTGGCTACCATGGAAATGTCACTGCAAATTATAAACCCCTTAGAGTAACACTGATATTTCAGAGAATACCAGAAGTAATTATTCAAGTGAAGAAGTGAATTTTTAGTAGCTCTTTGGAACTGGTTTCTTTATCCTTCCCACCCCCTTTTATCCTGCCATTTAAAAGGAGTGAATTTTGTTTTGTCTCCTGTGAAACAGGTACCTGGAATGCTTATCTCAGCTTTCCAAAGACAAATACAGTGATTACAGCTAAAACCATCCCTCTCCTTAGTGCTGGCAAGATGTTAAAACAGAAAAGCATTATTGTTTCTTAGTCCCTAAGGAGAGAAAAATTCTTTAACTGTTGTGACAGTGTAAGTGGAACAGAGCCAGACAGCTGTGACATCTGGTGTGTTGTAGCTAAAGATATAAATGCGCATAGTTGTCCTGACTTCAACTAAACTTTTATCTGTATGGAGAAAGAGTGGATTTTGAGTGTGAAAGAGCTGAAGATTTGGATGACTGTTGTTTAGCCAGAGCCTGCTAGGTATGGCAGTCATTAGAAGAGGAGGAAAGTAAAAACATGCTGATGTTTCTATGCTAATCCTGTCGGGTTTACTTTTCAGAGGAGGTTACAACTCTCTTCTGTTGTATCTGAACTAGTTCATAAAATTCAAAGTCAGAAAAGTGTTCAGGTGCCCAGAGCATATCCTTTAGAGTACAGTGTGATATACAAAATAAGAGGCATTTAAGCTGCTGGTCTTTGAGAGGTTGCACCCACTATTCTCAGATACTCATGAAGAGCCTATAACTCTGCATAAAGATCCAGTCAGTGCCCGAAGATTCACTAACCCACAATATTTATACTCATCAAGCAACTGTCCAAGCATTTTGTGAAGTTACACGCTAACAGTCTCCAAACTACTAATTAGTAATGAAAAAGTAATTTTAGACCAGAATTGTAGTTAAGAAAAAAGAATCTAAAACCATTGGAAGCATCTGCTTCACCGTCATTTCATCTGGTAACTTAGAAATAAATCTGTGGATTTATGTGGAAGGATGTAATGGTTTAGCTTGTTGAAGGGTAATGCCTTTAGACTGAAAGAGGGTAGATTTAGATTACATGTAAGAAGGAATTTCTTCTCTGTGAAATACTGGGACAGGTGGTGAGACACAGGGAAATGTTGCCCAAGGACGTTGTGGATGTCTCTTCACTGGATATGTTCAAGGCTGGGTTGGACGGGGCTTTGAGCAACCCAGTGTAGTGAGGGGGGGTTTGGAACTAGGTGATCTTTAAGGTGCCTTAAGTTACACCATTCTATGATCTACAGTTATTAAACACAAGTCTGCTTGCAGGTTGTGTAAGTGTGGGGTTGAGAATTCACCATTCTTTAGAACTTGGAAAATTAAATTAGCGAAATTAAATTCTTCCATTACCAATGCAATTAAAGCAAGACTTCAAATACAAATGAGACCTTCAGCTCCTTGAAGTCTTTCTTATGTTCTCAGCAGAGGATGAATAAATGGAATGTATTCATTCTTGATTAAATGGAACCAGGAGCAGGGATGAGTGTGTCCTAAAACTTGAGTGAGAGTTCTGCCTGGCATGTACTGACTCAGCTTTCTGGACAGTTTACCCACAGAGGATTCAGTAATGCTGCTAACACTCTTCTTGGCACATAAAGTAGTTTTGATATATTCACATTAGTCATTTCAATTGAGACTACACAGTACAACAGAAAAATGTGACTGGCCTTTTCATTTATGGTAAATACACTATTATCTGCTGTTTTAATAAGGTGTCATTTCAGAATTTTCTGTCTAAAAAATTATTAGAACAGAACAACTAGTTCATTATGAGCATTTATCCAGACATGTGGCTTCACGTTCTTTTTACAAATTGGCGACAAATAGTGACTTTATGATCAGTTAAGAAATACACTAAGTAATTCTTGGTCTCCACTGCTGTCATGTCTGCTTTATTAAAATAGGGGAGATTAGTAAAGCAGTGTCTTTAATTGGACACAAATGTCATGCTGTGGATCATGTTTGAATGACAGGGACATGTTTTATCGGTGAGCTTGGCAGAGTTAGGTTAACTGTTGGACTAATCTTAAGGGATTTCCAATGTAAATGATTCTATGATAGTAACCAAGTTTATGACAATCAGAGTTAAATATTAAAGTGACATTTTACTTTTTTCATCTGATACTTGATTTTTTTTGTTGAGGCAGCTCTATGTTTGCTATTTTTCTTCAAAGTCAACCTCCAGTGGAACACCACCAAATTCTCTGAGAGAAGGAATCATACAAGTGGAAGCCTTAAGATAAATTCCCAGTGAGCCTACACAGTGGGTTTCTAACAGTCAGCCCAACTTTTACCGTTTACTTCATGTTTGGAGGCATAAGTTCAAAAATTTTTTCTCCAAACAGAGAAGTTTAAAGTAATTGACTGAAGACTATTTTATACCCTACATATTTGTAGGGTATAAAACACCTTTGACTGAAGAAACCAGGGCAACAGGTCTCCAGGCTGAGGAGGAAACGTCATAGGTTAGTTCTACTGTTATTCTCCTGTTTTGAAAACAGTGGATTGCTCTCAAAGGATGGACTTGAGCTAGATGGATTTTTAAACTAAGCTTAAAAGTTAAGCTGCTGACACTAGCATGAGCACAGGGATGCTGTGAGAATACATATTTTAAAAAGTTTAATTTCTTATTTTTTGGGAAAATATAATCAAAATTGGGATGCTCTTGAAAATTTTTGTTAAGCTGTATTTTTTTATAAAATGCAGTTTCAGTTCAGTTCTTTTCAGCAGTTTAGCTAGAGATACTTATTTATCTGTCTTAGCTATTGCAAGGGTGAGTTAGTGCTTTCAGACCTTTGTAAAGCATTGTGTAGGTGTCAAGATTTGAAATAATCTCTCAGCATTTATCACTACATTTAATAGACTTTCAATTAGAATGCCAATTAAAATGGATTTGTTTTGAGAAACAGACATATTTTTAATTACAGCCTGCACATTCAGACTTGTCTTTAATTGCAACAGGAATGCTGAAATGCTGTCTTTATTTCTAGAATAAGGACAAACTCAATTCTCTGCAGAATTACAGAGAATGAAGTAGGAACATTATTTCAGCATGTGCAGAATAACTCAGATGAGAAAAGCTGAGGGGCAGATTTCTGTGGTGCTGCTGCCTCAGGGGAAACTATCCTAGAGATCTGCCCCAAAACAGGATCTAGTTGCTTGCATTTACTGTGCTAAAGTCTGTAAACACGGGCTCAAGAGAAGCTGGAGTTGTGGTAGCTAAATCTCCCTCTTCTAATGCAGACTTCACCATCCAGTGTTGAAATTCTTAGCTTTTACTAATACCTCAACAAAGTGGCACTGTACAGCTGAGCATGGCACAGATCCTTACGTCCCCCTGTCTGCTCAGTGTACTCCTGTGCAACCAAAAGGACATGATGCTCCAAGACAAGAAAAATACTTAGTTGGAGCTAGCACAGTTTGCTTTATTCAAGAGGCTCTTGACCCTTCAGGAAAATACTAGTGGACTGGAGGAGTGGTTTTACTTGGATTGTGCCATATTCTGCCATGAAGACAAAGGCAGGCTCCTGCCCTTGGATTCTGGTCCAGCAAAGGCCTGAAGAATGCCTGTAATCCTGTCCTGTAAGCAGTGTCACTGCAAACTATAGGACTGGACAGATATTTCAGAAGTTTGATAACAGAAAACACTCTCCTAAGTCAGGTGTTTAATTTGCATTGTCTGTAGGGCAGAGCCCATAGTTAGTACTATTTCCTTTCCATCCTACTCGCAGATCTCACTTTATAAGTTCTATCTATTTTATTTTACCTTGGAACATGCTATACTGGTATTAAAAAGTGGTCTGATTTATGTTTTAGATTTGTTTGTCCATTTTTAAAGCAGCACATCAAGTTTTAATACTTCATCTGTCAGCACTTTAAGTTCTCATGCTTCTAGTTATTCTGATGCCAAGGTGAACTGCAGCCTTTGGAGTTTAATACAGTAACCCCCTTACCAGCCAAAGGAAAGTTTTCCAAAATACCAATTTCCTCCATTTTTCAGTGTGTTATAGACCACCACATGTTGTGGGCATGCTTGGGCCAAATTCTTTTTAGTCTTCCTAGCCTCAAACCACAAAAGCTGTGCTTCAGTTACTGCAGTTAGAGGAAGCATAGGTCTTGTGACACTCCCCATAGCTAAGGATTTTAAGTATGGATTTGGAATCTCTTGTCAGCTAAGCAAGGATAATTCTGTATGATGTTTTGAATCAGCAAAATAAATCATTACTGGAAACCACCAGAAAGCTCTCCTCGTCAGTCATTCACATTAAAGACCACTTGACTTCAGTTTTGTCTTCTTGCTTATCAGTGATAATGTTCTCATATGCCTTTAGCACATAGAGACTGAACATTGAATTTGTACCTTATGTGAACAAGGCACAGTGTGACACCATGTAATAAGCGCTCCATAGCCACAGGAGTATTTCAGTACCTCTTTTCTGTAAGATCTGAAGTCAAGAAGTCAAAGATTGAAGAAATTTTGAGGCAGAATGTGACAAACGGCTGGACTGTGTGCCATATACAAACTGGAACAGAATGAGCTTTCAGCCACTTCTATAATTAAACAAGGCTAAAATAATCCCTGAGTGGAAAATAAATTGAGCTGAGGATATGATTACACCTAATTTTCATGGGCTTCATGTCATTCTGCTTTCAGAGCATAATTCCCCTTTAGCACAGTTGTAAACATTTTGTTCTTCTCTGATCATTGATATCCTCTTCATACGTAAGCATTAGGAGGAATCGGAATGCCTGGTCCCTTTCTGGGATAAATGTTGTACTTTTCTCCCCACTGCTTGTTATATTCTTGGCACATGCTCTGAATTTGAGCAAAAAAGATAGACCTAGCCTTGTGAGTCATTTTCTTGATTGATCTAATTTGCCTTGAAGGTTAATGTATTCTAAACTAATTTGGAGATTAATAACCACTTAAAGATATATGAAGAACATTTATCTGTATACCAGACGAGTGTTGTACCCTGGTTTATTCTCTCTTCATTCACTTTGGGAGTTCAGTTGATGAGATTTAAGAGTTATTTGATTGTTTGATACACGGAGTGGCAGGTATGAAACAAAAAGGTGTTTTTAGAGCTCTCTAGTTAATTCTGAAAACAAGGATGTAATTCTATTTGCTTATACTGAATGATTAAAAATAAAAGTATGTTCAAGGTAATAGTCTAGAGGGTTTTTGTAAGGCATTCATTAAAGTTTTCAGTGATTAAATAATTAATTGGACCAGAACAATGCTGAACCTGTCCATTCCTGTTTTTATTTTCTCGAACAGTAGAATTGATGATCCTGCTCATCCTTTTCTGTTTTGGTTTTTGTTGTTGTTGTGGTTAGTTGCTTGGTTTTTTTTCTTGCAAAAACCAGACTGGTTCCTGATTTAGCACCAGAGTGCCAATACAGAGTTTTGCCTTTATCTTAAGGAACCATAGCAAGTTACCTTCTTCAAATACGAAGAAAAGGCAAGTCTGTTGTATGCCAAGTGTTTGAGAGTGCGTCCTCTTTCTGCTGTAAAAACCTGTCCAGCCATTTGCTGAAGATTTCATGCCTGACCTGATAGAACTAGCAGATGGAGATGTGAGACAGCACTGTACATGCCCAGAAGCTCTCACTGGGCTGCCATATGTTCCAAAGTCTCAGACATTTTCCAGTGTAAGTGGAGATGCTAGTTGTTGCTTAGAGGTGTTTGTGCTGAAGTTCTGCATAGAAAGTCCAGCTTCTGTGGGAAGCTGTGCTTAGCTGCACTAAACAGAAGCAGCCTTGGCTGCATCAGAAATATTGTGCATATACAAAAAGAAAAGGTATGATATACATGCAATAGGTTCAAAGTTTTTAAAACCTCTTTGACAGAAATACTGTGCACTGGGGCTGTAACATACTGTGTTTGGCCTGTCTGGTGTCAGCAGGAGACTGAGCTCTGTATGTCTTTCTGCTAGTCCTGTTCCAAAATTCTTCCTATCCGGGTGAAGGAACACAGGCTGCTTAATCTGTATGACATAGATTATGTGAGAGATTTACACATGAGCTTTTGGCCCGAGTACTTTCCTGAATGCTGCTAAGGATCTGCTCCCAGACCGGGACCTCAGGTCTGTGTAAACAGGAATGAGTTGTTTGATATTTACAAATGCTGAACATCTTCAGCTGCCAGAAATTTGTGAGAGCTGCAAGTATTAAACAGCAGCAGGGAATGGATCAGGCAAATAGTGTCTGTTTACTGTAAATATTGGTTTCATATTTGCAGCCAGATACATACCAAAATGGTGAGTGAGCAGTTGGACATATCAGTGTCTCTGAATATTGTGTGCATTCCCGTTCACTGACCTTTAATAATAACAAAGATGATGCATAAAGTATTTTGCTGCCAACAGTATTTGCTTGTAGAGTTTGTTTCATGCTTTATCTGGGGTTTTATCTCAAACATTGTTATATGAACAATGAATGCACAATGATCCCTGGATGCCTGATTTATACCTGCAAACTTTTGATGACTTCAGAGAGACTTCATGAGTGTCAGAGCAAACTGAGCCCAGATTGATTTATGAAGGGTCATCAACAAAGAATGGAAGAAAAGAATTTAGCCAGAGTCAGGGCTTGGTATGTAACACTGTAATCCAAATAAAACCTATTTCATACCCAAGCCAAGATGACAGTTACAGAGTTAAAATACAGTTATAAATGAAGAAAACCTTTCTCAACTTATGGAGCTTCAGGAAACATTATGAGGATTAAGCATAAGTTCCATAAATAATAGAAAAGCCTTTCATTTTTAGGTTCTGCTGGGCTGTCAGAGGCAATAAAGACCTAGCAAAGAGAGACAGGTATGTTCAGTGTCAGTAAACCCTTGACAAAGACTAAGAAGGTATCAAATAGAGGAACTGTTGAACAGATAGACAAATCTATTAGAAAACACAGTGTACTAGCGCCTAGCTTAAGCCACATCCTGTCAGCAATTGCTATTAGTTGTATTTATTTCTGTACTCTTTCAAAATGGTCTCTCAGTCCCCTCAAACTCAAAAACAGGAAAGGCAGGATTTGAAACTACCATTTACATTACCACTGACAGTTATAAAATAGAAAAAACAGTAAAAACTATCCTGTCTTGGATTACATGCTACTAGAATGCTTTCCTGAGAACTGTGTAGTCCAGCACATGCTGTTTGACTCGTGATGCAGCTTAAAATGCAGAGGACATGCAGCCAGTGAGGCATTTGTCAGAAGAGGACAGCATAGCATGTCTGGTCTGTTGGTCTGTTTCCTGTCAGTGAGTCTGACCAAAGCACTTGACACTGTCAAGACCTGGCCCTTCACAATGGTCCGTGACTTAGGTTCTGCAAGAGGAAAATATCCAAAACGTATGTCAAATTCCTTGAGGGGCCTCGGGGTTAAATCCCCATGCGTGCATACCCCAAGAGGGAGAGGACTGTTTCTTTAGAATGCTATCAGAGACAGAATCAGATACAAGTTGGGAAACCATCTACAGCAAGTTAAGATGTGAGTATCGTGAGATGGTTCTGTGGCAGAAAGGCTGGCAGATGGTGTACACCAAGCCTTGGATCATTTATGGGCCAGCACTGTGTTTTGAACATAGCTGAACAAGTGATGAAGTTTTACAAGCACTGAGTCATGTTGATTTGCTTGTAACTGCCCCATGGAAGCAAGTATGTATGCAAGAAAACCTGAAGCTGCTTGTGAGATTGGCTCGAGAGGTGTGAACTCGTAATAAATTGCTCATCATTTTGTATTGCAGCCTGTTGTTAGTCATTTTAATTCACAACATATGTTAGCCATGAAAATTTTAGCTTTTTTTGGAAATACATTATTGAGGCGTGTTCTCTTGGACAAAGAGCTGTCAAATATCATCTACACAGCCTATCTTTTGTGTTGTTTTGTTTTTTTTTTTAAGAAATAAAGCTTGCAAGCAATATGGTATCGGTCTCTAGATTAAGTTAAAGATGAGCAAAGTGAACGCTTTATCTAATCTTCCATTCGAGGTGCCACAGATTTGCCTCTGACAACATAATCTGGCTACCACACTGTGTGTTCGAGGTAGGAAGAAGTTTTGTTTTGCATTGTTTTGGAGCACAACAGTCTTCCAGAATGTTGAAACTATGATCAACCACAGCACACTTCACAGCGGTGGTCTTACATCTGGAGTGGAAGACAACGTTTTTAGAAAACTATCAATTCAGGCAAAGAAAAAGAAGGATACACCAACAGGGCACTCAGATTAAAATCTTCAGAGAAATACTGATGCACAACCCCAGGCAATGGACATTGATATCAGCACATCTGAGAGTTCCTGACAGCAGAGGCCATGCTGGTATTGGCATTTTCTGTTGGGATGGCTTGATCTGACTAGCAATACAGCTGATATCAAAGCAGATAGTACTGAAAATGGAGAGGTTCATGAAATTTTCTTACACCTGATCATGTAAAGGAATGAATGCCAGCCCTACACCAAACTTTTCAGGGTTTGGTGACCCCAGATACAATACAACAGTGGCATTTATGATTCTAAGACACTAATCACTATGATGCCATTAATTCCTGCAGTGTCTCAGGATGCAGCTCCATACCATACATTGCTTGTCAGACAAGAGAGATCAGTCCCTTCAAACATCACTATGCACCTCTGAAGTCAGAAAATTCACAGCTTAAAGGCCTCTAACTTGGTTAGTCTTAATGTAATCCAGCACTTTGAGCTCCTTTTTTGCTTTTCTGCTGCTGTCTCGAAATGGTAGTGGCAACAACTGTTATGATCAGATAGATCAGTAGATCTACCGATAGATTGGTAGTTTGTGCTTCCAGTTCATGAAGACACTTAATTTATCTTTTCTTTCTTTCTCCCGTGGCGTCAATTTGGTTTTGACAGCAGTTAAAGTAGAAGCAGTCAAATCAATTTTCTGAGTGTAGCTGCAGAATGCAGCTGAATACAAAAGTGAAGCTATTCCCACTGTCAGAATCAGGATTAGATTACATCTTTCATCCTGTCTTTGGTCAGCCTCCAGAACTGTTTTAAACTTCTAGATTCTTTATCAAAAAAGCTTAAAGTTTTTATGAAGAAATGACTTTTCAGTGACAAAAGGGTAACTTGTTCTGAAGAAGGGAGATCTATTTAGTAGCTGGCAAAATAATTCTGAAATCAGAGTATCATCTGTTAGGCATTACAGACCTAAAGCAGCCACTTCTGCTGCACGAAGAGACGTCAGTAACCAAGATGTTACAGTACCATGTGTAGTTAGACTTCCTCAACTGCCTATAGACCATGCCCCAAATCTTATTTAGACTTTTCTCAGAAAAACTGTGCTCTGTGAGCTCTAAGCACTGACACATGAAGTACAGTTCTGACATCTTAGCATTAACACTGATCTTTCTTGACTCCCTTGGCTTCTAGTTTAACTTCATTATTTCACAAAATGTGTAACATTTATTTCCTCAGCGACTGCAGTAATTTAGCAGGTTCATTGATAGCGTTAGGTTCAGAGAGCCTGCAGATAGGATTGATTTTCTGTTTGAGGCCAAGTATTTTAATTACTCTCCAAATACAGCAGACTACTTCTGTGCCTTTTGTGGGTGTATGCGGAGCTTGGGAAAAACCAGCCTGCCACACAAAATTCCATGGCGATTATTGAGTGTAGTTGATGGCAGTTAGTCCCTTAGTCACTTTAGAATTGTAGACAAACAAATTTTAGTTATTTATTTACAGTAAGCACACAGTATGTAGCTGCATGAAGGTGATATATACAGGGAATTCATATTTCACCATTTGTGCTGACTGTTTGAAAAACACTTATAAGATTTTCTGTAGAATAGAAATTTTCTTCTTAGTCATTCTGATCTGATTAGCTTTGGCATCTATGTCCATTGCATTTTTTCTGTCTAACTTACCTGACTGATTCTCTAATTCTTGTGATTAAATGTTCAATTAAGGCCCAAGCACTATTAGCAGAAGGGATTTTGAAATTAGGGTGAGACTGCAACACTGACATCAAATTTAAATGTCAGCACTACTGGAATAGGAAGTGTGACTTTCATCTTCCAGTTAAGAGCTGTGTAGCTCTGCCATGCAAATTGCTAATGGGTATAAAGGATGATGAGGCATCAGGACTCAATGTACCCTGCAGCAGCACTTAGCAGACCTGTAATGGATTCACCCATGGTAATCTTTGGAATTGTATGGACGCTGACAGCATATAAATGACACAGTGCAAATTATATTATTTTGACTTGTTTATCAACTTGTCATCGTCGCTCCTTGGTTTTTTCTCAGTGCAGCATTGTAAATCTGAGTCATGCAGAGCAAGTCACAAAGATGCACTGGCCTGTCTGGATTTCCAACAATATTATTATGAAAAAATACATTAATTTGTCTGTATGGGAAGGATTTAAAGGTTGTTGCATTCATTTGTTACCAGAGACCAAGCACTTAATCACACAGACTCGGTTCAGCAAGAAAATTATCTCTTCTTCTCAAGTCCATTAACAGTACTTTTACAGAGTCTTGAGAAATATAAATATTGGAGGACATTAATGAAAATGACATCTATACCTGATGTATTGGTGCCCAAGAATGTGATTAAATGCCCAGTTAATTAACTTTTTTGCTCTGATACTTGTAAAACCATAGTAATTTTTTTAAAAGCTAACTGAACTGTCTAGACAAATGCCGGTAGATTGATCTGGGTGAACCGTTGTCCTATCAATGACTTAATTATGAATAACAGCAACTTACAGGGCACCTTATATGCATCACACTACATAAAGCAAAATGCTGGTTAGTATTTTGTTATTACAGCAGTACCTTTGTGAATACTCTGCCACAGAGCAAAACCTTGGTGCAAGAGTGACAGGGAATGTGAGGCAGAGATTAAAGTGATGCTTTTCCCCAAATCAGGGTAGTGGCAGTGGGGCTGTCTCAAAATTCTGGACCCCAAGGGTTAAGGAAGGACGCTCATGAGGAACATGTCCAAGGACTGCTCACCAAGCTTCCTGAACACAGGCCATTCTTTTCACTAGAAGTTGTATATCTTTCCTCCTGACCTGAAAGTGACTTTGAATTACATAGAAATCAAATAGCTCTGAAGCAAGGCTTCCTTTATGAGATCTTTTACTATTAGTTCCTGACTGAAAAGGTTTTCAGTGAATTAAGTGGAAACTAGGTGAAAGCAGGGATTGCAGGATCAGGTGCCAAGATGGTTGTCTTAAACAGATTCCTCAGGTAGCCTGAGTACATCTCGGATTTGAGGGGAAAAAACCCTCTGGCACACATTGTACTTTGCAACTCATTATGCATAAGTAATTCCAGTTCTTCCACAAGTGTTTCTCAGGTTCTGCTCTTGGGACAATCGCAGTGAAAAGATACAGGTAGATTTTCCTGTATTGCAATAAGAAAAAAAGGGCAAAAGTACTACCTTTAGAAACAGCTCTTTTAGTTCAATAGAGAGAATAACATCCCAAAATGTATTTTAGATTGGCAGTTCATTCCCTTACTTGTCCGGTGGCTGGTTTTGCTATTTAACACTGAAATATGAATTCTCATGAGCTTTGATAATTTTATTTTTTTTGAGAAGCCTTTTCCATTGACAGAAGCATTCTGATAGCAGTTGTAAATAATTATCATCCCAGCACTGGAACATATTTCACAACCAAGGAGACATTAAACTCAGTCTACTTCACTGCATTTGCGTTCTGCAGTTATTAATGAGTTAATGATCTGTACAGCTTTAATGAATAGAACATAAATGAAGAGACAGGAAAAGATATTAGAGTGAGTGTAGCCTGTGAGTAAAGGCTTTAATTACACCCCCATCTTCAGGTCATTAGCTGCATAACTACCTGTGGACAAGCTGATAATCATTCTCTCATGACACTAATGAATTTGCTTTTTGTTTGGATAGGTAAAAATGTTAATATCCTTTCTATGAACAATTAAACTCACTGACATGTGCTGTATAAAAAGCTGCAGTCAACATACTTGACTGTACTCTGCATGTCTTCCTTCACCCCTCATGCTGCTGCATACTGGTTTTAATTAGAATTTTTCAAGAATAGCCTCCCATTAATTTTGCTGCAATTTGGACAGCAAGTCTCTGCAGTGCCTTGTAAAAAGACAAGTAACAGGCGTTTCATTTTTCATAAAGAAAATTGCTAAGTGTTCTAGAGGATTTATAAATATCAAAACCAGATGCATTCTTGAACTGAGAGATTCCCCAATTAAAAAGTGGGGGCATACCTCACATCCCTTTTTTGGCAGCACATTCTGCAACAACTACAGAGGAAGTAGTTCTCTTCAACCTTGTCAATTTTGAGAAGTAACTCTCAGTGAGCATTGCCACATGGCAATGGGCAAACATATCTACACATGAGATAAAAAAATCACTTAGATATTGCAAATTTTGAAATAGTTCATAGGCAGGATTTTGATGAACTGCTTAAATGCCTTACGGAATTCCTAGGCACAGGACAAGTTGCTCCAAGTAAGAAAGAGGCTATAAAGGGAAAGTTGTATCTTCCACTCAGTAATGCACTTGTTTTCCAACAAACAGCCACCAAATAATATCATATTACTATAATCTTGCATTTGTAGATACACGGAAGAGTGTAATTCTACTCCACATGATTAATCTATGATGTGGACATCGAAGAAAAAGAAATTAATATCTTAACACTTTGAAAAATACATTTTGTGCTGTGGAAGGCCTACTTTGAACTGAAAGCTGCTGTTTCATCACCCATTTAACAAGCACCAGAGTTGGATAAATCATTTAACTAGCCTTTGATCTGTTCATTTATAGATTAGAAAAGGCAGGAAAAAGACGTGCTACTAATCCAAGCGGGTTCACTACAGTGTTTGCAGATGGCCTGGTAGTGTTGAATAATTCGTAAGGGAGCATAAAGCATGTGTGGTTAAATTATTAGAGCCATAGATAATTTAAAAATGCAGGAGAGAACTTCATGACATTTTTGCAGACTCATGACTTGGATCCAGTTAATAACTGAAGCAGGTTATTAGTCTTAGAAGTTACGCTTGCACTGAACAAGAAAAGACAATTAAGGATTATGTGACCTAGAAACTGGCCTGGCCAAAGAGCTCTCAGTCTGAATGGAGAAGGCTTACTACACAGTTTCTGAAGCTATTTTGAATCTATTCACAGTATACTTGCTCCTGTACCAGGGCAATCTCAGCGTTAAAGCAAATACCTTCCCATCTCTCTGCATTACTTAAGATTTCAATTTTTTTTTGTTTTTGCTTTTTGAAACCCCTTTTCTGTTTAAACTGTTATTCTGCTTTTGTAAAGGAGCTGCAAGGTGATTATGCTGAGTGCATCAATTTTGACTGCAGTGAATAAGTCACTTGTGTAACCCCTGTGACTCAAACTAGTCCCTTTGGGAGTGCCACAGTGCTCACAACAATTCACGTGTATAAAAAGGGTACGATTTCAAGAGAGAAATGGCAGTGTTGGCATGAAGTTAAGCACATTAGGCTTTATTCAAAATAATTGAAAAATGTATTGGCCAGTTTCTGACCAACTACAGAGACTATTTCTCCTGAAACTGAACTCCCAGCTTTGACTGTACTTCAGTTGACAGCTGTGACACTGGACAGAGAAAGGAGATGAGGAGGCAGCGTTTGTTTAACAGGTTACTGAAGTGACAGTGCATTTCTTATATGGATATTGAAGCTCATATAAAAATATACTCTTTCCTCAATAATAAATATATATATACATTCATAAATAATCTTGCCCACTGTGACTAGATCATATTTTAGTTCTTTTGAGACTTTGTTCTGTATAGTGTTTTAATAGTCATGAAAAGCAACCAGCCCAGACTTTTGTGACCAGTATGTTTTAATTCTGGAGATATTTTACTCTACATAATTTTTTTTCCTGAAAAATTCAAAGAATCACTGAGAGATTCTGACTGCTATATACAATATACTGCAATAATGGTGTTGGTTTTGTAACTTAACAAATGCTTAACACAGCCAAACACCCAATCGAGGATGATACCATTTCTCCGGAAGATCTCTATGTTGTGTTATTTTGAAATTCCATAATAAGTTTTTGAATTTGTTTTATTTTTCCACAAAACAAATTGCATAGAGCGATTTTTTGAATTTATTTAAAAAATAATATGTGGAACACAACTTAAACTAAACCTATGTCTGTGTGCTTTGTGTATCTGATTGCTCTTGGGGTAAAGCATTGTACAGACATCCTGGATGTAGCTTATTACAAAAAGATTTAGTGAGCATATAGGTAGTAACTGTCTTCTGCCTAACATCAGCTAGACAATTTTAACCCTTCTTAATTCAAAGTGAACTCAAAGGCTGAGTCACTTAGAAGTGTAAATATTTCTGTCAGAGAAGCTTAAAATACCAAAGAAAAATACCTACTGTTGTGAAAATAACTACACAATTGTATAAACAGTTACTTAATTAGGAATCTTTTAAGAGAGACGTTGCTGTGGCTGCTAAACATCAGGGAGCATGTTCTATACATCTTGTATTTTTTCAGTGCTATAATTAATACAGTATGTGTCTGCAGGTCACTAATACCAGACAGGTGGTTTTACCTCCAGCTCCCATTGTTAGCACATGCTGTGCAAGCACAAATGCAAACTTCTATTACAACTGGGTTTATTAATAAGTAAAACCAGAAACATATAGCCAGCTGTACTTCTTGCTACAATAAGAACTTCTCAAATCTCAGTCAGAAAAGACAGAGAAAGTCAAAGCTACCGCCTCCAAAAAACAACTCCATTGTCTTCACATGACAGTCAAAAACTGGTTCTCCTATTTGTCTCATAACCCTCAGGCTGGATTGATCCTCTTCAAAATGTGTTCTTCCCCACATTGCACCATGAGGATGACTTAGGGGCATTTGTTTTGATGTAAAATAAATAAAACATGCCCATGAGGTAGATTCACTCAGATAGGATTATTACTTGATATTCACTTTGGCTTATTCTTCATTGTTTTATAGTGAACATATACAATAGTTTGGTCCCCTCTGTATCACCAATTTGGTTCCAGTGATTTGCTTAAATGGGTTATGTAGGCAAGAAGTTCATCTGGGAGTTTAAGTGATAGATAGATCTGAGATGAGCTATTTATCACCTAGTTAAGCATCTGAAATGCTAATGACTAGGTCCATACAATGTGGCTCTAAGTAACATTCATGAGTTCAACTTTCAGATTCATTTCTGCAGACCAAGCGGCCAGTAATTGTTTCAGGGCATTTTGAAATGGTGATGATGGCCTAAATAAACACTTTGCATTAACGCTAGAGAATATTCCTGCACTGTAAATGCAGACAAAAATTGTGAAAAAGCGTCACTCGGAGAACATGACATCCAGGAGTTCAAACAGCAGCCCAAATACAGGATCTTTGCCCAGACAAATTCTATGTCTATATTGTGCTAGACAATTGTGTTTTCAGTTGTGCCCAGTGACAGGACAAGGAGCAACGGGCACAAGCTGGAAAATAAGAAGGTCCATTTAGAAATAAAACTCTTTACAGCGTGAGTCACAAAGCCCTGGCACAGGCTGCCCCTAGAGGTTATGGACTCTCCTTTTCTGGAGATACTAAAATTCCCACCTGGATGCAGCCCTGTGCAGTGTGATGTAGCTTTAGCAGGGGGGTTGGACTTGATCTCTTGAGATCCATTCTAACTCTGTGATTCTGTGATGGTATGAAACACTTTCCTAGTTGTCTGTAAATTAATCCTCTTGCCATTTAATTTTCAAACCCAACTGGATGTATCAGAGGGGTTCTTTTGGTCTGGTTTTTTAATTCAGACCCAAGCAAGGCTGAAAGGCTGGTTCTGGAATGAAAATGTAGTGGTATTGGTAGGAAGTAGGTAACAGAACGCAGTCAGGAGCTTTTGAAAAGGTCCATAGAAGCAAAGCACCAGCACAACTGCTCCTCAAACACCCTACCTGCCCTTAAAGCTGTTGTGGCTTTGTTTTCCATGACACTACCTCCTTTGCCTGAAGCAGCCAAAGCTTTATTGAATTACTTAAGCTTCTTAGTACAGCAATATCTGTGCAATGTAGTAGTTGTATGAAACAAGTCAGAAGTGTTTACTTAGAAAAAATTGAAGTCAAAGTGTCATAGAACAGTAATCTATCATTGGGTCTCGGTTCAGTGATTCAGAACATAAAGCATAAAAATATACTAAAGGGTTCATTGTATAATGAAACAGCCTGGAGGGGATGTAAAAATTAAAAAAACCTGGAGCTGTGGAGCAGCATCATCAATTACTGTAAGATGATTTAATTTTATTACAATCAACAGGCATTATCTGGATTTATCAAGAAGCAAGCATAAAACTTCTGTGGGCAAGTGATTGCTTCAGCATTTGTAAAACGTATTCCTGGTTCAGTGATAAGAAACTGGAATAATAACATTATTTGGGGAAATTATAACCCAGCATAAAAGAGTCCAATAAGCATAAATGTGGTCACACTGAAATGCATACTTCACACAGCTCATCTTGTTCTGCTTCTTAGAGAAAAGAAAATAAAACCTATCACATAGGTTATCTGAAGTTGTGAGCTGAAATTAACCCAGACAATACATCTCCAGTAGATTTGGTTGCATTATTTAATAAATCAGATCAGTATCTTTTGCAAATGTCTACTAAAAGTCAAATAAAACATCCATGTTTTGATCAGTGTTAATTGTGAAAGATTTTAGCATTTAGGTTTACATGGTTTTATTCAATTTGCCATTCAAGTGAGCATAAAGCTTTGCACCTCTGACTTACCCAGCTGATGCCAGTCTGTCAACACACCCTTCCACCTTCGATAATAATTTGATAATGTAGTACTCCAGACACTTCTTAAAAGAATGGAGCACAGCATACTCAGAGATACTCCAATACATTTCTTTCTTTTTCTGGGGAAAGAAAACACTCTTAGAGGCAAGGAGGTGGTGTATAAAGAGAAAACACTGCTGAAATCAAAGGCTAGTTTTAACTGGATCTAGAAAGAATCTTTTCTTGTACTTCCCTTCTTTTGTCTCCCTACACCCTTACTTACTATATAGATTCCATTTTCAGAAGCATGAAATGATTTGTAGTTGTTTTGTGGTACACAAAAGTTCCAGTGTTTGAATCATTTTTAGTGTGCAATTCTTTTATGTGCAAGTACAAATATTCCCATATGTGTCTGTTTTGCAAGTACAGTAGTAGTCCCTCATGTTTTCTTTCATGGAATCCTTGATCTCAATAGATTTGGTAAACCTTCACTTTCATGAGTTACAATAAATAGTTTGAAGGAGGCAATGTGACAGATAACTTACACACTACATATAAATAGTAAGTATGAGCAGCCTTAGGCAACACATTAGACACCTTCGCCTTAATATTCTAGCGGAATCTAGAATAGTCCTAACAAGGACTCGGAAACACACAGTGAGACAGAACTTTGGCACTGGGGATAAAGGTGACTGCCTCAAAATATCATTACAGGCTCTTTATATTTCCCTTGTGGCAGGAAGAACATCTGTTTACTTCTCAGCCCTAAAGCAGTAAATTACAATACTACCAGTCCTGGCAGTGTATTTGGGGTATTACAAATCCCACGTGAAAAGCTCATTTAGGGAAAAATAAATGCAAGTCCAAGAGGAAGCCAAGATTTAGATTAATGTTTTTATTTAAGAAAATTCTATATATGTAGTAAATGCCATCACTCAGCCCTGACTGTGCTCAGCTAACGCTGTTGGAGCCTAATTACATTTGTAAGCACTACTTCACCCTTATTCTTTCATACAAGGATCTCAAAACGCTTTAGGTATTCCAAGATCATTTGTTGCATCAGCTGAGAGCAGACACTGCTGTCTGTTTTATTTCTTTGATACTTTGTTTACAGAAGAGGAACAAAAGAGGTTCATTTACTTTGCTCAGGGTCACACAGAACAATGGAGAAGAGCTCGAATGGAACAACTCCTAAGATGCTATGTAATTGAACAGACCACGTGCCTTCCACTGGATAATTCTGGAGATGATGCTTGGCAAGTGTAATACTTTTGAGTAGAATTTATTTTAGCTGTTCTGAAGAAGCTGTTTAAAATACACTAAGGGTGAATTTTTTTTTGAGAAACTCCAAACCTGCTTGATCCATTTTTCTTCCCACTTTACATGTGTAACTGCACTTGGATGAAAATAGCATTTGAGTGAATGCACAGATCAAATAAGTTGACAGCTCACATACACAAACCCTGTTTGCTCCTAATAGAACTACAGAGCTAAGATTTGCATGCACAAATATGGTTAATTTTTAAATACATGCTGAAATTACAGTGAAATCAAATGGTATTCATCACATTCTTAAGAGCTAACCACCTTCTTGTGTATCTTTCTATAAAGGACAATGGGATATTTTTTAATAATCCTTACAGAATTTCAAATAGTTCAACCACAAGAAATAAATAGGCAGGGAAACAGGTCCTGTAACTAATCTTCCACCTTCATAGCTCTGTTCAGTATCTGAAGCAAATGTCAGAGACTGAACTGACTCTCAGAAATTGTGACAGGAACCAAAGCAGCAGCCAAGACTCTCAGTGCACAACCTTTACTGTTATCAAGCTGGCAAGAAGCAGGTATCACACCAGTCACCGCATGGAGAGGCACTCCATGCAAAGTGATTCAATTGTATCGTCATCTTCCCACCAGTGGAAAAGTAAGTCTCTGATAAGTAGGCTAACTGTTGATTGATTGCAGGGCTGGTCTTTGCATTGACAAAATTATCTTGAAGCCAAAAATAAATAAGAATTAATTTGCCTTCCTTAAGTGGTTGCCTGATTAGTAGAAGCCATTATTTGTACAGTTCAGAGAATAGGTTAAATTAGAATGACCAGTACATTTTCCTAATCTCTTTCTGATTCAATGTGGCTCTGAAGAGGAAGTGATTCTCCAGAAAGGATAATTTAATTTTAGATTCTTCTGTATTACTCTGATTACCTTGATTTTATCATCTGGTTTGTGTCTGTGCAAATGTGATCTTCCTCCCTGCAAGTTCTTTTCCTGTTTACTTCAAAATGAAATTACTGCCTGTTTAGTTTGCTACTGTGCTGGGTGTTGGAGGTGATGCATGCAATTTAACTGAAATATTTAAAAATCAGAACCAGGTGAAATTCTCTGGTTGCAGCCTGAACGATACAGTGACAGTCTCCAAATAGCATCTAACTTCAGCTGAGAGAAAGACACACATTTCAAGCAGTGAGAATTGATTCTTCAGATGAATCTAAGTTAATGCTTGGTATTGAACATAAACCACATGTGATGTGTGTTTAGAAGCCGTATCATGTGGATTAGTGTAGTCCAAGTTCTGCCCTCTCTTTTCCTGCATTTTGCAGATCTCTTCTGCGAGTCAAAGGAAACAGGCACAAGTAGATCCTGGCAGAACAACATAACCCTCTGGAAAAGGGAGAATGAAAAGGCTGGCTTAAAAACAAGCTGAAGTATATTCTTTATAGATACACTGACTCCCACTCTTCAGTTTTAAGATGAGAGAGTCTGTTTACTGTCTGAATTTCAAAGAGATGCAGCTGCATCCACAGATGTATAGTCTTCTATAAACCAGAGTAGAGGACACAAGAAGGAAAGCAGATCCCCAAGACTAGATTCTTTCCTTCCTCTTCCATAGCCTATTCTGCCTGAACTATTACTTTTTAGCCACCACATTAATAAAGGTTCTTGCTGCTACATATCTGTTCAGGGGAATTTCCCAGCCACCACGAAAGATTTTCCACAATAGCTCTTAGGTTGACTCTGTTGCTACTCTTTTGACTCGGTTGGTGGAAGCTTAGGAGGCTTCGTATCCCCATTAGGTTACTCAATAGAAGATAATTTTAACAAATTTGCTCTTTAATGTTCATTAATTTACTTAAAAAAAAGCTATTACATTAGTAAATGCAATCCATGAAATATATACAGAGCGCATTGTATTTTAGAAAAATTCCTTCACAGGAAAAAGTTTAATCTGTTAGTGTTTTTGTATAGCTGA
The DNA here is from genome assembly GCA_013397515.1 of Upupa epops. Classification (NCBI taxonomy): domain Eukaryota; kingdom Metazoa; phylum Chordata; class Aves; order Bucerotiformes; family Upupidae; genus Upupa; species Upupa epops. The sequence goes on along the minus strand of VZRI01007808.1, from coordinate 2,279,597 downwards.
AGGTATATATAGCTACTTCAAGGAAGATCCAGATGCATAGCTAGAAATAGAAGTAGTTTATTTCTGGACATTCCAAAACAGGTATCATTTTTGTTCTAGCAGATATTATTTGCTAACTTCAAACAGAACAAAATTCCACACAACAGCTAAATGACTATAGGAAGGTCTTTATCAGTTTAGAAATATTATTGATATATTAGTATTATATTCTGAGGTGATGTTTTTTCTTAATCACATAAAAGCAAAAAAATGTTTACTTATAAATAAAAGAAAAATTAAAAGCTAATGTTCCTTATTTGACTGATTATCTGACTATTTTTTTTAAAAATTAATTTGTTTCTTTGGTAGCCAGACAACAACAAAAAAGAATCTATTAATAAATCAAATGCAACAGTCCTAACTGATGTTCCACCCAATACTGATGAAGCTCTTCTCGCCATTCCTTTACAATAAATTTAATTGGTAGCCTCAAATATCAGAAAAGACTTGTTTATTACAGCAGGCTGTATTTATAGTTAGTACTGAGTTAAGTGATGCCAGCTGACCTTCTCCAGCACCCAACCCTCTTTCTTTAGTGTTGTCCCTATAAATTGTGGTCAGATGAGTGCATGGCTTTGACTTTAGCAAAGGGAGGGGAGTTTGCAATCTAGAGGGTTAGTTTGCTCTAAGGTGGAAAAGAACATAATGATGTTTTCAATACATGCAGGGACTATGGAGTTTGGTTGTTCAGAGCATTATTTGCTCTATCGAAGAGGCTTTAGTTTTCTGAAGATGTTTCCAAGGTCTAATGTAAGTCCTCCTCAGCACAAGTTAACTGTGCCTTTGTGGTCTTTTTTCCAAATTTCAATATAAATAGAAATGCCACACCATGTTCCCTCTGTGTCTAATTAAGCAACAGTAAGATGTGAGAAAATTGCAGTGAACTTGAGTGGAAAGAAAGACAAACAGTTCACTCCATTCTTCCAACAGATTCTGGTTTGTATCAGTAAGGAAATGCGCTGGGGTTTATCAACTTCTAAGCAAACTTTCTGCAACAGTTTCTGTAAAGATGTTTTGTTACTGAACAATGAGTTTTAAGCTTGCTTCTATGAACTGTTGGAAAAGAGCTAAATAAAAAAACCTAGTGGCTGCTGAGGGTATTTAAGCTGGAGTTTGTGGAACAAGTTAGAGTGGGGAGTGAAAAATCGGTTTGAATGTGGGGTAAGACAGTTCCAGTGTTCTTGGGTCTGTTCTGCATGAGGTTTTTATTAAGAAATATATATGCTACAATAGGGCAGAGAGGAATTTTTAATGATTTGGAAGAAGTGTTTGAGGCCAGATTGGATGGAGCCTTGAGCAACCTGGTCTAGTGGAGGGTGTCCCTGCTCATGGCAAGGGAGTTGAAACTAGAACATCTTTAAGGTCCCTTCCAACCTGAACCATTCTAGGAATCTTAAGTTTTTTATGAATATTAACAGCATTTGCCCGACTCATAGCCGTGACCCTTTGCAAAACTTCTCTATACAGGATCAAAACTTGCCAGTCTGAACAGGTATAATAGAGTTGAGGGTAAAAAAGATGGAGAGCGGGGGTGCCTGATGTCACAGAGTGGGTCAAAGCAGAGCCAGTAAGAGGACCTGGGTATCTTTACATAATTATTACTAACTACACAGAGATATGGAATTGCTTTCTGCTCCATAGGGGAGGCTTAATTACTCACTCAGGCCTCCATTGCTCGTGAATTATAAGCCATCTGTACCTCATGAATATAAATTCCATTCTCTCTGGTGCAGTTATATATAGTTGTATCATTAGGGGGATGGCATTTTCCATATATAGCAAAGGATGGAGGGACCTTCTTCTATTTACAAAACAGAACAGTTTTCCAGCAACACAAATGTTCAGAAAGATAGATGATTTCATTTTACCCCTGCTGACACGCACTATGTCAATTAAAATATTAACATATTTTTTAATTCAGCAGATTGATTTTCATTTTGCCTTACTTTTAAGTAATTCATCTTTGTTCACTGCCTGAAGGAAATATGAGATATTTATTCATCTCTGGGGTCCAAAATGGTGACCACTGCATGAAATACTTCTCCTCTGCTGTTTTGCCCAAAACTAACAATGCTGTTAGCTTTTAGTCCTTGGAGACAGGGAGCACAGCAGAAAAAGTGCTATATATCAAGTAATGTTACAGCTTCTGTAAAGTCCTATACCTGCTGTATGGAGGCAATATGGTCCTTCCATTGCAGCTCTTCTTGCTCAGAGTCGATAAAGACTGGCAAAGGTACAATAGAGCTCTAACCATTATGATGGAGATGTGTTATCTTGTGAAAATAAACTGAAGAAAGGGCTGCTTTTGTGTAAGAAAGAAGTTAATGACACCAGACGCTTCAGGCACTAGAGCAGGAGGCAGTGAAATGGGATTCTTAGCTAAAATCACCTGGTTTGGGGAGCCTGCATTGGACTTGTGTTTTGAAAAGTGAGAGAAGATGAAGCGTTATCACCTCACGGACATGAGAAGGAAAAAATTCTGTCTCTGCTACTGTCTGCAGTCCTTTGAAATGTCTGTGCTGCTCCTGAGCCTTTAAACTTGTTTATCACTGACTCACTGAGACCAATATTGAGCTGACATTTTCCAGGGCAGATTTCTGAATCTGTGCAGTGAGCTGGCACTGAAATAATTGGCCTAATTTTTCAGAAGTGACGAAGATCCCAGTGACATCTTCATTACATCCTGAGACATTTAAGAAGATAACACCAGGCACCCACGTTTGAAAATCCTGGCCTTTTACCTCACCAGAGATTTTACCTCAGAAGGAATTTGTGAAGATTACTGTGTTCCTAATGCCTTTTGAAATCCTTTAAAAGGTTTTGCAAGTGAAGAGTAAGAACAGCAGTGTTACAATACAGTCCTCAGTGGCTCTCTTTACTTGTCAGGTCAAAACCCATGCTAGGCAACCAGTGAGACCATAAACCAGAATTTTTGGAGATTAGAATACAGGGGAGTAAGATCTGGCCACAGAATTATGTGTACAAACACCTGCAGCTTCTGTGATAAGCTGCATTTTGAAGAGCTGCAGCAGTAATACTGACTAGACTTCTCTGCAAATCTGATTTCAAAGGCATAATTATTCCCTTTTTCCAGACCTAGAAGCTAATTTGAAGCGACTTGCTTCAAGCATGAATGGAGCGTACTAAACTGCACTGCCTTCTGTCATATGGCGAGAAGGGTATTAACTGGAAATATTGACAATGAAATGAACAACAGATTATCCCCAGTTCTCCAGTCAGAGCTATTTATCACTTATGTATGTAGGGTTCTGTTCCATATTCACTGAAGTAAGATGTTCTTTCTGTTGCTTGGTTTGCACAGCCAAGTAGAAACTGCAGAATTTGTAGTCTCTAGATTGCAGAATTGTTTTCATAAACCACAAGCAGACAATAAAAGCTATTGTTCATTACTTGTCCCATCAGTATTTAACTGCTTTACTCATTTAGGTTATGTTCAATAAGCACGGGGATTACCTGAACTGCTGGACAAGTCTGGTCTCAGTTACACCTCACTTTTGAAAGGAATTATGAAGGTTACTGACAGAGTAGAAGCAGCAATGGGAAGACAAGTTGTAGTACGGATGACTTTACTGCTAAAAGTAAGCTATTTTTGGCAGTGCACATTCTTCAAATAACAGATGGTTTAATTCTTGGAACCAGCTGTAAATAAATTGAAGAAAAATCATAGATATTGAAGTAACTGTTACTCATCCTTCAGATTTCAGCAGGGTTTTAAGGTATGCTGCCATGCCAGCCTCAAGTAATGATGTTTCCTTTCGTTTCTTTATACTGAAGTACTTATAGCCTTAAGTGTTATAGAATCATAGAGTTGTTTAGGTTTAAGATCTTCAAGTCCAGCCATTACCCTAACTCTACCAAGCCCACCATGCCCTTTAAGCTTCCTGTCTACATGAGTTCTAAACACACGCAGGGGTGGTGATTTGACCACTTCCCCTGGGCAGCTGGTTCCAGTGCTTGATGACCCTTTGCACATGGAACCATATTTCAGGTACCAAAGTCTTTCAGATGGTGCTCCTGACAGCAGTAAAGCTGAGAACTCTGCTGTTTTCTGCTTCATATCCTGTTCCTCATGACATGGTAGAGGGTGTTGGATGGCTCATTTTTTCTTATCCTTCTCTCTATTTTTTTAGCAGCAGTGGCCTTGGCAAATGTGATTTCTGTAGAACAGAGCTAAGCATCTCTACACCAACAAAAATCAGCATATAATTGAAAAGAATGCTTAGGATGAAGTAGAGCAAATCTTAAACTGTGAACAACATTTCTAGAGGACTAATGGTGTTACAATCAAAGCATCACAGCTATAGTGGTGCTCTGCAATGTCAAGCTTTCCAGAGGTAATGACATACAGCCTGTTGGTTCTAATCTCCATGGCAATAGCTCCCTTTCTTGATATTTTCCTGTGCATTTAATAACCAGTTGCTAGTTAAACAACTTACTATATAGGACACTTGGCCTTCTTTGTCTCCTTATTAGTCAAATAATGAACAGAACACTCTGTGATTTTGTGAAAGGGAAATAGATTAATCTATCATATTTTGGCTTAAGCACAAAGTGTTCCTGGTTTGAGAACTAAGCACACTAGTTTCCTGTGACTCTTTGGCATAACGATAATCCACTTTAAGTAATGAATAGCACAGCCTGAGTTTTTGATGCCCTGAAGCATAAAGCACTGTGGAGTCTCGCTGAAGTTCCTTGAGGGATAGAGCAGGATATGGGCTAAAAATATGACAATTTTTGTGTTGCCATGAGATGAACTGTGCAGGTAATATGATGTAAAAAACCCAAAAGCTTGTTTGTATAAGCATTTGGAAATAAACTTTAATGGTATTTATGTTTCCTCCATCATTTTGCATAAAGAGAAAGCTGAAATAAGGTCTCATCATCGCTGTAACTCAGGAGTTCTCAGAACATTGCCACTTGAACTTGTAGATCATTCACATTGGCATCTGGTTGGATATGCAAACATTTGGGAGCATAACATAGCTTCTTTTGACTTTGTTTTGCTGATGCAGAGAAATACAGCAAGAAAACGGGTTCTTTTATATCACACTGTTCAATAAAATGTCCTTACTCAGGAGAAATCTGCACTTGTTGAACCATCTTCTCAATGGAATTGAAATGTGATTAGGTACTTTCTTGAACAGAGATTAAACTATTTATGCTTCAAATATTGTTCACAGTAGACTGAGATTCAGAAGCTAGATACTTATTCATAGACTTTTAAAAAAATCTTTTAAATCTTTTAGTCGTAAGTGCTTTAATATCACCATGGTGCTTGCTGGCCCGGTGTTGGGTCTGTAGCCAATACACAGATTCAGAAATACCCAATATATTACCTTGTAATTTCCTTTAGAACAGAGAAGGTGTTGATGCCAAATTCTAATTCTCTTTCAGCAAGGAAATAGCAATTGCAGAGACCATGTGGTTCTTGCTGCTTCTGTTTGCTCATGTGCCATATAAAAACCTGAGCAGCAATCCTGTCTAGATACCACCTGCTTTACAAGTCATTCTGGTTGTGAATCATATAAGCCACCTTTTTAAACAAATAGCATGTAAGAGCATAATATCTAAGTCTTCTATTCCCTTTCTGGTTCTTTTTCCTCTTAGGAAGAAGTTTTTTACTGAAAGAGTGATCCAGTTTTGGAACTGGCTGCCCACGGAGATGGTTGGGTCACCGTCTCTGGAGGTGTTTAAGGTTAGGCTGGATGAGGTGCTGAGTGGCATGATTTAGATGTTTAGGTTTACTTGATTGGTTTTAGGTTGGACTGGATGATCTTTAAGGTCTTTTCCAGCCTCATCATTACTGTGATACTGTTCAGTTTAATAGCTCTCTACCCGGAAGAACACTATCTTAAGCTAAACAATATCATTCCCTACAGAACACGTGTACCTGCACCCCTTGGTAATAAGCCTGGAATAAATAAAAATAATTCAATGTCTCTTACTCTGTGCAAGATACATAAGCACCAAATGATGCTTCAACTGCATATAGCAATTCATTGAAATGATATTTTATACTGCTCCTGGATTGGGTTTTTGCAATACTTAATAGATTAGGGATCTCTAAGAAGATAGCAAATTTATCTGTCAATAGCTCTGTTAAGAGAGATGAACCCCTTCAAAGGAACAGTCAATAATGCCATGGTTTCCTCTGTCTCGTTAATTGCTTCTCTCTGTGTCCTGCCCACTTGGATAGCAAAACTCATTACTTGTGGTGTAGGGCAGAGACACACCCGAGTTTTAATAGCGTCATGGGGAGCAATGCTGAGAGAAGATTTCAGCTGAATCATACAACAAAGGTTATTTGATTCATTATTCTCAACTGAGGGCTTTCATAGTTGGGTGCCTGTTATACAAGAAGGAAATTGGAACAGGTAAGATTGGCTCAAAATGAGTATTGCAGGAGATTAAATTGGGACTTCTCTCCTCCACTATTCTCAAATGCAGTTTTGAAGCTCTGTGGATAGGTTGGCAGCATTTCTTTCCCTTCTTCCTGAGAACTAGAAAGAAAAATGGTCTTTAAATCAAGTAAGCCTAATTGCCACAAGGCAGAAGAACATGGATCTGGCAGTAATTTTCACTAACCTACTGGTGGTGAGAATTGCAGTTTAGAGTGAGTACTGTGTGAAATTGCACAGACAGACTTCATTAGGAAGCAGGTTCCTGCTGGGTAAAAGTGCACCTATCCACTCTTCTTTGGACGCATTTTCTTTGTTATTATGAGCACAGGTTTATTTCCCCCACAGTTTTGGCAGTTTTGCACACAGAGCTGGGTTGTGTGTGCATTTTCCACTTCCACAGCTTGTTTGTCTCTGGCTTTGTTCTACACCGAGCAAATAGGTGTAAAGTGGTCTGCATCAGGGTGAGGACTCTCCAGCTGGAAGGTCATGTTTGAAGCACTCGAGTGCCAACTCATCAGGTGACTCCAGGGTTTTTTTTTCTCATTTGAGTATTTCAGCCTCTTACCTCACTGGCAAATGGATCACTGGGGTTTCATCCCATGATCTGAGCAACACACAAACCATAAATGAACCTCTTTTTTTCCTCATAAATTTTCCAAGAGAAAACTAGTGTTGTCAGAATAGAAGTATTTCCTGGGAAGTATCAATTTTGGCAATGCTTTTGATATGAATTAATCAAAATGCATCACTGAAACTTTAAAATTTCTTTTGGGTAATATTTAATTCCTCGTTTTAATTAGTTTCAGGTTCTACATGCAAAAATTACTATTAATCATTGCATCTTGAATAAGATGTCAGAATGAATTTTTACCTTTAATATTTAAAGCATTTTCTGCATGAAGGGATATGAAACTTTTGGTCTGTGAGGAGCATCCAAACATTTACTTTGTGATGAAACAGAACAAAATTACATGTCAAAATACACAGTATGCCATGGAATGAGTAGTTGATTTTTTCAACAGATGTACTAATAGATTATTTTTTCAACGTTATTTTGAAATATTTAGAGTTGCAGTTAGCCTTCAAAGTATTAACAAAGATCAGTCAGAGTTTTCCTACTCACATGCTGGCTTTTGAGGTTTTTTTTCTGTCTATTTTCATGTTATTTAGTGTTTTTTCATGATGATGATTATCATTATTATTAGTGTTTGATTATTACTCCAATAAGACACAGTCTTTTTCTTCTTGTATGTAACTGCAGGATCTCTGGGCCTGGTTTAAGAAGCTATTTTCTTTGGTATTTGTTTTGCAAATTCTCTTCCATATCTGTGTGTACTAACAGTGTCTGTTGAATATACCTTGTTCAGCCTGGAGAAGAGGAGGCTCCCAGTTGGCCTTCTAGCAGTTTTCCAATATATGAAGGGGGCTACAAGAAAGGTAGGGGAGGGCCTTTTACACAAGTGTGTAGCTAGAGGACAAAGGGAAAGGGTTACAGACTTGAAAAGAGGAGATTAAGGTTGGACATTAGGAAAAAATTCTTTCCTGTGAGGGTGCTGAGATGCTGGAACAGGTTGTCCAAGGAAGTTGTGGCTGCCCCATCCCTGGAAGTGTTGAAGGCCAGGTTGGATGGAGCCCTGAGTAACCTGATCTAGTGAAGGTGTCCCTGCCTATGCAGGGAGGCTGTAACTAGATGATCTTGAAGGGCCCTTCCAGCCCAGCCATTCTATGATTCAATGATTTGGTGTCACAGTGTGAAAGTGAGGAGAATTATAAATAATTTTCCAAGGACCATGTAGTGATGCTCATGGTAAATAATGACTAGGATGCCAGTAAATCATGACTGGTGTAATTCAGATTCCAGGGATAATTTTTCACCTGGCTATGTAATGGGAGCAACAGTACAGGAGGTGCAGATGTGCTGGTTTGTGGCTTCACCACAAGCATTGCCAGAACACCCTGATGGGTAAAGGAGGTTTCTCAGTGCATGAGACTTAGAGCAGCTGAAGTAACTGTCAGTGAATCCCTTTAGAGACTTGGCTTTGTGGTGAAATGTGCTTCTGAGCCAGCAGCGATTCAGGCAAGTCTTAAAACAATGTATGAACATTATCCAGAGGGATTATCTAAAGGTGAAAAAGATGCCACAGGCAGCCTGAGTGGTGCCACTAATCTGAAATAATTATTTGCAGTTGCAGAAACCCTGGTGATTTTTGTCACTAGTGCCTGGAATTCAGTTTGGGCCCTTGAAATGACAGAGACATATTTCATACCCATTATTAAAGGGTGGATCCCATGGCAGCATTTCCCAGTCAGTCACTGGTAGTTTAACAACCAATATATCCTAGTAAGAGACGTGGAGTACAGAAAGTTGTGTTTGTCTAGCTGAGACCTAATGGGAAACCCTGGCAGAGAAGACTCATCTATCTCCAGTTCTGAAATGTGCTGTGTTTTGGTCCCGTTGTATGTTTGGAGTAGTAGTTCTGATAACATTTACTTAGATTTATCACAGAGTAAATGAAATCTGCAATGTTTTATTAATCTATTCCCACTTCTTCAACTAGCTACATGTGTTTGGTTGTCTGTAAAACGTTTTGTGGTTAGAAACAAGGTTGGGTTGAGGGAATGCTCCATTAATTCCTTCATAACTTCTAGGTCAGTTTTGATTAGCTGACAAGTCAAAGTGCTTTCTGACGTAGTGGTAAACACAGCTGAGACTGAAAGTCAATTCTCTGGGGAGGAAAAAAGACCCTAGTCTCTTCTCCACATCTTTGCCCATGCAGGTACATTGTCAGCTAAATTGTTCTTTCATGTTTTTGGTAACCGTTCATGATACTTGGATGAAAGAGGCAACTTCTGAATTTTAGAAGGGCAGGTTGTCTGAAGCACAGGATGCTATGTGGCTGCTGCCATGCACTGATCATTCTTAAGGAGTCACAACTCTGTGAGTGCTAAGTTAAAAAAGCCTTATTTCCTTAGTGAAGTCCAAAGGTATAAATCAAAGATACGGACAAAACACATTTTATTTTGCAAGATATTGTGGGTCCTGTCATGTCTAGTTTTCTGACAGTAATCAAACCTGTCTGCAATATAGAACAAGATAATATCCCTTATAAAGTCCATAGAAGGTTGGTCATTTATCATCAGTTTATCAAATTCCTCTCCTCACTCCTGGTGTACACAGCCCTCAATTGGACTGGAAAGCAACAGAACAGGAAAAAGATGGTTTTCCATTTAGCTGAGAAAATGTTTTTGGAATGATTATAATAGTCCCAATATTAGCAGAGAGACTTCTATCACTTCTCTGCATTGAGTGCAATTCAGTGCACTTGGATCACATCTCCATAAGCTGCATGTTTGCCTTTTCTTTTAGAAACCTTGAATGTCAATGAAGAATGCAACTAATAACTGAGAGATGGAAGGAAATAGAGCAGTATTCTGTAGCTAAAGATTAAGGTAAAAGATTGTTTGCTTTTGCTTTGGGCTGCAGAGAATTTGTGTTTTCTAAGGGCAGCAAGCACACGTCAGCTTTCCTAATCATGAAATAAATATGGAAAGAAAAGTCATTTCTCTCAAATATTAACTAAGAAGATGGAGTGATACAGCATGGTGTCTTTCATAAAGCTTCCTCAGTTCTGACAATTTTGATGTAAATTCTATGAAGGGATCTATTTTTAAGAGTTGGTTGCATTTCACAAGAAGATACGTGATACTAAGATAATATGCTTTTTCCCAAATGTCCCATTGTGCTTGTAGCCATTTGCATTTCTGATAGCTTAATGTAGACTATTTGCTCCTGAATTAAGTGTTTCAGATGACTTTCATTAAAATAATTCCATATAATTATCATTTGTTTTTATCTAATTAGAAATTCTTTTAGTTGTCCCTTGAAAAAAGTTAGCTCATTATCTCATTGCTATGATGATCCAGCCATAAGCAATTTCTGCATATTTTTTAATCTCTGATTTGGATGCAACAAAAAACCCTCTGGAGGCTCGCAGGCATACGCTGTGTCAGGGTTTATAAAACATCAGGGAACGTCTGCACCAGCAGAAAAAATGGTAAGATAAACCAAAAGGTCTGAGCACATCTACTTGTCCAGTTTGGGTCTTGGCTTCTTGGGAGGCAGGGAAAACATATGGGACATGTGTTACCCTTTTCTATACTCATGGGGACAGAAAGCTAGAGAAGCAACATATTTGAATACAGAATAGTAAGAAATGAAAAGGCAGTGCCAAGAAGTATGAAGTAAACAGCCTTGTTAAATTCTCACCATCTAGCAAATGAGATCTTGCTTTTCCTTCAGTTTTATGGAAGTGGTGTTGCTGCTTGGAAACCTGGCTCTTACTTTGACATCAGGGAGGAGCCAGCCTGCAAAATAACCATCTCGGCACTTCTCTTTATTCACTCCTTTGGCAGGATTGCTCCTTCATTAAAAAACCAAGGTTCATTTCATCCTATGAGCTGCCAATAACCTAAGCAGCGAACAGTCCCCTTTTGTAAACTTATCCAAAATGAACAAAATACTACATTATTTACAGTCTCAGTTGTCCTAAAGCTGTCACAGCATGAATTGACACAAATTGCGTCTGAAGGACCTTGTCCTGAGTGAACACCAAGAACAGATCAAAACCCATCTCCTTTAAAAATTAGGCTATTTTTTCCAGGCTGATCAGCAGTGTATAAATTAGACTAGAGCAGACTTCCTACTGCTCACTCTTATGTTCAGTCTGGGAACAGCAGGAACCTTCACCTTCTCTGGCAATTGGCTGCTGCTCAGTTGTATTTAGTCCATGGTTTTGTCAGGTTTCTGGGAAATCTGCTTGGATCACAATTTTTCTTGGTGCAAGGAACTAAAGGACCACTTCTACTCCTCTGTCCTCAGCCACAAAGAACAAGTGCTCCTGAAATGATGCTGGCCAAGAGCCTACTCTGATGTCACACTGCTCCAGACTTTCAGCCAGTTTCCCTGAGTTAAATTCTGGTCCCCTTAAGGACATTGTGGAAAAAGTAATGCTGTGAAACACTTAGCCTTTGGTCTAATGGGCCCACCAGAAGCCAAGACAGCACAGCCATTCTCATGCTGTATGATTCTTTTTCTGCTTTTGTGATAGTTTGAGGCTTTTGAAGACTGTTAGTCTGAGATTCAGTAAAACTGCATTTCTTCTCACTCTTTTGTCCATCCTCTCCAGCCAGAGGTGAAACAAAGCTGTTATGATTTCTGCCCTCTGTACAACGGCTTCGTTTTGAAGTACCGGACCCCAGTGGTTTCTATCTAAATAACTCTTTCATTATTTATAATGTGCAAAGCCTGGTTACATCTACAAACAGCTGTTCTGGCATGTTTTTGAAATGCAGAATTCCATGAAGGCTACAAGAAAGCTCATAAATCATTCAGAGGGAGACTACTGAGCTTCCAGTGACTATGGAAACCTTCCCTATCTATTTGCCATCTTGCCCCTCCTATGCCCAGCAGTTTTGTTGCTGGTTTTGCCAACCTATCACTAAAATTTTCCCCAAATTTCAAAGTTTCATTGCTTTAATCAGGAGCTCATCCAGGCTATGTGGCAGTAAAAAGCAAAATTTTATGCTGGAGTTCTTTGAAATTCTCAGAAATGGGTGGTTTTTTATGCCGATGCTAGCACAGCTTAACCAGAGGAGAGCAAACAGGTTCATAAAGTACTACTGCATTAATTACCACTGAAATATTACAGGTTCATAAAGTACTACTGCATTAATTACCACTGAAATATTATGAGTAGCATGGTGAATGCAAATCTCATGGAGGAGTTTCAATTCTGTATTTTTGCAAACCTCTGTTACTAGTCTAAATCGAGTATAATTCTCTGATCATAGTATTTTTCTAAAGTTATTTGTAAAGAAATCAATTGTACAGCGTGTTCTGAATATTAGAAAGCACTTCCACACTTGGTCAGAAGCCAGCAATAAAAAAAAATTGTAATAAGCTAATTTCAATTCAAAATGAACTCATTCCTATGCTGGCTGCTGAAAATGCATGAGACAGACCTTCTTCTGCCTGTCAGTTCCTGGAAAAAAATCCAAGCTGAAATATTTCAAAACAAATGTGTTTTAGAACAAAATTTACACTGGTTACAGCATTGGCCCGTGGCATTCTCTGGCCTGTTTACTCAATTCCTCATCCAGCGTGGTCTTACAGTTTAACAGGAACAAAACACATGAGCACCATTTCCCTAAATTCCAAGTGCTGGGAAGACAGATTTCATAGCAGGGGGTGAGAGCTTCCACACTTTCTGGCAGAAAAATCAAGAGGAGACAGCAGACACAGGTGAAGTAATCCCTTTGCACAGGTATGGATTTAGGTGTTGCCCATATTGGATTTATGTCTGAAACAGCAGGAAGAGGAGCATAAGCATGAAACCTCTGCATTGAATTCCCCTCTCTAAGGTATTGGTTCTGGATCCTGGGAGCTAAACCTTTCTAGATTGCTATCTGTCTCTGAACCTGAGAACCTGCCAAAGCAGATTATCTATTGTGTAGTTTTTCCCAAAGGACAAGCTCTGCCTGGACCTCTCCCCAGAAGATTCACTTTCAGGTTCCCCACATCAAACTGCCTGACTATATGCCCTTAGGTGGAAGTAGAACTGTTTTGTGATATCTCCTTTCACAAGGGGAAAGATTTTTTCAGTGCAAGGTATCTGTGACTATCTGCCACCATGGCCTTGCTGTGACCAAATGAAATTCTTTGCTAAATGTGCTGCCATACAAAACTCACTACGCCTGAATGGCATCTTACCCTTAAATATGAGCCAGTTGAGAAAACACGCCTTCCTCGATCATGGAAAGTTTGACTTCATGGAAACCATAAAACAACCTCCTGTTTTGTCACAAAATTCCCAAGGTTTAGGTTAAGAAAAAAAAAAATCATGACTATTCCTTCCTTACTCCCAAACTGTTTAGAAAGTATTTTTTTCTACCAGTATTCAGTGCTGAAGCATTACCTTTAATGTCTTGTTCTTATAGGATGTATTTCATCTTGTTTCTCATGGTGGAAGCCATGTGGCAATCACAAAATGAATATACTCGCATGTTGACAACAGTCTATTAAAATGTTAGCCAGGTTGCACTCTATGGGAGAAAAGGAACTAGAGCTTGTTGGATTGGATTGTAATCACAACCAGTAAAGACACAGAAAACACTTTTCTAAGCTAAAATTCTACACCAGATGTCCCCTCCTAGTCCCACTTGCCTCAGACAATATTCTCCATTGCCCCCTGCCTACCTGCTTTTCCCATTCAGGACTGGATGCTTTTAAACACATACGAAATGGTTAATTTTTCTAGAGCACCTGAAACCAAATTCATTATTCCCAACAGCCTCAGGTTTTTCAAGGTGGGATAAACCTGATTTTTATTTGCTAAGCCAGTAATTGAAAAACTGATTTTCTCTTAGCAGCCCCAGTTTACTCTGTTCAAGAAGAAGAAAACATTGACCTTTCTACCTGTCACCATGAAGTGAGTCACAGTTGACAAATGTTTGAAGCTGATGTGCACTATTTGCAAGATAAATCAGTATTGCAAATCACTCTGCTTTATTTTTGTCTTAGTACTTCAGATGGGCCCACAAAAGTGCCTCAGGCTTCTCCTGTCTCATCCAGTTACTCACTACATCGAGGCACATTCTCTCAAAATAACTTCCTAGACCATTTCTTGCTCTTGAGGTGAAATGACAATCCATGGTTATGACCCATGTCTTCTTCCAAGCGCATGGGGTGAAATAGCTGGCTGGGCACTTGCGAAATTACTGAGACTGAATGAAAATCCTCCCTGATTGGTGATGGGGTAAGACAAAAGTCTCCTCTGTGTTGGCCCATATCTTCTCAACCTTTCCTGCGTGTCAAAGCAGATGAGGAAGTTAACAGATGGCACAGCTGCATATGGCTGCTATTGCTGTCACCTCTCACTGGGAACAGAGGGCCATTTCAAGAAAGGACAATCAAATTATCCGTCTGTTTCTGCCAGAATACAGCTGGGTGAAAATTTGGGCAAAAATAGCAGATAGAGCAATTTGCGGTGCCAGCACGTGCCTAGAGCCAAGTCATAACCTGCAGAAGATGACAAGATCACACTGTGCTGCATCTCTAACTGGGCCAGGCAGAGCATCCTGGTATATTTGGAGCAAGAACCTGTCCCTGAACATGCAAGCTAAGAGCAGGTAAATGTTTTGGTGAACCCACTTTCCCCAAGCACAGATCTATAGCGTAATTGGACAATGCACTGAGGCTTGAAAACTCCTAGCCAAGGTGAAGGATTCTCTGCTTAATTTCTTCTACTTCAGTCTAATTGTAAAGTATTTGGTGTGATACTGAGTTTGGCTTCAAACTGGTGGTATGATAATGGTTTTAATTTTATCTCTCAGCTTGAAGACTGACTTGTAAACATTAGCTGACAGGCATATCTTTCATCTCACTGACAGTAAACCTATCTGTCAAAAATCTCAATTAATATTCGGAGAGGGAGGAAAAGTAATGCAATTCAAATTAGGTTAAATCACTTGAGTTAGGATTTGGAAGTTCTCCTTTTGAATATCTTAGGTGTTATTCTTTGTGTATGATGTCCAACTGCAGTGAAATGCTGTGGTTTTGATCACTGTCTTTGTGCCTCAAGAAAGAAGTGGCCGGTTCAGGGTTTTGGTTTTCAATGTTCCCCATACTCTCATCTTGCCAATCAACCAGCTGCGCTTTAGGCTATCAAGCTCCTTGTTTCTTTGCCTGCGTCGTTCACTCTGTTCGTCATTTGTGCATTTCCCTCAGTGAAAATAAATGTTTTCTTTCCACACATTCCATTAGCTGTAGATATTTGAGAGTTTCTTATTTACATTTTAAAAGACATGAAGTCAAATACACAGCAGGGCAGCGGGCACTGTCTTCACACTTTGAAGAGTGTTTTCAGTGTTCACGGGCTAGCTGGCCTTTGCAAATGAATCTGTGCAGCCCCCCAAAGGCACATCTGAACAAACACATTACCCCACCGTCTGAACATGCAACGGGGACGTGCACGACAAGCCCAACACATTTTGCCTGTTCAGATACACTTGATCTATTTGTATTGGTATTTCAGTTGCCATTTGTATTCCAGTCTGGACAGTTTTGGAAATCGATATGCAGGTCTTAATTTAGCAGATTTAGAAATCAGTAGGCAAAACCCCTTTGTCTTCAGTTCACTTTCCTTTTGAGCCAGGCATTGCTCACGTTTATGTAGGAGATACTAAGGAGGAGTTGTGATCACTGGATGAATCTGAACTGGCACATTTGTAGCTGGACTAGAAACGCAGAAACTGCCTTGTCCTCTCAATTCTCAGAGTACTGAGAAAAGTGCAACAGTCTACATTTTTTCCCAGCCACATCTCAAGTTTCCTGGTAAGTGGTCGCTTTGCAATTGTGCATCCTGACTGCAGTCGTGTCAGTGTCAAAAGTGAAAGGCTTTTACAAAAAGCCAGTATTACCCAGCTACTGATAAGAGCCATGTGGCATTAAGAAATGACAAATGGGTGCCCTTACGTTGGGATGTCTGCTATCTGCACAAATGAGCTAGCCTGAATGAAATCACCGTAGTGAAACAAAATGAAATGAACTCTTCAGATATCAGTGGATTTTCTTGCTGTGGTAAAGACTACTGGAATGTTTTCTAATAGTCTAGTATTACATTGTTTTTGCTTGAGAGGTGGAGGTGTTAGGCTTAATTAAAAAAAGTTTAATAAAAAAAAGTTTAGTTTCTATAACATATAAACATAGTCTTCCTGATTCTTATATTCGTATAATATGACAGAAGAGAGCAACATGAAAAGTACTTTTACTTGTTTGACCTGGTTCAAAGTTTGGTGGGATCAAGGGAAGTTTTCTCCATGACTTCTGTTGAGGTTAAGCACTTTAAAACACAGCCAGTCCTTGTGCAAGGATTTAAATGCTTTCAGCAGAAATTTCTAGCAGGAGTGTCAGAAGCTTGGCTTCACCTTTGCTGCTGCGGCCTTTGTTCTTATCCTTTTGAGTTTGGTGGTCACCAGAGCTCTGCAACCTGTTATACCCAGGTCACACTGTGTTGCATCTGCAAGCAGCAGATGTGATAAGGGCTGGTGGTGTTTCTAACCCATCAACATGCTGTCACAAATCTTTTCTGTGCTCTAATATTGCAGCATTCACATTTCAGTATGAAGTTCTAGCTTCTTTGCTGCTTGTGAGGGATCTTGTTAAGTTGCCTGGTTCTCCATGTTGACAGTAGTTTTCTGGAAAAGTTTTCCAGACAAGTTTTCCAGGCTGTAGGTCGTGCTAATTTTAAGGAATAATCAATCTATGGACATTTTGCTGAGGTGACGTTTGCTCACATAACCTGCTAATGCCATTGGGCTGGAGTATTTAGTACCTGTCACCCAGAAAACGCATGCATTTCCCCCCTGGGACTTATTACCTTAATGCCCCATCAGACCAAGAAAGCTCCTCTCTGATATGGAGATGCTGTGTAGAGGCCTCTTGCTCTGTGAGTTTTGTGTTCTGATGACAAAAAAGATGCAATCCTTTGCCCTTCCTATTTGCATTTTACACTATGACCCTGTTTCATTGCTTTTGTGTGAACCCAAATGTGAATTCAGGAAAAAATGATACCTGGCAAAGGAATGACAGAATTAACAAATTATCGTTTTTTGGAACTCTCTGACTGCGATGATTTCCTTCACAACCATAGTTACTGTTGATATAACATGAGATTTTATTTTTTTTTTTTTGAAAGTAAAGAGAATCCAACCCATTCTGTACCAAGTTTTAAAGCTCATCTGTCATCACTGAGTAGAAAAACTGAGAACAATAAACACCTTTATTTCTATATTGTATGGCTTCAGTAAGTTCAGCTAATGTGTTGCACAGAGCTTTCCAATGAATTGGTCTCTGGAAATGTACATTGGTACATAGGTAAGCTGGAAGACAAAGCAAAATCATGATCCATTGAAAGAACTTTAATTTGCATGCAAATTTGTTGAAGATGGATTCAAGAGGGGAATAAAGTAGATGTGGGTATTAGATATAAAGCATTTCTATGGCATTATTAATGCATGGTGTCCCCTAATGTCAGAGCCGAGAACAGGTGTACTTCCTCTTTAGAAGGATGAGCTAGTTTAATAATAATAATGATTTCACACAAGTGAAAACAGTAATAGATCTAATTTCCATTAGCATGTAAATTATTCATTAGTGACCTGCATAGAATAAAATTAGACTAGCCAGTGGAAAGACTTGGTATTTGTCTGTGTGTTCCTGCCCTCTGTGGGTGCTATTTGCTGTACAGCTGGCAAATTCTTAAATGATATATAATTTCAACAGAGCATCATGCATATGATACACGTAAAAACAACTATCCAAAATGTTATTATATTTTGGCAGAGACTTTTAAAATATATTTCAGAATTTAAGCAGAGATAGAACCAAAACGCTTTGATTTTAGTTTTCTTAGACTATTTTTTGTAATTCCTATAATTTTTTGTAGTTCCTATACAGAGACTTGAGCTCAACTCTTCTTTAATTGTATTGCCCCTTGTATGCTTTCAATTAAACACTTAATTTTGCTCTTTCTCCAAAGGAATGGCCCTGAAACTGGGTTGATATTTGGGTATTAGTCACTTGCTTTTTCAGAATAGTATTCCTGTCAGACCATTTTTCTGACTCGTTCTCAGGAAGGGACATCTGAGAGGCAGTCTGGGTACATGCATGAATAACACTCCATTTCTTCTACTCATTTGTCTGTTTCAGTCATGATTCAGTTCCTAAGGAAGGTCCTCCATCCAAGTCAGGACTAAATGTTATTAGCAGCCCCTCAGTGACAGTTTGCATCCCTCTGAATCAGGCCCTCTGCTTACTAGCGGCTCCAGGGCCATAGCTGTTCTTCGGCAGAGGTTTGGGGCAGTGAAAACTAACAGCATGCCTCTTCTGGGTCATAGCTTCCAAAGGATGTTATCAGAAGAGACATTTTAAAAATGATGTTTTCTCTGGGGACCTTCATTCTGCATGCAACTTGCTGACACGTTAGAAAACAAACAATTAAACAGGGCTTTTCCATTGAGCTTTCTGCAGCAATCTCAAGGGGCCTTGCATAACACTCTCATGCATTAAAAGCCAGGTGAGATAATTTCATGCACCACTAAGTACTACAGCTACCAGAGGAGTGGGCTGAAACAACTCTTTCACAGCAACAGGATTATCAAATGTCTTTGGGAAGAAAATGCAGAAGAATATTGTATTCAACCGAAATTGTAAGGCTACTTACACTGTGGGTAATTACATGTAATGCGGTTTGCCCCGAGCACCAAGAGTAACTAGAGATGCCTTCTGAAACCCATCATCACTGCACAGAGAAATCAGTCATGACTAAACGAGAGTTTAAACCACTGCCAGTGAGAAAAGACAGGGATGAGAGACTAAGTGAGCCTTGTGCACAAGTCTGAGAATGTTCTAAATTGATCACATGAAGGCTTTATAAATGGGCATTTTATTTTCCTGAAAAGTTAATGAAATAGATTTAGATGGGATTCTAGAGTGTCAGATTGTACTAATAAGAAATCATCTTAGTTTACTGTTTTTTACAGAAATGTGTGAGTAAACTTGATTATTAACTGGAAAATCCCCAGGGCTAAGCTTTCAACTTAGGTCAGTCTTAACGTACTCTGGGAAGGGAATCCATGAGCTAACAGGAAGGATATGTGGGTGTTGTTATTTAGGTGATATTAAGTAAAACTCTAAATCCAGAGGCAAAAAAATCCAGCAGATAGCATATGGGGGTGTGTGGTGAAGCAGAAAATTACTGCTTGCAGTCAGTGCTGAATTTTCAAGCATCCAATTCAGTAATTTCAGCTACATTACAAATACTAGGATTTAATTCCCTCCTTCTTCATTTCAGAGATGACTTGCACAGAACAGAAGTGAACTATTGCTACGTTTCTAAATGCTGTTGTGCTTTCTTTCATTGAGGGAATTTTAGAAAGAAGAGTGGCTGCATGCATACTGAAGGCCACACGCCTTGGCAAGATGTGCAGCATGGGCGGCATAAACTTGTGAGCAACAGGCAGCTGCTTGGAGTCATCAAAACCTCCCACATTTCTATTGCACAGATAGATAGAAAAGGAAGATCTAGGGAAACCTGTGTGTCAATCATTCCCCAGGACTGTCTGTCCTTTGGTTTTCTGAGCCGGTTTCCAGCCACCTCCTTCACGCATGATTTCTTTAGAAGTCTGGAGCTGAACTGCTTCAGTGTGCTCTGCTGAGTGCCCTTGGCTTTGCTTACTCACAGTTTCCCTCACCAGTTTCATCCACTGAGTTTGACTAACAGTTTTGCCAATAGGATTTCCTGATCAAAACCTTGTTGCTGGTCTGTGTGTTGCTTTGGGTCTTTTAATTTTGGACAATTTATTACAGGTAGGCTGGGCTCAGTTTACTCTTCACCTGACCTCTAGTTGTTCCAAACAGCTTTAAATGAAGCACAAATTAAAATATAAAATTATTTCCACTCCATTAATTCTTTGCTAAATTGTCTGTGGTTTAAGTTCAGAAATTGAATTTAAATTCAATTGTTCTTCCTACATTAAATTTTCCGGTTTTGTAAAGTAAATGAGAGCAGAGTTTGATCCGGTTTCCTTGCTGTTAATCACCGTAATGGTAAACAAAATCTAATGTTATGAATGCATTAAATGAAAAACACCATTGCAAAGTAAAGTGGCGGGTGGATGCATTTGCTCATTATATACTAAATAACCCAAGCAGTTAATGCCAATGCAGCCTAATTGCTTTGCTTTCTATTTCAGACCAGAAGAAATATTTGAATATAAATTGGGGCCCCATGTTTCTCACGCACCATTTTTTTATGACTAATTAACTTTCTCTTGCATTTAAACCTCTAAAGCCAATTGAACTTCAGACTCACAAGCCCTGTTCTCTCACTTTGGGAATGCATTTAAAATTCCGGCAAGGGATGGCAGATGATCTGAAATTCCTTGCTGGCTGTTACACCAGAACTTCAGATCAACAAAGTGATACTGCATGGACTATTTGTTGTGCAATCAGCTTCAGTGCTCTCTTCGCAGAGCAACCTAATGAAAGATGGACATGTTTACAAATGATTGTTCATAAGAAATCATTGCAAGCACTCTAGTTAAATCTGTTTGGTACATTAATTGCTCTTTTACAATAACAGTGGGGGTTGTAAAGGAATAATTTTGTCATTGAAGATTTGTGTTCAGATCGGAGGGATTTTTTTTCCCTTTTTTTTAACCCCCTGTGAATATCTATGAAGGTAAGTTGAATTACTCCAGATGGTTTAGCCTGGGGGAAATTATGTATTTTTAACAAATTGTAATTGCAAAACACATTTTCCTGACAGAGGGCTCTTGCACCATTCATCTCTTGAACATACTTTCTCATTTTATTTAATATTTTGATAACTATCTCTTGCATAAGGTTGAAAAATCTTCCTTAAGAACACCTCCCTTATGAGGAAAGGCTGAGGGAGCTGGGTCTCTTGAGCTTAAAGATCAGGAGGCTGAGGGGTGACCTCATTCATGTATGTATATGTGAGGGGAGGGTGTCACAAGGATGAAGCCAGGCTCTTCTCAAGGTTATCTAGTGATAGGGCAAGGTGCAATGGGTGCAAACTGGAATACAAGAGGTTCCATATAAATACAGAAGGAACTTCTTCACAGTGAGAGTAACAGAGCACTGGAACAGGCTGCCCAGGGGGGTTGTGGAGCCTCCTTCTCTGGAGAGGTTCAAGACCTGCCTGCATGTGTTCCTGTGTGACTTGGTCTAGGTGATCCTGCTGTGGCAGGGGGATTGGACTAGATGATCTTTTGAGGTCCCTTCCAATCCCTAATGATTCTACAATTCTATGAATAGCAAATGCTTCCCCACTCGTGATGCCTGAGTTTTGTCACTAATGAGTGTTGTCAACTGGAACTGGATGGGCAGTTTTTGCCAAGGAATTTCTTGTTCTCCAGCAGCAGTGCCATCGGAGGGGCAGCGATCTGTTGGGCATGGGCTTCTTTGATTCTCAAGCACATCCATCTCTCTGTTCCAGGGGACTATCTGATAACTAATGAGGAAAGCCAAGCACCTTGCCTGTGCTGTGTGTATGCACTTATTTAAAACCCAGAGTGCAGCCTACTATTGCATATTCTGAATTGGCCTGCCAGTTTAGGTTTTTTCTGTCTCTCCTTGGGAAATGTGGTACCTGGGGCAGGTGGGGAAACAAATTTCCTTTGTTCTGTCTGGTTCAGTGCTGGCTAAATTCCAAGATAATTCACGCCAGGTATTTCCAGAGAATCCGGATGCTTAAGCAGGACTCACCAATCTATCATGGTGTGCAGATGTTATGGTGAGTACACGCCAACTTACTGGAATGTTTTACTTCTTGATCTGGGTTACTAAGACAACAGCTCCACTCGATTCTTTACAGCAAATTCATTATTTGAATCAACATAACCAGTCACTCTGCCACTCCTTGCATTTCTCCAGTAATTTTTGGCTCTTGCATTGCCTCAGGGTGGTTGCAGGGTACTGACTTGTTAATTATGCAGTCTCTCTATTCTCTGAAATTCCGAAGAATATGATGGCAGATGCTGCTGTTCTTTTTTCAAACTATTGTAGGGTGCTGGTGCTCGACAACTTCATGATGATCATCTTTGGTCAAAAAGGCAAGTGCTGGGTTTCAGGTGCATACTCATGTTCATATTCATCAAAGAATGTACCAACCTACTATGGTCCCAAACCACTGCAGTGCACTGACCCTTGAAATGTGCACAGGACTGAGAGTCAGAGAGTGGGATGAGACGAAATACATTTGGCTTGAGAAGAGTTACTTTAAGTGTTCAAAAAATAGACATTAGTGATTCTTAAGTAATCTAGGAATGCAGAAATTGGGTGTTACTACAATGGTGTTGGTGGTCTGTGCAATGTATCAGAGATGTGGCATGGGTAGATTCAAAATCAGCACTTGCAATAATTTTAAGACTGAGCAGTGAAATAATTTTTTGGTCTTTAGTCCTTAATTTGAGGTACTTCTCAAAAAACTGTGCTGAACATTAACTTCCTAGAGATTTGATTATTGCTATAAATTTTGCATTGAGTGTGCTTCAATATAATGAAGACTGTTGGCAGTAGAAAACCTGAAGACAGAGAGAGGGGTTAGATGAAGAAAACATCCTAATCACATAAATCATTTCTCCAGAGAAAAATGTAATGAGCATTTTTTAAAACATGAGCTGTCTGCACTCTGACATCCATTTAACTCCTAACCATCATGCCACACTGATAATTTTTTAACTTTAATGAAATCCTCCTCCCCCTTCACCTCACCACATGCTTTTGGTTAGTCAGAAGGTATCACAACAATACTCAGTATTGATTTCCCTATACAGACAGCTGCTTGGTCCCCATGGTTAAATGTGGGAGCAAGTGACACTTGTGACCGTGTGGTTTTCAAATTAATGGGCTACTCTGGTATGACTAAAAGAAATGATAGGCACCTTGTGGTGTTAATCATTTTGTGACAGTCGGTCCTAATTGCACCGTTTTTAGACCTCTATAGAAAATTCAGCTTTCAGGGTTAAATCATCCTCTTGCATATCATCCATCCTCAGTGACATCCGCGTTTTCAGTACAAAGTGTTGCATAAAAATGGTGCAGGAGAGCAGATGCTATGCTGAGGCATTGTCCGTGTTTTCTATCACCTTTGACATGTGAGCGGTCATAAACAAGATCCTATACAGAGCATGGAGATGGAAATAGCTTTTCAGGAGGCTGAGAAAATCTAGAGCAAAACCAAAGAAACCTTTTTATGTAGTAATGGCTTCATTGGAAAGAATGATTGCGAGAGAGGGCTCTGCCTGAAAGCCTGTATTTATCCACTTGATGCATATGTGTGTTTACTTACATTTACATAGGAAAAATAGTCTGACATGTTCAGCTTTTACTTCCCCATAGGGGAAATGCAAATATCCATTTAGCTAAATAAAATATGGCCATCTTTGTGACTGCTAACGTCTTTTCCTCCCGATCTCTCATTTATTACTCCTCTTGAATACCAAGGATGTTGATCACTGAAGTCTTGTTAATTCCCCCATGGGAAATGGGGCTTTTACTGACTTTGAGCCTTATCAGCAAGCAGATAAATGAAGCTCTTTGTCTTATTGTTTTCTTTCATTCAGTGAATTACAGGTTTGATGCAAATCCCATTAAATTCTCAGTGTGTGTTGGACAATTTTCCTATTGCAAAGCTGCTTTAGTTCTGCTAGCTATTAGGAAGAGGTGAGAGCCTCCACCAGCTGTTGTCTGGGCTTGGTGTCATGTTCCTAATGCTCCTTATCCGCTAGCCAGCATCATTTGCAGAACTGCAGTAATGCCAGCAAAGTGAAATCCTAAAAAAGTGAGTTAACATTTAGCCTGCATTTCAGTTTCTGTAAACTGAAAAAAGCCCAAGCCAAACAAATCTAAATCTCCACAACCCCAAAACACCAGCAATTTAACACATGGCAGAGGTGTTGTAGGACGGTGCTGAGGATATGAGCACTGCTGTACTGATATACATGTACAGAGGTACCTGGGGATCTTAACCGGCTTTTAACTGTCTTGGTCTCTTTATCTGACAATGATTTGTACAAGTTGTTTCTTGTAATCAAACATGCTCTGAAGCATAAAATGGGCATGTCTCCCTCGTGAGATGTTACCACTGGGACCTCACCGTGTGCTGGAGGAAAGAGATGCACTTTTTAACCTCCACTGCACACTCTAAATCACCAAGAAGCCTGTTTGCACTGTGGTGGCAGGTCCCACGTGTTCCCTTTATTTCTCGCTCTTGCCTTCAAATGAGGTGCTGTGCTAAAGGCCTTTTTAGACTATGAAAGGGCAGCAACATTTTGCTGGAATTGGTACAAGTTTTAGCACAGTGAGGTCAGGACGAGAACCAAAATTCCACAGCTTAATGATAAAAAAGTAGTGCTGTTCGGGTGACCCTGTTTAAAGGAGAGATAGCGAGCTTTATCAAGAAATAAAGTGGAGTCACAGGCAGTTCAGCTCCTGCAAATCCTGGCGTCTGTGGAACATTACAGATGCCATGAGGAGAGCACATGTCCGTGTGCTCCTCACCACAAACTGGGTGGCAGTGGTGGATGTCAAGCAAAATGAAAAGCTAGGGGAGGACAATCCTTGCAGCTACAGGGTGTCAATGAGAAACCAGTAAAGCGATGTGTCCTTTTGGGATAGCTGCTGATTTGCCGCTGCTAAAGACTGAGTCAGTCTCATTAGCACACCACTTCATTAAGTTTTGCTTTTAATTGCTTCATAGGTTTAAGCTTCAGTAAGCATCTAAGGTATTTTTCCATTCAGCAGTAGAGAAAGAAGATGTACAATACGTGATGTTGTTTGTGGGTTGTCAGTGCACAGGAGACAGGGATGTTTTTACTTTCACACAGCAGGTTCTGCTGTCCTTCTTTCTATGTATGATTAAAAGAACAAACATCAATTGCTGGCCTGACAGTGAGTTTCAGGCAATGAATATGCAGCACAAATATGATTTTTGGGTATTTTTTTTTTAAAATTCTTTTACCAAAGGCCATGAAGATTGAGCAGACCCATAACGCCAGGAGACATCAACCTGAATGATTCCATTGAAGCTGCAGCATCTTCATTTTCCAAAATACTGCTTTGGGCTATTTTGTTGTTGTTTTTAAAAAGTAATTTCTGACTGATTCTATAATTATTGTCATTGAAAGGTTTAGGAGTTGTAAACAGCAGTGTAATATTTGCTCTTGTCTGCCTGTCATATACATTCGCACTTGCTTTCAGTTAATTTTTCACATATTTTATAATTACCATTAACCATACGATATCTTCTCGAAATGAAAGCACTGCTGACATGGTCATTTGCAGTTATTCAATTTCAATTAAGCAGATCTTTTTAATAAACCTGAAAGTCTTTTTTGATCTTGTTCAGAGTTTCAGGAGCTGCCTTCCAGCTTCATTATACTAGATTTTGTGTTCTAATTCATTAGTTCTGTGCAAACTACACAAGAAAACTGAAATAACCGTAGGAATTGGACGGAGGTCGCATGGTTTGATTTATTGTATATTTCATGTACTCATTAAATGACATTCAAGACCTATAATGTGATTTCCCTTCTTTCCCTTCTTTCCCAACTCCATTTTTTAACATACAAGAAGCAGTTTAGTTTCCGCATGTGAACACACACACACAAGTTACAGTATGACATTCCCACACAGAAATTGGCCTATTATGTGTAGTATAGCTGTTTGTTCATATGTACCTGCCTTTGGGAAATGAAAGGCAGCAGGTTTTCCTGACTTTATGGACTTCTGTTATCTGTGCATGAGAGCACTGTAGTGATTTTTCCCCACTCTAAGTAAGTAAAAATTGCTGTCCTTGTAGAGCTGAGATCTCTAACACTCTTGCCTCTCTGTTGAGATGGCAGAGGAGGCAGAGAAGGGGATGGATGCCTGTACCTACTAGTCCCTGTGAGGGACACATGTCAAAGAATCATATAATCATCAGGGGTCAGAAGGGACCTAGAAAGACAATCTAATCTGATCCCCCTGCCACAGCAGGATCACCCAGACCAAGTCAAAGAACAGAATATTATGGATTGGAAGAGACCTGGAAAGATCATCCAGTCCANGGGACACCCCACCCTAGAGCAGGCTGGCCAGAGCCTTATCCATCCTGGCCATAAACACGTCCAGGAATGGGGCCCCAGCTACCTCCCTGGGCAGCCCCTTCCAGGCTCTCACCTCTCTCACAGTGAAGAACTTCCTCCTCACATCCAGTCTAAATCTAGCTGTTTCCAGCTTTGCTCCATTCCCCCTAGTCCTGTCGCTACCTCAGATCCTAAAAAAACCCTCCCCAGCTTTTTTGTAGCCCCCTTCAGATACTGGAGGCTACTATAAGGTCACCTTGGAGCTTTCTCCAGACTGAACAGCCCCAACTCTCTCAGTTAGCCTCACAGGAGAGATGGCTCTGTGTGCTCCTTGCTCTTCCAAAATAGTTTATTTCTGAGAAACTTTCTGAGAGGCAATTTATATTTTGATTAATACGGATTTCTTTCAATGTAGATGCCGTTTACACAAAGCTGTGAGGTTTTGCTTCCTCAAAGATAGGGCTGCAATTTTTTATTAAAAGCTAAATAACCTGTGAGTATTGTGGCGCTCAGTTCTATGTACAACTGCTTACGTCCTGCGCCGTTTGGGAAATCTTTCACTGGCAGATAAGGTAACATCAAAGTCTTAATCGTTTATTTTACAAGGATATTTTTGAGTCTTCCTAATCTCTTCGCATGATTGCTTATCTTCTCGACCCACAACTTGTTGAATGAAAGGATAATCTTCCTTTTGGATTAGTTTAGGAATTTTAGACCAAAAAGTCCCCAGTCATTTCTATATGAGCATTTCATTGTTTGTCATGGTGCTGCTGCTGAAGTTCTGTGTCACTAAGTACACAATAGATGGGTTTTTCCTTTTGCTTAGCTGGGAGCATTAGCAGAAAGCCCTTAAAAAGAGTCAGTAAGTGAAATCAACAGAAGTTTGTATAGCAATTGTTGTGTCTTTCCTCTAGAAACCAAAGTACAAGCCAGCACTTTCCAGAAATTACAGGGAATCAGTTGCAAAACATTTTCTGGGATTATTGAAGTTGTCTGGGGTAAGATACCCATGAGGAAATGGGCAGAACCGTGTGAAACCCCAAATCAAAACTCTAGTTATATATATTCTGACTGTAGGAGCTAAGTGGTGACTCAAGTAGTTTTTAATCAGAGTCACGTTTTTACTCTGAAACAGAAGCACTTAGTAGTTGAATTTACAAAATAACCCACAATAAAACAAAAAACCACCCCGACCTCCACACAAACCAGCACTGATCATAACCGAGGGGCTGGGCCTTTGCAAATCTTCACATTTTCACTTTTGTAATCCAGACTTCAGAGGTAGCAACAATACCCGAACGTATGAAAAACGGATCTGCAGACTGCACTATGCATGGATTTCATTCTATTGGAACGATGCTGTGTAGCTTCCTAATTTGAGAAGGATACCTACAGGAAAAAAAAGCCATCGTGATGAAAATTCTGTTCAACAAAACCACCACTTCTAAAGCTAGAAATCTCACAAGTGGACCTTTAACACTGCTAATTGTAGGTATTCGTTTTGCTCATGGAAACAGTTAACTGGCGAGCACGTTCGCAAAGACAGTATGTGCGGTTAGGTTTGCAGTTACACATTTTGTTTATTGGCAAACATTCCCTCTCCAGTTTGAAACAAAGACAACGATGTACCGAGTGACTTTTGGCTGACACTAAACATTACACGTAAATGCTTCTTCCTCAAATCTACCCCCAGCAAGTCTAATAGAAACCACTGATTTTCATAAAAGGAAATACCATTTGGTTAAAGCTTAATGTTAAGGAAATGAACTGTCACAAAGTGTAAGGCTTGAACAGACTGAGAAAGGATGACAACAACGCCTGTTCCAGACCCAAACGCTGATAAAATGCCATGGTAACTCTCATGCATTATTTATTTCCATGACGAATATGAGCCTTGCCTTTGCTATCCCAAACTGAACCACAGCAGGGAATTAGAGTTTTCTTCTCAATAAAGTTCATCAGTCTGATTGATCTAGTGGTCTTAGCAAGCAGGCTTTCCTATTAGCCAAGCAGCTGTTTGATTCACTGACACCAGCCAAGCCCTGTGATACAAAGGAGTGAACTGCCCTCAGGATCTCACAGCAGCCACACGCAGATCCACAGGTCTGAGGGATTGTTGCTCTGCAAGCTGGCAGAAAATGTAGTGATGGCCAGATGGACTGCCCTGGCAGCCTGCAGGTCATTACTGGTGCTCTCACTTTCTGTATGAAAATCTTAGCTCTTCTGTGAGCAGTAAAATATTCATGGCGAACAATTACTTGACATCTTAAGTTGGCAGCATGTGTTGGGATTGGAGACCAAAAGGAGAGCTCCCAAGACAAGAGATAAAGACCGACATATCTGCTACTGCAAACTGGCATCGTTCAGCTGAAGGGAATGAAATTCTGCCACTTTAGATTTACTGAGTCTCCAAGAAAAAGCTCATAATAAAGTTACAGTGAGCAGACACCAGGTTTTCCATAAAAAAACCTCAAAACTAGTGTTATTGATAGAGAGCTAAAGAGGCCTCAGAATTACTCATCTGTCATTCAAGGATTGAAGCCCTGGAACAGCCATTGCCTGAGCACACAGCAAACATAATTATGTGAGTAGGACCATTAATTTATAATGTCACTATGGAGCTCCTTTAAATTAGGTTCACAGTTAAGGCTCTTGATGACTCAGGGCTGTAGCATTTTAGTGCCCATGGTCAAAAATTACCAAGAAAAGGTTTACAGGAGAAGTTAATCCTTCCCCACATCCAACCCTAGACTCCAAGGAGAGTGTGGCACCTACTTTAAGGATATTTAAGTTTCCTGGTCAGGCATGTGCTTTCACTATTGCTGGGAGCCCCAGAGGTGAGCACATCTGTGGAGCAGGTTTTCTCCCTGCCCTATGGATTGCACTCAGTGGCCCTGCCTGAAACCATCCTTGTCCATAGCAGAGTGGGAAGATCCTGAATGATGCTTGTGAACATTGCAAAAGCCTCCGTAACAATTCAATAAACAGGCTCTCAGAGAAAACTGACAGAGATAGGCATCCAAACCCCAGTGAACATTCATTAAGAGCTGGACTTCCTTAAGCTTTTCTGAAAAGCCCAATGCACACAAGTGATTTCTGAAGCATGAAAGTGATGCCCAGGAGTTCTGCAGCATTGCCAACATGAGAAGCTATAGCCAGTTTTCTACTGCCCTTCCTCTGGCGATCCAAAGGGACAGGTAATACTGTTAGAGCGAGACTAGTTACAATTTCATTACCTCCCCCCTAGTCTTTTGGCCACAGTTTGTTTTGAATAAGGCTCTCTGTGCTTGGGTGCATAAATTCATAAGGACTCACTCCAAAAGACCACAATTTTCATTTCAATACTTTAAGACAGATGGCAAGTTTAGTTTGTTCATAAATGGCACACGAACACTTCTATCCAATTTTCTGTTGTTCAGTAAAGTGTATGGAAAAATATCAGTGCAGTGCTGAGTGGGTAATTACCAGGATGTCCATTAAAACATTTAGGTTGGAAAAGACCTTCAAGATCATACAGTCCAACCACTAACCTACTCTACCTAGCTCCCTACTAAACCAAGTCCTTAAGCTCCATAACTACATGACTTTTAAACATATCCAGCGATGGCAATTCAACCTCCTCCCTGGGCAGCCTGTTCTACTGTTTTATAACCCTTTCAATGCAGACGTTTTTCCTAATGGCCAACTTAAACTTCCCCCAGTGGGACTTGAGGCCATTTCCTCTTGTCCTATTGCTTCTAAGAAGATACCAACTCCCACCTCTATACAACCTCATTTCAAGTAGCTCATTTCAAGTATCACCCAAAGTTTGTATCCTGGCAGGTGAGAGCTGGCAGGGTTGCGAACTGGAGGTTAGTTTGCTTCACAGAGTGATCTGAATTAGCCTAAGTGACTCATAAGAGTCACTTAGGTTAATAGATATATATATATGTTTGTATATATATGTATATATGTAAATATATTATAAAGTCTTAATGCAGTGATGAAGGTTCAGCAAATAATTTGTTCTGGGTTACAGAGAACATAGGTTGTGCTGTGCATTAGTAATTCTTCAGCATTTCTTTTTATAATTACTTATAACCTTTCAGCTTAGCTCTTTCTACCACTCAAATTCCAATATTGTTAATATTCATTTAACATTTTGAACGTGTTGTAAGCTACTTATTGAAAGAATGTTAACATAAAGTGAGATAGATGCGTCTGGCCACAAATAATGACAAAGATAATTTGAATTAATCTAACATTTACATATCAGTAAGGAGACGAAGGCAGCGCTGACAAGACTTGTTAGTGTTGGGCACTGCCTGTTTCTCAAGCTGTCTGTGTTGTTTTTGTTTATGAATAAGTGCTCTTTGTGTATTTATGCCTGTGCTTTTCTTCTGCTCTCTGTTCCTCCTAATCAGAGTGTATATCCACCATTTAGGACAAATGATGAGTCCCCAGAGCCAGCTGAGCCTTGGCAAGCAAAGTCACCTGTGTTAATGAATACTCATTTGAAATAATTTACATGAGAGATGCAATTTACAATATTTTCTGTGTAAATTGCATGAAAATAAAAGATAATTGGGCGTTAAGTCATTTCTCTCAGTTCCTCAGGGAAGTAGCTGCATGAGAAAGGTCTGTAAATTCTACCCAGTACAGTCGGATGTTCAGTTTATGGCAGCTCTGGTAGAAGACTTGTTAAACTTTAGATAATAGTAAGTAATTTTTTTAATGATACACTCCACAGTCAACATCCCTGACCTTTTGTGTTTAAGTAACCTGACATAAAATTGAAATTAACCCTTTGGCAAAATGTTCTTTTAGACTATGCCTGTGCTGGAATCTGCTCTTCAAAATACTGAACAACAGGAATATTTAGAGCCCCTGGGAGGCGTAAGCACATGGAATGAATTCTCATGCTATTTCTGACTGAGACCCTGGGAAAGCTGAGAAATCTTTTAGCCTTTCCATTTGTATACCAGGCTTGCTTATGCAGTTTAGTAGGAGTCTGGTAAGAGTTTACTAGGTAGCACTGTGGCTGAGCCCAGAGAAGTCCCCTTAAATCTTCACTAAGACTTTACCTTCATTACCAGTGCAAATGAGATTAATAAATGGTGTCTCACAAAGAAAGGTCATAAGTGACTCAGTGTAAGCAACTTGCAGCTACCGGACAATTTACAAAGTCTGAATTTTACACAGAGCCTTTTGCTGCATGGTGTGATGGAGTCATGCAAATAGCTCTGCTCACCTCTCAAGCAGAGGGCCTGTCATTTGCATTTTACCACCCAGTGTTCATAATATTTTTAGTTCAAGAGTAAAATACCAATTCCAGGTTTGTTTGGTTGCCATCAAAAGGATGAGTTGCTGAGTTGCTGTCCTGGTGTCTGCCTTATTTGAGTTAATCTTTATTTTATAATGGCTGCTTTGAATTCACATCTTCAAAGTCAGCAGAGAGCACCTGTAAATTTGGGCTTTTCAAAAGAGATGATAGGTGGGTCTTCCTGTTTGAACCCAGTGTTTGCACTTCCCTGTGCCGGAAAGTGATTGCTGTTGTCCTTTGTCTCAGCTCTAGTTAAGTGGAGTCAGAAAGTCTCTTCAGCTATCTTTTCTAGTACTTAGGAGTGAAGGTACTGTCATTGCTCTCTGCTAGTAATTTGCCTTGCTTTTTAAAAGGATGTAACCTACATTAGCCTTGTGGTGCATTTCCAGACGGAGCTTTTCTTGCACCACCTCCATGCAAATGGCCTGATATATTGGGAGACTGTCATGGAGAACAAAATCCTCCACCCTTCACACCTTCCCTATTCAACAGCTCCAGTGTACAGGAACATGGGGAGAGCTTTGGCTTCTCCTGCCTGCGACTCCTGCTGCAAATGGGAATGTTTTTTTTCTTTTCATATTCATCTATTTTATTCGGGTGCCCCTTCGTAGTAAGTACCCATGTGAATTTCACCTTGCAATTGCACAGTGAAATGTTAAAATCTAGCCACAAATCTCCTGATTAGATAGGCAGCACAGAGTACCAAACAATGCATTGTAAACTGACTATTTGATGTCTTTTCCAAATGCCATCTGCAAATACTATAATTAGAATATATACTTCTTCTGACTCACTTAGCAGAGACAAAAAGATCGAAAAAACTTTCTTGATTAAATTTTTACTAAACTTGCAGCAATAAATGCTTAACTATACACTGAATCAAGAAAAGAATTTGCCTTATAGACATAGTGTTAACACAGACATCAAATTAGTTTGGCATTGGCTTAGTAATGAGTCGGCGAAACAACAGAAAATCCATTTCACTGGAATCAATCAATATTGGTTTATGTGGTAATACAGACACTGAAGTCTAACAAGAGTTAGAGCAGGGATAATGGTTGTACTTGATGATCTTGAGGGTCTTTCCCAACCTGAATGATTCCATGATTCTATGATTTAGAAACAACCTGGCACATGTAAAATTGTGATGTAATATAAAGATCTATTTGAATTTTCAAGTAAAATTCTTAACATATGGGTTTCAACAGAGATTGAGTTGACAGTTTTGTGGAAGATGATAATAATTTATTCATTTAACTACACTGTAATAGCAACCAGCATCCTATTCAGGACTGAAGTGACATAGTGCAGCTTAAGTCCTAGGAGTAACCCCAAACTCTCTTTCCAGATGACGTTACCAGAGGCAAGGTTTCAGTATGCTACAGTTGTCCTTAAAAATTTCAGATACCATTAAGTACAGACCCTAACTTAAATACTTCCCTGGGTAAGATTAATGCTTTCCCAGGCAAGTTCTTTTGGAACATACAATAGTAAAAATGGTGTGTTTTCTGCACCCTTGTTTATTAAATCTCACAGCCTGATGTTGGCAACTTGAGTCTTGAGATATGCTTTAGCAGACTTGTCCTCAGTGTCTTAAGAGATGCTGGGTTTCCCAGCAGATACTGACGTTACCATCAGTGGTGGTAGGTCCTGTTTTGAAGGATTGCTTGGAGGAATTATTCTGTGCTCCGGGGTTCAGCTGGGCCAACCCAAGTGACAGCTATGCATGTGGTGCAGTGAAATCCACCTCCACAAGCAACACAGCTAAGTCCAAACACACAGAGAAATGTGAACAAGTCTTACAAGTGAGCATGGTGTAATCTGAATTCAGCTGTTGCTGAGGTCTGAGTTGTTTGCCACTGCTGCATTGCCTGCTCACAGTTCAGTAAAGACTACAGTCATGTATTTTGGGACCTACTCTGGGATTAATGTTCTTGTGCTGGTTCAGAAGGGAAATATCAAACAGGCAGTCAAGGAAACTACAATTGCACAGGCTATATCTATCTGGCTCTGCCATAGCTAAAGATCAGAGCGAGCTGCCAGTCCAGAGCTGTGCTGTGATACACTGCAGACTCTGATAAATTACCTATAGGAAAAGGGAGGATGGATGGTGACCTTGTGACCCACCACTCAGCCCTGCTTAATCCCTCCAGCAGTGGTTGCAGATGCAGGAAGGTCCCTTGATGTATGTCTTCAGGAAAGCGAGGATGAAAAAGTTGCTTAAATGCTTGTAACTGTCACAGAAATACAAAGCAAGCAAAATGAATGGTGGGTCTTTCAATAGCTAATGTTACCCTGGATTCATTTTGCTTGCAGATTCAGTCAGCATATATTTATTTCTATCTTAACATTCACTGTGTTGACAGTAATTTTGTTAGGGACAAAATATTACAAGCAGAACCAGAGTTTCCAGTAAAAGGATGCATTTCATTTGCTGCTCCTCCACTATCTGCCTCTCACCACCTTGGTGCCACATGAAGCAAAATTATTTGAATGAATTGTGCAGAGGCAAAGTAATTTCAGTGCCTGATACTGCAATATTACTGTGCAAAATGACATGTTAGCCTGGTTAATAGATTATTTATTTTCATTAAATATTGATTATCAGTGGCTTCTGCTGGCAGGCACTTTCCTGTTTACTGTGCAAGTAGCTATATGCCTACATGCTGTTATGGTAGGGGTTTTGTAAGTTAACTGTTCATTCTCATGAATTTTCATGTTTTGGCACTGACTGACATCTGCATAGTGATTCTGCCAATGAGTTATGTGAACATTTCACTAATGCAATTTTATACCTAATGCATTCAAATATCCCTGGAGCAGAAGGGGATGTTTTAATCAAGGGTCCTGCCTTCACTTCAGGTAGGCTACCTCGAGGCTAGCCCAGGCTTTTTGATGGTTTCCTAAATTCTGTGACCCAAGGTGCCACTTCACTGCCTGAGGTGCTGCTGGCAGTGGCATGGCCTTACTGGCAGATTAGAAACAGACGCAGAAGAAGGTGTAAGAGCAGAGGAACAAGCCTGAAAACTCTTCATTTCCGCAGGATTCATTCACTCAAAGTCAATTAGCACAACGATGTGCAAAAGGCAAAGAGGGAGAACTTGAGCAGGTTTGCGCTGTGGATCCAGTGAATGGTTTTGCACTACCAACGGTAGAAGGAGCCTCAATTATAGAGCAAAACTAATCTGATTTCTTGATTGTGAGAGGAGCAACTTCTGCTTTGCTTTTTCCAAAATGGAGTACAGCTGGACCAGTGACCCAGGGCAGCACTACAAGTCTGGCTTTGCAGAAAGAAGAGTAAGAGATTTCTAGGTTTGCAGTAGCATAAGGATCCCTCCTCCTCCCCCATTTTTTTCAAAGATCAACACTCTTTTATTTGCCTGTTATCTGCTGCATTCCCCTGTAGCTAGAACTAGTCCAAATTCACAATTTCCATTGTAAAATTCAGGATGGTATGTCAAAAACTTATCTTACACCGACACAAAATGAGACATAGGAATGCCAAAGAGGTTTTCACAGAGATACTGTGCTTGAAATATTGCATTCCAGTAACCTCGCAGCACTTGATAAGGTCAGAACACTTCATTGTGACGTTATCCTTTCTAAACTACTCTGAAATATCAAAACAATAGTGGAAAAATGTCGGCATCCTGACCTTACGGAGACAAATGTCTTAGGAACTTTTCATAAAACAGTATCGATGTGTGCTATACATTTCCAGAAAATGGTTTCAGGGTGATCAAATGAGAAACTTTTTTTTTGTCAGGGAATGCTTGACTAGTACCAGCTCCATCTGTTCGAGGAAATAACTGCCACAGAAAATACTGCTGCTTTAAAATGGCCTCCACAGTTTGCTTAGTCTTCACTTGGTACCTCTCAGGGATGTTTGTCAAATTTCACCAGTAGCCCGTGATGAAATAATGCCATGGACAGAGGGGATGACACGCTGCAAATGTAATAAGGTGATTGTGACTTCTTTTTAAAATGTCAGGATGGCATTTTGGAAAAAGCTAACTGATGCCTTCATTTTCAGTTAAAATGCGTAACAGTGATTTCTGTTTCCAGAGCCTTAAAAGCAAATGAGCTCATTGTAGGGCAATAGAATGACAGTTATTATGAGACTAGAGTATAACAATAATCCACTTAAATTATTAACAGCAGGCTAGTACTTCAAAGTGACCCCTGACTCCTATCTTCATAAGAAATAATAGCAATAGCATTGTCATTAAAAGGCAAAGACTTTGAATTGAAATGAAAGCTTGTTAAAAGGGTTGTGTGTGCTTTTGGGTATAGATAAACACGTGCAGCAGTTCTGTATAGGGAGCACTGATGATCAATAGACCCCTAGGGAAATGAAAGGAGGACTCACGTCAAAGCAAGGAGAGTGTACATTTGCATCGGTATTGAAAACCCAGTAAACAAGGTTTTTTTCTAATGATAGTATTGGGTTCAAAACCTGAACAATGAGTCTTTCTGGCACATTCTTGGAACATACTGCACACACGGGAATTAAAGTGCATTTTCTCTTTGAACCATAGCATGTGTAAGGGATTTATGTTGTTCAAAGTGAAAATGTAAGTGGACGCTAATATCCTAATTCATCAAAGAATAAGCACCGGCTTAAATCCACCTTTACTTAGCAAAGCTCTTAGGAATGTGTTTACCTGCAAGAATATGCTTGTGGCTAATGAAATCAGCAGTGTCTGCAGGTACTGGAAGGGATTAGAAGAAACGTCTAAACTTGTTGAAAAGACATTTAAAGTGGCTCTGTAATTTGTTTCCTGCTACAAATGTCTTTGAAACCAAAATAAGCACTCTCCGGGTTTTTTTTTCCTCTGGATTTAGAATATACTTGATGCTTCCAGCATTAGTATTTTTACGGTGCCTGAGATTGTGAAATACATTTGTGTGCTGAATGCACATTTCCATTCAAGATGAAACAGGCTGAACGTCTTTAACTTTTCTAGCTGTCAACCAGCAGAAAAATCTAACAAACAGTCCTATTGAACTGGTGTTAACAGCGTTCTTGGGTCTGTACAATGCATTTAACAGAAATACTTGGTAGTTTTGCCACAAGGAAGCCGTGCCATGTAATGTGCAACTTTCATATCGGCTTAGGGTTCTATTATCACAGTGGACAGACTTGCCTCAGAATATTCTTCTCATTTGTGATGTATTCCATGCACAGGTGTGAAAGTTTTTGCTGTTTCTAGATGAAGCTCCTCTATTTTATGCATTCTGTAAAACAGCTCAGTGAAATAAGAAGAGAAGTGTAAAATAATAAAGCAGACTCAGAGGCAAAGACTGCAGACTTGTCTCCTTTATCCTAAGTGAATTAGCTCTTCAGCTAGAGAATCTTAACACTCTATCTCTGTAATCCACTCCATCAATTAATATTTTGTAAAGCCTTGCAAAGCATAATCACCTCTCCAAGCAAGAACTGAAAGCACCATGCTGTTACCACAGAGTAGCAAGCACCATCATTTCTGGCTGCTTCTAAAATGAAGGAGCTACATATTTTATTGAGAAAGGGAACTGTTTTACCATAGGTGGGGTTTATTTAGTTGTTCAACAACCACGAAAGCAGTCACCACTTCCGGATCACCTCGCACTGGGCATAGCTGGTGATCCTGCAGGTGATCCTGCAGGTGATCCTGCTGGTGATCCTGCAGGAAGGCTGCACTGTAGATGATCTTTGGATGTCCCTTCCGAGCTCTACTATTGTGTGATTCTGTGCTCTCCCCTTTACACTTCTTTCTCTACTCTCTTCCTTCTTGCTACCCTGTTTGCAATTTCCATGGCACGATAATTCTCAAGGTCAAAGTCATCTATCTGGCTGGTCTCCTCAGACTGCCTATATTTGTAATGCTATTAAAAGATGCTATGAAGTGATGGACTGTCCCTCTTTCCAGGACACAGTATTTATAGCATACTGCTGACAGGTAGCCCATGTAGAGCAAGAGGAGTCACTGGAGCCCTTCTCTCCTGGGCTTGCTGGCGTGCTTGGCAATATTTGCACGTTCTTGGAAAAGGAGAACTCGAGAGACACAGAGGGCAACCCCCGGGCCCAGAGCCAGGGAAAGTCTTTCCTTATTGCAACCGCACATTACCTACAAAATACTGCATGCGGTCGTGTGACATTTCCACACCATGGAGTGCACCCTGGGACAACAGCTCCAGTTACAGGCCTTGAGGAGGAGATTGTGGAACCCTTGGCAGATGTTCAGGCATCTGAAGCACTTTCTGGGAAACTCACTTTCCTGGGGAAAACCACAGGTCTGAGCCCCCCCGCCTCCACAGGAGGGTCCGATTTGTCTATTCCCAGCTGAGCCACCTGCAGCTGGAGGAAATGATGCTCTGGAGACAACGCGGGGGGTTAGTGAGGGGTCAGAAGAAGGAGCCCTCGGTGCCGGGGACCAAGGGGAGCCCCCAGAAGCGGCTTTGGAGCGGGACCGCGGGCAGAACCAGGGTGCCTGGGCGGGGCGCAGCGCTCCGTGGGGCGGTGCGGGGCGTTCCGCGGGGCGGTGCGGAGCGGGGCGCGGCTGCGGAGGCTGCTCCGCGCCATGCGG
>VZRI01007808.1:2219126-2241499 GCA_013397515.1 Upupa epops | reverse complement strand
GCCGAGGAAGGATGGCTGCTAATTTCAACGACATCGTGAAGCAGGGCTACGTGCGCATCCGGAGCCGGCGGCTGGGGGTGAGTGCGGGACCCCGACCGGAGTCGCCCCAGGGGCACCTGTTTTAGAGCTTTTCTCATTTTTTCAACCTTTTCATTCTCAAACCCCATCTCCTTTGTCCTGCTCTTCTCGCAAACTGAGCTCAGGGGAGACATGAAACGAAAAAAAATGGGGGGGCTCAGGGAGGAGGAGAAGAATAAAGGCGCTTGAACGCGCTTATATCTCTCTATAGCTATATCCGTGAA
This sequence comes from Upupa epops, assembly GCA_013397515.1. NCBI lineage: Eukaryota > Metazoa > Chordata > Aves > Bucerotiformes > Upupidae > Upupa > Upupa epops. Next base: position 2,241,197 of record VZRI01007808.1, on the reverse strand, counting down.
TTACATGCATATACACGACTATATTTTACCTTTTTGTGAGTATTTTCTCTATGAGGAGATAGGGATGCTGCCTCCACCCTCTCCCCCCGGCGCTATCTCTCCTTCCCCCCGAGCTCCCGGAGCGCCCGGGGCTGGGCAGCCGCCTACAACTTTGGGCCGGAGCCGCCGCGGAAGGGAGTGGGGCGGGGGGCTCCCGGCAGCGGTGAGGAACTGGGTGGCCGGGAGCAAGGTGGGGCTGCCCTCGGGCGGAGGGATGGGGGTGCGGGGGAGCCCCGGGCAGGGCTGAGGGTTGAGAGAGGTCCATAACCCCTGAAGTCCTATGAGGGGGCTGCTGCAAAGCAGGGTTTTAAGAGCTCGTATGGGACAGGTGAAAACCCTGGGCTACCTTTAGGGCACCTTTAGGGCTTTTAAATTCGAGTTGCACGAAATTAAGATCCTCAAATCCCCCTTTAGCTCTTGATTTAATTTTAAACTTATTTTAAGGCTGTTCCTTTCCTCCTGTGGTGTGTGCCTGGTTACAGTTGTATGTACTGGATATGCAGCAGTGACAGACTAGTTCCCTACAGCACCTGGTTTGGCATAGGCTCTCCTACAGCGATGATCAGCTCCTACAGTTCATGGGCTGCTGCTCCCTGTGTCCCCTGAACATGGTTCCAGAGCCACTCTAGTGATGGGACTTGTGCGCTCCACACCTGCTGCCCCACTTAAGAAGCCAACAAGGCTTAGGGGGAACCTAAACTGAAGGCGGACTTTGTGCACATAAAATGCTTTCACTGATGTATCTGTGTCTTAAGGCAGGAGAGCAACTAATTTCTTTGGGGTTGTGGGGACTGAGGATGCATGATTATCTGAAAGCTTGCACTGGCTCATTACACTTCAAGTTTCATTCTGTGCCCATAGCTGTTTTCAATGTCTTCTGTACAGTTCTGGTAACCTGCATCTCCCTGACTTGTTTGGAAGTTGACAAGAATTGTAAAGGATTCCAGCAGTCTTTTCTTATTGTACCTGGACTTGCAAGCATAGTTTGTTCTTTAAGAACCACCGTATTCTGCGACAGATGGAGATGATGTCATTTTGAGAAAACTCATAGTAAATTTGGCAGAATTAGTGTATTGCAGCTCTCCTTTCATTACCAAATGTATACTCATGTTCAGTTTGCTCCAGCATAGATGGTGAGACTAAACATTGACCCATCTTTCCATACTGTAACCCTGAAACGCAATGGCTGTGTGAGTAGGGTGCATCTAACTCTGAGAAGGTGTGAGTTCTGTTCATGCCCATGCCTCTCCTTTAGTAAGGCTTCCAAATGCCTTGAGGGGGCTAGTCCTGAGGAAGTGTTCAGTGTGCTCTCAGCAGTAGTGCATTTGACAACTGAATGCAAAAAACAGAGGGAGAAAGGGAGAATGACACTGAGTCCCTGGAAATGGAGCAAAGGTTAAATGTTTTCTTTGCAGAGACAGTTTATTTGGTTTTATTCCAGAAGTTTGTATCATTATCAGTGACTGAAAACTGTGGAAGGGGTGTTGTAAAGTGCTTTTGTGAAGAAAACCAATAAAAGTCCTGGAAAGTTGCCATGGCCATAGATCTGTTAAAATGAAGAGCCGTGAGTTCATTGCCTTAAGCTGCATTTTTCCTGGGTTTGCTCTCCTGATGGCTCTCCAGTGCTGTGGAGGACTTGAGGAGGAAAGATAGTAGCTGTGTGAATGTCTGTCCCTGCTTTAGAGCTGGTGGGGGGGGCGGCTCTGTGTTGTGAGGGAGAAGCGATCTATTCTATTGCTTGGAAATAAGTAGATTCATCATCAATAAGGCTTTTCCCTCCTTGTGGATTTCACATTAGAGGACTGTCCCTCTGCTTAGGAACTGTTGACACATAGCTGCAGATTTCTTCGTGTAACTTGCATTTTCTATAAGCTGCTTAAAAGCCTGCTGTCCCAAATTACACTACCCATGTAGAAATGAGTAATTATGATTAACCCAAGTTCTTTAAATGCAGGACAAACTTGTGTTGCTTGTGACAGCAGTGCAGCTGCGAGCACCCACTTCTTAGTCCATAGCCACAGCTACAACATGTCCTTTCTCCTTGATGCATTTTCCTCCTTGCTCTAACTATGTATGTGCAAGGCTGGTGCTGAAGTGGGCTGAGCGCTTGGAGCTGCTGCTTGGCCTCAAGGGCTTGAATTCAGTCCTGCCAGTGTGAGCTTGGCTGCTTCAGAGGGGAAGGAGTTGTGCAAACAGCTTGTTTTCTGATGGCTGTTGGACATACAGCAGCTTTGGGTGGGAAGAGAAGAAATACTTTAGACCTTCACATTCTGACTTTCAAAGAACTTTCTCATACCATGAAAACATTAGAAAGGACAAGCCTACTCCAGCCCCGTGTAGCATTCCTGTTTAATTGAGGAGGATTTCAGTACGGTGTGTGTGGTGAGCTATAAGTGGGTGTTATTAAAACACATCCCAACATTATGGTGGCACAACTGTGTATTGTCTTTTCAAACTGAAGTCAGCTCCTGACTTATTCTCTGTAATGCTATGGTAATTCCATCACCAAGGGAACTAGGAGCAGAGCTTGTATCTACAAATTAACTCAAGAAATGACTTTTCTGCATAACTGGGGCACAGGTGCTACATTTGGAAAGAAAGGGGTGCAGAGAGGCTGCTCAAAGCCAAATCTCTTTAAAGAAAAAATAACATTTCATTTAGGCCCTACTTTTAATTCCAAGATTGAATGTGGGCTAATTAGTTTTGTACCTGGACTGTTTTTTCACACTTTAAATATGTAAATTTAATATAATATTATTTAATAGAATAGTTTCCATAGCAACAATTCTGTCACATGTGTCTTTTGCAGAGCCAGATATATTCAGGAGAAAGCACACTCTTCCTGATTCTTTCCATCCTTATAGGGACAAAAAGCATTCCCTCCACCAATGGTCTCTCTCTGTTATGCCATCAGTGGTGACACAGAGGAGGTTGTGTCTGGAAAACTGCTGACAGTGTAAAAGCACAAGCTTCCAGAGTGCTTTCAAACAACAAAACCAGCTTTGCTCTGTGACCATCAGTGACTGCTAGTGACCACAGGATGTGTTTTGGATTACTCTGTCACACAGAGTACTTTTGCTTGCAGTAATCATTCATCTGATTATGTGCTGATCTACATGTGAAATGGGAATTGTGTTACGGCCTCTGCACCTATGAAGGCTTTGTTTGTGCTTATGTTTTTCAAATAATGCTTTGTTCCGTGACACTCATGGGACCTGTCTGAGGGGGGAAGTAATATGGAGTTGTGTCCCCTCTCCTTAATGAAAAGGCCAGTTCTTGTGTTTTCATTTTAAGGATGGGAGCTTGTTGCTTGTGAACACGCTTGAGCTTTTGTTGTAGGGTGGACTGACTCAACTGAGTGTTCAAATAACAGAAGTGAAACAGGAAGAAATCTTTGAAATGTGGGGCCTGTGTTAACGCTGGTGGGCTGAGGAGTTTACAATGGAAAAGGGCAATGGAAAAGGGCTGCAACTTTGAGGAGCAGCCAGCCCACCCCTGCTTGTAAGGTGTGAGGCTCCCAGCAGTGCGTGCTGGCTTGAGTCTAACACTATCGAACTGCCTGTTGTTAAGGCTAATCTTGCCTTTCCTGTGTCCAAACTAAAACTCAGGTTTGCCAGAGACATGTTGCAATCTGAGCAAGGATTATGTTGCACAGAAGCTGCTCTAAGGTTATTCTCTACTGCTCTTGTCAAGGTGCCGGTAGAAGTCATTGCTTGAGGCTGAAAGTGAAGGCAGATGGCTTACCTGGATCTGCTCCTCGGGCTACAAGCAGCAGTGTTGAGACTGCTGATGGCGTGGCACTGGGAGGGTACTGGATGCTCTGTTGCTTGCAGGGCTTTGAAGACAATGCTGTTCTCCTCAGAAGACCCCACAGAGTCTGCAGGCATCTGACCTGTCCCTGCCTCTTGATGTATGGGAGACTGCTGGAGCAAGATGCCATGGGGTTAGCTGTCAGCCCCTAGTTTCTGGTATGCCAGTAACACACTTGAAGTGTCTTGTTGCATAAAGTGATGAAGTACTGTTAGTGTCAGAGGGAAACAATCTCGTCGATGAACAGCAACTGCCTTGAGCTGTCTGCAGCTAAAAGCAAAATAGTGCTGATCAAACAGAAGTGCCTCAGAGAACCAGCTGAGATGTACTGGTGGTGAGCAGAGATGTCTCTGTTACGGGGTTGTACATGTTTACAGTTACACAGAGCCTTGTAGAGTCGGTTTTGACCTGCACAATACTTGATTGACTAGAAAACATTGTCTTCCAAAAACATTCTCACTGACTTGTTTGGAAAATAGGTGTGTTCTTCCCGATGGAGGGTTTGTTTGTGGTGGTTTATGTGTTGCATTCCAGGAAGGGGAGAATACCTTTCTGAATGTACCTTAAGATGATACAAGTATGACTGTACTCTTTCTCCCAAGCTTTGCCTACTCTGAATGCATCTTGCCTGCCTGCGAGTATTTTCCATTGCATCCCATTTCTCACACTTGTAAATGCATTAATTACCAAAACACGAGCCTTCGCTCTGTGCACTGAGACCTGCTGTGGTACAAGGTGGATTAAACCTCTCAGTGTGCAGCGTGAGAAGGCAGTGTTACTGAACAATCTTTCAGGATCAATCCAACAGCAAGGATGGACAGCATCTTTAAAATTTCTAAGGCTTAAAAATAGATGTGGAGGCATCTGCAGGAGTTTGTGCTAGTGTGTGCGCTTCCCTCTCATCACACGCTTCTGTCTTGCTAATAAACGTCTTATCAGAAGGTCTTGCAGAAGAAATCCAACATAAATCCAGGTTGAAATAAGGAATAAATTATGTGTCAAAACTGAATGCACTGGTGTCTATTTTGTTCAGTGTAAAGCAAAAAAGGTTTAACAGTTGTGATGCTTTGTGCTTCAGCCAACTTCTTTAATTGATACCATTGCTGTTCCCTGGCTCATTTGTAATGTCACTTCAGGCTGGCTGTCTCTTGATTTTGTGGTGAAGACGCATGAATTGGAGCTGTAGAACAACTGTGGCTCTCACAGATGTACAAGTAGCCTTCCCAAGCTCAAGTGCGTGTTTTCACAGAGGAATCATGAAAACACCACCAAAGACCATAAACATCTAAAAGCAGAACAGAAAATGCTGAAATAAGTTGAATGTGAAAATTAATCTAGAAGAGGATGAAGCTGTTTTCCTTCATAAAAGGCAAGGTTATTAAAATTAGAAAAGTGTGGGACAACATATGCTGCTGAATTAATATACATAGATTAGTGCTTCTGCGTGACAGAAGTACTTAAACCAGTTTGGTGGTTGCTGGAAAGGCCTTTATCTTTCTGGAAGATATACTGTTACTGCCCAGGCACACTGGGTGTTTACAACCCAGAAAAACAATCTGAACACTAAAAGTAAAGTGCATAACTCCTGCAATTGGATGTTATTAACAAGCAGCCTGATTTATTACTGCCATGCTTTTTATTGAAGGCATTTCCTGCATATGGAGGTCTGGGAGTCTGTGCCACAAGTTTGTATCACTGTCAAAAGATTACAGGCTATTGAAAACTCATTTGGAAGGATCTGTTGACTTTAATGGAGCCATGCTAGCTGTTAAGTGTCTGCTCCTAAACAATGCACGGCTCTGCAGAGGCTTCTATATCTGTTTGTCAGAAAAGAAAGCTCACGGAGAGGAAAAGAGGGGTAAAGTGGAATTTTTTTACCTAGCAATCTGTTTCTCGTACCTCTGTCTGGCAAAGAAAACGCTGCTAACAGATTTTTGCAGAATCCTGTCTCATGAGGTATCTTCCTCTTTGCACTTACGAGGAGAGGCACAGAACTGTTCTTGCAGTCGTATCTGTTTAACAACACTTCTAATTAAATCCGCAGTCTGCACAGCCTGCTCTTGGGGTTGTCTGTAACCCCATCTGTTGGAGGCACCTCCTTGTTAAGCAAGGAATGATCAGCCTCATCTGTCTATTAGAGTGGGTCCTCCATGGAAGTTTGGGCTGCATCCAAGAAAAAAATCTGAGCACCCAGTGTGAGGGTTAGCAGGGTTTTAGTAGCTGAAGCCCAAAAAGGCAATTCTGATACCAGTTGTCTTAGTCCATGGGAGTTTCTTATGGACATGAGGATCAGCCATTGTACTCCAGGGTTTCAGTCATGGTAAGCACTGGCTTCTCCAGCATCTGGTTTGTTCCTGCAGTCTTGCCCATGGCAGTTCTATCACCGCCTTCTGATGGGGGCCAGATCTTCTGGGAACAAATGTATAGAAAGAATTTTTAAATTATGGCTTTCACCGCCTGTGCTAACGATAGGAAGAGTTCTGTCCATACATCTAGCAGATGGCTAAAGATGAACTCAGCTCAGCCTAGACCTCTCTTCCAACTGATGGAACATGATTAAATCATTTCTCATTACAGGGCTGGTCCTATGCAAGGGCTGAAATAGGCACTGTGAGTAGTATCTGACTCCTTGTAGTGGAGGGAAGGGTTAAAAATCAAAGTTACGCTTCTGAAAGCTGCTGCATTGATGCTATTGATCTCACTGGTGCAAAGAGCATGTTAACATGTAGTGGAAAAAAACTGAGTGGGTGCTGTTGTTCCGAACACTGTCTAATACTGATCTGAACCAGTCTCATCAAATTCAGCAATGTTCTGATCATAGTGAAATCAAGGAAGTAAAAATTTGTAGTAGCAGTACCTGGGTCTCTTCTGAAAGATGTGCCTGCTAGAACTACAACAGTAGACACATTCCTTCTTTAATATTAACCTTGTTCAGGACAGAAACTAGATCTGTGCCTGTGAATTTTCTTCCCTTGGTGATTCTGACTAGCTGAAAAACTCTTAATCACATCAGTGGGAAGGAATGTGGTGTAAGTGGGGTCCTCCACTGCAGTGTGAGGGAGCGCCTGGCCATCCCCACTGCAGGAATTTGTAGTAGTTTAGTCTTCAGTTTGTGACAGTGGAGGAAACTGTAACTAGTTGCTTGTTTCTAGGAAATGCTTGTGTAAGTGGAGTAACATGAGCAGTACTCAAATATTGCTGGACTAATTGAAAAACCTCAATGAAAAACATAATCCTTAAGTTTCTGGACTGCCTGATGCATACTTCGAATTAATGCTTTACTGCTAAACCGTCACCTGAAATTCGAGGATGTTCAGCTCTCGTGTGTTTGGGTATTGCATAAGAACGTATGTGTTGGACAGTGGCCATATGCTAGATTGCAGTGGGGGAAAAAGCAGTTTGGTGCTATAGACCGTTCCTCAGGAAGTACAGCATCAACACTTCCTGCATATGCTTGTTTTAGGACTAGATGGGAAAAACTCTGATTCATGCTTAGAAGTTTGGAGAAACCTCCTGTATAAAATTTTAGACTTGACCACTTCAGCCTTTTTTTTAACTTGAGTAGAAGGTGGAAATTTTTGATTGTCAAAAGCAGAAGAGATGAAACTTTCAGGGTTTTTTTTGTTCTCGATTTTTAATTAAACTGACTTCTGCAGAAACTTCATTGAGAAGATTGGTGTTGAATGTTTAAAATGACATGTACTTTTACAAGTTTTGCATAGCACTGTTTGTGCGAAACCCTGTGGGAGGAGAGGTAAAATGGGGGAGAGACAATCTGCAGGACTAGAACCATATGGTTAAAGAGATTGGCGCTTGAATAAGCGTGCCAGAAAGTTAATATGGGAATTGTGGAGCATGAGCTGTGAAAACAAGAATGATGTAAGGTTTGAGAAGTTGTCTGCCTGTATCTACATTTGAAGCAGCTTTATTAATAAAGCACTTCTATTCACCTGTGCAGCTCTTTCTCTCCGGAAGCATTGAGACAGAGAAAAGTTGAACAGATTTGTTATGTACCAGCTTCACCCGGCAAAATATGAAGCCCATTGATATGCATATTTTCAGAAAACTGTTCAATATTCACAGATGTTAAGATTTCTTACTGCTTGGACCTTGTCAGTGGCAGCAGGGGTATGATCCAGGACATTGCTTAGAAAGTTTGAGCTTTTACCCTTAAGCTAATAAGAAGATGAATGGCAGTAAATACCATTCAAGGCATCCTGCAGCTCCATCTCACTGTTGGCATTGGGTCTGTCAGCCCATGAGCAAGTTCCCATTGGATTTCTTCTGACAGGAAGCTAATGGGATCTGAGTCCAAGTCCAGTAGGTGTCTTGCTAGAGTTGCCTCTGGAATTGAAGCAAAGATCCTCAAAAGAAGTTGAGTTGGAGAAGAGTGCGCAGTGCTTGTCATTTGGGAGGGTCTCACCTTGCAGCATGCATGCCAGGGGACCAAGGTACTTAGCACTATATTCAGGAGGAGTTAAAAGAAGGTTTTTCATCTCACATGGTTGAATTAGTTTGTCTTATCTTACTTTTTGCTTTTGTGAAAACAGGATACTGAAGCAAGAGTCTAGTAAATTTCACTTGGTCTCCCGGGCCTCATCACACTGCTTTTCCTATCTGAGTTTGTTTTGGATATCACCCATAGCTGAAGCTGTGATCCTAAACTGACCTAGGAAATCTGGGGGTTCAGGTGTCTTAAAAACAAGTAAATCTGATCTTCAGGTCTGTGTGCAGAGAAACAAAAGAGCCTAATTTGGTTCCAAAATAACCCCAACCAAGATCCAAAAACGAAGCCTAAGTCCTGTTCTAGCTGTTCTCCAAGAGGTAGAAGATGGAAGTTTATGGGTGACTTTGGAGTCTGAAGTTCCCGTTTTGATGGTAGTCCATTTTAGGAGCAGGCACGGCTTTTTCTCATGCTTTCCAGCATATGTTTTCTGATAAATCACTTCCCATGTTTTTGGGAAGATGAGCTTAGTTTTGTGAAGCAAGACAAGGAGATTTCAAATTTGCCTTTTTTTCATGAACTGAGTTTATTAGTAAACAAGTGGTTCTTGCCACTCACCGTCTTGTTCTCAAGACGCAGTTTTTATTTTGACAAGTTTAACGCAAACCTTATCAGAACACTCTTCTTTTTCTGCTTTTGTCAAAAAAACACTTATGTTTTGTTTGTTGTGGGTCCCAGTTACATGTTTTCCCTGCCTGATCTTTCTTTGATAAACACGGGGCTGTATGGTTTTGGGAGGTAGGTGTGCCAGCTGCTGGTCGTGCAGAAGGAAAGGCCAAGGATGATTGTAAAAGCAGTGAAAGAAAAGGAAAACCCGATTATGAACAGGTGAAATGTAGTCTTTTGTGGTTTTGGTGCCTTTTCATCATCAATTCATTACATGGTGTGAGGGTAGTTCTCCTGCTGGTGTCTTTGGGCATTACCCTGGAGTTAGAGCAGTGATAAATTACCATTTTGCAGTGTTTGTGGAAACACTTGAGAGAAAGTACCAGTGTAAGGTCTGCACCGGAGACTGACACCTTAATTTGATGTTTGTGTAGCTTTAGGTATAAGCATGGAAGTTGATGGACTGCTTCTATTATCTTCTTGTCTGACTTCATCAAGTGCTGTCAGAAATACCAGTGAAAGTTCAAGATTTGGAATGAATAGTGGTGTCATTTTTATCTTTTACTGAGGATGTTTCAATTCAAAATATCAATACCAGTAGCATTTCTCCCTGGTAATGTTAATGTGAGAGATGAAGTAATGTGTATCTGGGGAACCATCAGTGGCCTATGGTCAGCCAAGGAAAAATTCCTCTTAATGCTCTGACTCATGTCTCCACACCAGTGAAGCTGTGTCTTAGCTGATTGCACTGAATTAATTGCATAACACCGAGTGGATACTCCTGGTACAGTGCTTATGGTATAAAATACAGTTGCCTATTCTCTGTTAAATAAAGCAGCGCAAATGAAGACAGTATTCTGCTAAGCTTTCATAGATATTTTTTTATGCAGCAGACATACTTGCCCTGAGGATGAAGTCTACTTATTTGTGAATAACTCCTAAACTCTTTAAAATTAGTATGATACAGCTGGGACATAAGAAACTAATAGAAGCTGGGTTTGTCCATTTCAACTAACCTGTAGATTAGCCCAAGCAAATGCAAGAGGACTGCAAAAGCCAGTAGAAGGCCGAAGTCTACCAAGGAGATTTTGGCTCTGGAATACTCGTTTTAATCTGTGTTTCTTTAAGTTAGGATTAGTCCATCCCACACAGCCCAACAAGCAACAAACCCTTCCCCCCAGCCTCAGTTGCACCTTTACTAGAGTTCTGTTTTAAGAATACTGGACAAACTGGTGACATGTTTCATCTCATTGGTGGCTTCAGAAGTTCTTGCAGAGCAATGGAGCTGTTAGTGCAGGATTCTCAGTTTATACCCAGGATACCTAGTGTGGTCCACCCTGTGGACTCTGCTTTCACTTGGACCCTTCCGTAATTCAGGATACACTGCAAGTCATCCCTCTGAAGCCAGTGCACCAAAGTGTTTCAAAGGGCATTGTCATGGACTTCTCCCTGGAGCTCCAAACACAGTATCGGTCCATCTAGACTCCAGTTGAAGTCTAGGCAAATTACTTCAATTATTTTTGCTGCAGTCCTGTAAAGCAGTGCTGAGCTGCTTGTTACTATGATTTAATGGGCTGTAATTCTGTCACTCTTAACAAAGCACAACATTTTGGTCGAGTCCAGCTTGCAGTGGCTCACTTGGCAGCATTATTTGCTCTTTCATGCAGACTCACTTTGATTTTTAAAACTTGTCCAACATCCAGAGAGGCTGGGGGAATGTCTGCTGTCTCACTGCACAGTCGTGAAAGAAAAATGTGGAAGGAATAAGGTAAGTTTACTTTGTATTGGGACAGTAGGATGGACTAGACTTGAGACTTACTTGGGGTGTCCGTAGAGACAGGATATGGTGTGTTTGTTACAGGAAACCCATGATGCTCTCCGAAGCTTGCAGTTGAATTAGTTGGTAAAGAATGCCAACAGGCCAGAAAAGGACAGTTATATACCCATCTGTTAGTTATGGGCTTGCAAGGCATTTGTCATCCTTGGCTCTGCAAGCAGCACATAACAAGCGTCATTAACTGAATTTAACAGGTGGGCAAGTGGCAACAGGTACAGCTGAATTGTTCAAGTCATACACTCAAGACTCGGGAACTAAAGATCTTCTCCCAAGTTTGGCTTTGGATGCTGGCAGCTTACTGCTGAAGAATTTACTGGGCTGAGGAAGGCCTAATTCATGTGCACTTTCTGCCCTTTTTTGGGTCATTATGTGTAGTCTTCAAACTGAGTCTGGCTGTGAAATGCAACTGTTAACAAAAGGCTCTGTGCTCTGGAGGGCTGAGACAAAGCTGTGGCTGAGTTGGTGAGCCACCACAGTTCATCAGCAAATGTGAAGCAAGTCCCATCTGTGTCTTCTGACAGCAGAGTGCAGGAGAGCATCCTCCTGCCATGACTTTAGCGGGGGTTCTTGTTAGAGCGGCAGTTACCAAGCGTAATGTATGTGAGCTCCGCAGCCCCTTTGCATCTGATGGACTAATTAGTGAGCCTTGTGAACTGTTAATGAGCTGTATCAATGCCTCTTTCCCCCTATAGCCCTTGTAATTAAAGTCACCAAATTAGATACTTAGTGACAATAAAGGATCATTCCAAATGATAATTCATCACAGTAATTTTAAGTTATTCAAGCAGTTACCTAATTCTAACACGGGACTAGATTGTGTTAATTCACTGCCCTGCACTGATGGCTGGAGCCAGCTGAACTCTGTAGAGCTCAGCCATGAGCTGGCTGCACACAGTTTTTCATCTGCATGGAAACCTTCACTATTTTTTCTTCCTTTAGTAATCAGAGTCCTAGGCTGTTTTTCTCCTATCCAGTTTCATGCCTAGAATTAACTGTGCCCATATATAAAGCTGAGCAGATGCTCAAGGAACCAAATCAGATACTTAGCTCCAGTAGAACTTTTTTTAAACTGTCACTAGCAAAAGAAGGTTTCTGCTGTAAATGGTTCTTGGCACTTGCAGGCTCTTTACTCTAATGGCCTTATACAGCCCAGAATAATTATATATATGTATGATACACTATGATTATATATGTCAATGATTTAAAAAAAACCAACCAACACCAAAAAGACCAAACAAACTCTCAGCCCTGTACTTTGAAAGCTGTTAGTTTATAAAGAAGGGCCTGAAAGTGGAAGTTTATTTCTGGTGTTTTTTTCCAGTGATGCTGCATCCAACTCACCAGTTTTGCAGAGAGAGTAGACTGGAAAGTGAAGTCCTGCTTTTAGTGTCTTTTAATGTCTGTTAGATTTTAAAAGTCTGGTCAAGTTCTGTACTGCTGTCCATCACATCAAACTGCACGTCTGCTTACGTTTTACATCTCTTGTGTAGTTCCAGTATAATTTTCACATTAGTTTATCAGTAAGTCTTCTGTGAGTTGCATGTGAGGAGCAGCTGTCAATGCAAATTCAAGGCACCCGCACTGGGTAGAGAAGAGGAAAAAAAATGTCTACTTTGCAGAACACTTAGGGTACTCATGTGGGATAAGCAAGTCCTAAATCCCAGCCCTGTCGGTGGCATTTTGCATTAGCAGCTGTCACCGTTCTGTTCCAGTTGCCAACCTCTTGGGTGTCCTGTGTTCCTCGAGCCGGTTCCCTGCCCCTTCAGGTCTAGAACGCTGTTTTAGGTATTCCTGTAAGTCTGGTAGCTTCTCTGCCCTGTCTGGATTAAACAGTAATGTCCTTCCAAAGCCCTCAAAAGACTGTCTGTCAGAGTGATTTCACTGGTAATGTGCTTCATCATCTGCCCCAGATCTGTAATTAACATGCCGCTAAACTCTAGACTTCCAGCAGCTGAATGCATCAACAATTTGAAGTGGGATATTGCTTCTAAACTACTTTATTGACAGTTTCAGTGATTCACTGTAAAGGGCTCTTACAAACTCCCTGGTGTCCCTTTAAATTCTTTTAAAAAAATTAATCTTCTACCAGGGTGGAATGTATCAACAAATCCCTTCTTGTCTCTTAATGAGCCCATTCCATCTCAAAATCTGCCAGAGGTGACCCATGCCAGCAGCAGCATTTTTATTTCAGTATTTTTCCCCCTTATCTGAACCAACAACTAACTAATTGTAACCAGTGACAAGCAAATCCTGTATAATGCTGCTTGTGCTTCCCAGTTAACATCCCTGTCACAGAGCACAGTACAGATGTGTCCCTCGGACCGCGTGCCCTAGGGTGTGACACCCAGACATTCGGCTGCTGGGGCTGTTTTGACAGTAAGTAAATCCTGTCTGTGGAATGTATCCCGTGTAGTCATGAAGGGCCAAAAAACAAAAAAAAAGAATAGATTTGAACAAATTGCCTTCTACAGCGTGTGCCAAGGGGGAACGCATCTGCCGGCTCAAATCCAGTTGGTTGGTGTTTTAAACTAAAACAGGAGGAATGGCTTTGACTTCTGAACCTTAACCATCTTAACCAAGATCCCAGGTGTGGTTGATGCAATTCCAGTTGGGAAGAAAGGGGTATAAAGTGTTTTTGAAGAGGAAAGTCGGATTAAAATATCTCGTGTTTCAGAACAGTAGGCATCTGTTGGAACTTGCATTAATACATGTAAGAGTAAAGGAAAGTGTATGGATTTATAAGGATCTGCCAAGCTTTTTTTGTGCACTGATCTCATAGCAAGTTCTGGCCAGTGCCAGAGCTGGATTTTGTAACTTGATGAAAAGAACTTTGCAATGCTGAGTGATATTGTGCATTCTGAACAGGCACAGAGAGCTCCATTCCCTAGTAGCAGCTGTGGATGACTTCTTCGTGTAAAGTACTGTTTCTGAAGATGTGTACTGAAAGAGAGGAAGGAGCGAGGTTTATTTCTCCACAGAGTGTTTCTCAGGGGAAGGAGGAATCTAGATTATTTTCTTTAGTCCCCCAGAGAAGATGATAGCTCGACGTAAAGCAGCGTTTGATTTATGTGGTCATTATGACCTGATCACAATGAATAATGCAATATCGCTTACTCCTAACACACTCACATTAAATGGGTATTCTGGGAAAGCACGATTGTTTCGTTGCCAAGCACAGCAATATCTTTACAGACAACATGTGGGCAACTGATGCTTGTTTCACAAGGCCAGTGAACCAGTCCTAATTTCTACGCTCCATTTCAGTTACGCTAAACACATTGCAGTACAAATTAGATAAGTTTATAGCAATGTGGTTCTTTCTGGCAACACATCTACTTGTTTTATACTTACATTGGGGTTTTTCAGAGTGAACTGAACACAACCTCCAATGTGGGGGAAGTGGGCAAGGACAAAGCTAGGCTGGAAAACTAGAGACAAATCAAAACCCTACAGAAGTAATAGGTTCAAATTTAGTATTTCCATTTTATGAAGTCATGGAAAGATGGTGGGATCTTCACTAGTGTGGTCTCATTCAACGTGGCATCATCATCCTTGCTGACAACTAGACCTCTTTACTAGAAAACAGTTCTCCAGTGTTTCATGAAGAAATAGCTACCTACTGCTTTAGACATGTCTAAGGAGTAAATATAATTAAATGAATGAGCTGCAATCTGCCTTTGTTGGCAATATTTCATTTTTCTAGATGCAAAGCAAAATTCTAGAGCCAGTCTTCTCACAGATTTCCTTCAGGCTAAGAATTCTATTTCAGGGCTTTTTAACCACTTTTTGAATCATAAGTGACCCAAACACTTAGCAGTAGCTGGCTGATCTCCTGGATCAACAACTCCCCATTGGAAAGGAACTTGTACCTGGAATCCCAGTGTACTCCCAGCAAAACCCTTCCAATAATTTTCCACGCGCAACTGAGGCGCTGCAGTGGGTGAGCTGTCTGCCAGCCTTGGATGTAGTGGCAGTATTTTTTCCCCCAAAAAAAGTTCAGAGCACACTGTGAGAAATTTCTATTGCTATTGTGCTGTGTCTTTCCTATATTATCTGCTTTGAGAGGTTACCGAAGTCACAAAAGACAAATTCCTGGCGGTAGCCAGGGATTTCTGGCAATCATCCCAAGCTGCACAATACTGCTTTCAGCTACTGCTTTCACAAAAGCAAAGTTTGTGTTTATTTGACAGCAAGTTCAGCGCCCCTGTGAACGTATCTCATTGGAATTCTTTGTTTAGGGCAGAGAGCAAAAGAACACAATGGGAGAATAAAACAGGGCAGCTTTCCCTGAAGGTCCACTTGTTCACAAAGGATAAATTTGCCAGATGAGACTTTATGCTGCTGTTTCTGACCTCTGTGTCCCTCTTGAATAACAACTAATAAGGACTTATTTTGCCATGGTGCAGTGTAAGTCACACTAGTTTTACAACCCCGAAGATATGAAAAATAACCTCCCTCCTCCTGTTTGTAAATATTTGGCTGTTTCCTGATGCTTTTTGAGCTCAGTTGCTGAGCAAAAGTATTGAGGGGTGGGGTAACGTTGCTTTGGACTGAAGTGTAAGTTTAATTTCTAAATTCAAATGTTTGTTTCTTGTGTGGAGTAGTTTGTGCTTCATGCATAAAGAATGAGGTTTTATACACTCAATAAATAGATCTAGCTCTTAGTTTTCTTGCTTTCCTGATCAGCTGGGATATAGTGAAGACTGAGAAGTCTCCCTCCCCACACCTATTTTCAGGATGGACTATTGAGTTTGGGTCGTCACGTAGGACAGCAAGCCTCTGGTTTCAGCTTCCCTCTCTGCATGAGGGTATTCTGAAGCCACAGCTGAACCATGAATCCCAGGAAAGTCAAAAGAAATTTGTCTGCTTCACTCAGCCAGATGCTGACCAGTTCCAGCTGAGTTTAACTGCTCCTTTTCTTCACAATGTATTTCTAGCATCCAAAGGAGCATGGGGATGGCTGAGCATTCTTGCCTGGTTCCTAAGCCCAGCACTGAGAGCAGGAATCCAAATACTCAGATTGCATCATTCCTTTGAAGTCACTCCCTCTTTGACCTCAGTTGTGGTAATGATTTATATCAGCTGATCTTTGGAGCCAAAAATAGAGCTGTTTGCCGTGACCTTGGATATGTCTGTTGGATCATCTGTCTAGGTTTTGAATGACCCACTTCATAAACACATCATTTCCCTCAAGTTTTATGCTGTTACCTGCTCGATGGGCTTTTAGAAGCTGAAATCGTGAGGAGAAGCCATAGGAAGTAGGTGCTAAGTTTTGATACTGGAAGTAAATTTTGAGTCAGTGTTTCTGGGAAGATCTCCCAGGGTGAGCTCTGTAAGTTTTAGGTGTTATGCAAATGACAGCTATTACTGTTCTCTCTCAGCCATCAGATCCTGATTTGCTGTTTGGATTATCTAATCACTGTCAGCCGGAGTGTTTGGAGTGGAAGTAATTACAGCAGTACTTGAACTAATGCCTGTTCATGGATAGGAGTGAAAATGTTGATCTGAGGGATAAGTGAGCCAAGTAATCATGATGGTGGAGGCACCTAAGAGCATTTGGGGCTGGTTCTTGTTGGTGCTGTCAAAACAGCTATAGCAATGTAAACAGTTTGTGTGCCACCTTCAACTTGAAGAAACACTGACAAGTCTCAGACAAGTACTAGATCACGGTGGTATCAAAGACCTAATTACTTGATTAGCTCTGTGCCTTGGGCACATTATCTCTTCAGTGCATTGACTGAGTTGAAGGGCCTTCAGTGCTCCTGTGCAGATGCTGGTGTTCATAAAATCATAGACTGGCTGGGGTTTGAAGGGACCCATTAAAGGTGACCTAGACACCCTCCTTGGTTGCTTTGTTGCTAGAGGTTTAAGTTATCATGTAGTTTATGCACAGTTAAGGTGATACTGGGTGTTGACCTGTGAGATATATCACAGAGTCATTAAGGTAAGAAGAGACCTCCAAGGTCATCAAGTCCAACCATCAACAAAATGCCGCCATGCCCATTAAACTGTGTTTTCAAGTGCCACATCTACACATTTTTCAAACACCTTTAGGGACAGTTACTCCACCACTTCTGTGGGCAGCTTGTTCCAATCCCTGACCACTCTATCAGTGAAGAATTTTTCCTACTGTCCAATCTAAATGTCGCCTGGCAAAACCTGTGTCCATTTTCTTTCTTATCACTAGTGACTTGAGGGAATAGACAAACCCTGACCTGTCTTCTGCCTCCTCTCAGGTAAATACCAATAAGGTCTCTCCTCAGTCGTCTTTTCTCTAGAATAAAGAACCCTGGTTCCCTCAGCTGTCTCTAGTAAGACCTGTCCTCCAGGCTCTTCACTAGCCCTATTGCTTGTCTTTGGACACTCTAGAACCTCAATGTCCTCCTTGTATTGAGGTACCCATGGAAGCATAGACATGGGACTGTGATGATAGTACCCATTCTTGATGGCAGCATTACCTCATTTCTGAAGGTGCTAAGCAGGTTTCAGGCAAGAGAATATATCTTCTTTTTGGGTTTCTTTAGAAAAGCTCAGCAGAATGAAGTTAACCAAAGATGGCTAGCATTAATGGGATTCCAAACTGTGTATTCAGGTAAGAAATTTCTATGCATTCCTCTTGCAGGAGAAACTCTGTGCCTACCTATTTCCCAAGGGGAGAGAGCTGACCAGATCATTCAGAAGGAGGAATTTTCAGGGGAGGGACCTTCATGACCTGACTGTCCTCCAGTTTGCTCAAGTTAGCATCATGAATGCCGTGTTCGTTTTGTAGGTGTACTTGGGTCACACTGATGTTGTCCTGAGGCACTGGCATAATGTATTCCAGCCCTCAGACTTTTCTGTTAGAGAATAATTGCAGTGTGGGAGCAGACCCAAAACCTAAAGTCCAGCATTTATATTGTAGGCTGATGTGGCTCTTCCATCCTTGAAGGTAACAGTTTTAGAGTTTGGTTGTTTTTTTCCCTCCAGCTGCGTGCACTGATTCTGATCTGAATCCACTAATTAGTCTTGGATTAGTCATTGTTGAACTACCATAATACATTCCAGTAGCACCAACTTGTAGCCATCTACCATGCTCGACTGGAGTTGATTGTTAACGGTACTTACTCTCCCAGTGACATTTGGACAGGTGCTAACTACCCTGGATCTGTGCCTTGCTGGAGGCAGAGCAAAACCTCATTTCCTCGTTTGTCCCAAAATGTTATTGTCCTGTTCTGCCCCTAGTTCTGTGTTCTGCTGAGCTCACTGCTGCTGCTGCAGCTTTGAGATGCTTGCTCACCCAGAGAGGTGCTTCTGAGCACAGATGGTCTGGGTAGGACATCATCGTGTTGTGTTTGTTGCGCTCATGTGTGTTGCAAATTAATTACTAAAGGGTTTTGCTCTCTTCTATGGGCTTCTAATTGCTGAATTTAAACTAGAAGTGTCTGACAAGCAAAAGGACTCAAACTTTTGACCATCTAAAACGCATTTTGAGCTGGGTTTTAGAGAGGGTTTTCTTTTTTTCTTATCAGGTGTGATGAGGTTATCTGGGCACAACAAACTAGATTCTCGGAAGGCAAAAGTAGAGTCTAGTCTGTGCCAGTGTAAGTGGGTGCATATATGAATTGCCTTTTTTTTGATGATAAACTGATTTTGGCCAGTGTCTAGTAATTCTTGAACAATTAAGTTCAAACCCTTGCATTAAACAGAACTGGTTGAATAGCCAATAAGCTGGAAAATTGGAAGAAAATCCTGATGGGTTCAGCTGGTGTCTGGCATCAGAGCAGCCTGTCTACATGCTGAATGTATCCGCAGCCAAGTGGGCCAGAGGCATGAGAGCCCACGTGTGAGGCAGAATAATAAAGCCGAGTGTGGTGTAATTCTGGTTCCCTGAACATCTTTTTTGAAACAGCTCATTCTAGTGAAAGAAACACAGTT
This sequence comes from Upupa epops, assembly GCA_013397515.1. Taxonomy (NCBI): domain Eukaryota; kingdom Metazoa; phylum Chordata; class Aves; order Bucerotiformes; family Upupidae; genus Upupa; species Upupa epops. Next base: position 2,222,487 of record VZRI01007808.1, on the reverse strand, counting down.
AATCAACTAACAGTCATATTTGGGCCCTGAAATATAGCTGTAGCTATATATATCCAAGTAATATATATGCATGTATGTATGTGTGCATATATATATATAGCTTGGACATGATTCTTTTGCACTGCATACATTGTATGCATTAAGGGTTCAGTGGATGGAGTTACCTGCCTGCTGGTTGCTGCTGGGTGCTGGCTTAGCTGGAGGCAGTGAAATGTTTTGATGGTCTGGTTATTGTTAACTCTGGTGAATTTGTGCTGCACTAGAGCTCTTCCAGAGCTCTGAACTACCTGATAATGGCTGATGAGACTTTTTTTCTTTGAAATCATTCTGATTTTAGTGGCAGTTTTGTTTCATTTTGAATTTACCAGGTGTTGCTTTGGAATTACTGATTAAATGTAGGCTTTGAACAGTTGGCAAAGCTTATAATTCTTCCCTTCTATATAGGCAGTGTGTTATCTAAGCTGAGAGCTATGGTTTTGGTAGAAAGGGTACCAAAGTTAAAGAATAGGTGGGAAGATTGTGAGAAATGGGGACAGAGATGAAGTGGCTTAACGCTGCAGATGGAAAGGTGTTTTTTTCGACCACTCTGCCCAGAGTCTGCTCCAAGTGACTTGAATTTTTATTCATTTGGACCTTGAAAGCAAAATGCCAGTTGTTAAAATGGTCCTGAATCCTACAGTTAAATGATCTTTTCCATCACCCAATAATTCAGATCACTTTTGTGTCCTCATTTACCCTTAGACACAGAATACACAGTTTTATCTCTTACTTGTGTGATAGAAGTTCCATTGCTCCCTGTCTGCTAAACATTTCTCCATACTTGTCTTAAGCATGCAAGACTGGAACCAGTAACAAATCCCCATAGAAAAGTGTGTCATTTGATGAGAAAAAGCCATTTCTTATAAAGCCTCACATTGCAAATATAATTACAGCTCTTTCTTCCTTACACTTTTCATGCAAGCATGCCCTGTCTTCATAAGAATTTCTGATTGCACCATAAGTGTCCTGGTTTTGGCCAGGAGAGAGTTAATTTTCTTCCTACTATCTGTTACAGTGCTGGATTTGGGATTTGGTATAGAGTTGGTAATGTGCTGATATTATAGCTGTTGCTAAGTACTGCTTATCCTAAGTCAAGAACTTTTCAATGTCCCATGGTCTGCCAGTGAGGAGGACCTGGTGGGTAGCATTGCTAGAACATCTAACCCAAACTACCTAAAGGGTATTCCCTGCCATAGGACAGCATGCTTAGTATTTAACTGGGGTGGAGCTGGCCTGGAGGGTTGGACTGGTGCTCTGGGACAGGCTGGTCAATGAGTACTGAGCAACTATATTGTGCATCACTAGTTATTTTGATTTTATTTTCTCTCTCTCTGTTAACTTCCTTTGCATTACAGTTATTATTGTTATAATAATAAATTATGGTTTATTTCAGTTAGTAAACTGGTCTTATCTCAACTGACAAGTTTTATTTCATCTTCTCCCCATCCCATTGGATTGGGATGAGGAGTGAGCTAGTGGCTATATGGTGCTTGGTTGCCAGCTGGAGTTAAACCATGACGTTAATTCAGAAGAAAAAGGATGTAGCCATCCATTAACTTGATTCCTATTCTTTTGTCTAAGCTACCAAGAGCCATGAATTGTAGCTGCAGAGCAACAGCTGATTTATGAGTTCAACTTCTATGCAAATATGAGTGATGTTCAAGTCACTGGAGATGCTAAGTTTATTGTCTTGTTTTTAGATTTACCAGAGATGCTGGTTAGTATTCAAAAAGGCTTCAAGCAAAGGGCCAAAGAGGCTGGAGAAATTCTCAGATGAACGAGCTGCTTACTTTAGATGCTATCACAAGGTAAGACTTGGTAATATGTTTGTGTCTCAAACTTGTTTTCACATAAAATGAGGAATAAAATCTGAAGTAGTTATGTGTTAATTGGCCTGAAAATGGGAACTTCTGTACTGTTGAACACTTGTATGTTCCTTCATTTGGTACAGTAGAGGCAGAATAAGTGTTCTATTTTCTGCTTTGTGGCAAGCATCTCGCTAAGCTGATGGAAAATGACTTTATTTTTAGAGATGTCCTTTCCTCTCCCCAGCCCTTTAAAGTCAGAGCTGTAAGTCTTAACAGTGAGAACTGCGCTTTGTAATTACACTAGCAGACACTCCAGGTGTAACGTGAGTTCAGAAAGCTGAGCACTCAGATTTTCCCATTTCACTAGGATTTTGCATCTGTGGGAGACAGGAGACAGCTACAGATATGAGGAGCATCATGTGAATTTTCCATTAACCTTCGCTAAATTCAGCGCTATGGAAAGGAGGAAGTTTTCCCTCTAGTCACTTCTCTGAAGTGACGTGCACATTTCATATTCATCTGAGAATTTACATGTGTAATTCTGCTGGTCATGGAGACAAAAATAAGAAACGCTTTAATTTATAATCATTGTTGGCAAAAGCTTAATACATTAGAAGATTAAGAATTATGTGCATAAATTCCTACGAGTCGGCCAGCAGAGCTCAGCTTGAGGCTGAGCTGCACTTAACTCACTTTGACACACATTTGGGACAAGACCTTGAGTGAAGACTGAATCTGAATACTGGCTTGTCTGTCTACATGCCTTATAATTTCTAATGCACTGGTCGTAAAACCCATGGCTATTTGTAGAAATCATGTCCAGAAATAGTTCACTTGAGTTTATATTAAGCAACTTATGAAAGTACTGAGAAGTGCGGTTGTTGTTTTCTCGTCGGGTGTGTGTCAGGGTTGGATGTTGTGTACAAGACAATTCTAGCACAACAACCAGCTCTCACCGAGAGTTCAACAGACAACTTTCTAGCAGCTTTGCTAGAAAGACAACAGTTTTTTGAACCCCTTACCGAGAAGAAAAGGAAACAAAAACCCAAATAAGTAAAAGAATCAAAAAGGTAAAAGAGAAACTGGATCCCAGTGCCTTTACACACTCTGAGAGAAATAGGAGACAGCTAACACATCTGGTTTTGGCCTTAGATGAGAGGTCTGGGGTAAGAGAGTGTACAAAAACGCTCAGAATCATAACAGCCACCATGCACACAGGCACTCACACCCCACTTTCTAGAAGAGAAAGGGGGAGGCAGGAATACAGCACACAATACACATTTGGTGCTTATGGAAAGTTCCTTTTCCTGATCCCCATGCAGTCATCAGCACTCTGTGACATCTCTGGCATACTTCTAGCTCCCGTCAGCTCAGGGCTCTTCTTTGAGGCTATAGTAGCATCAAACATGAAGGATACAACAGGGTTCCAGACTCCTCTGTTTGCCAAAGGCTTAGGAGATCAGTATTTGTGATTTCTTTTTCTCTCTTTTAGTAGAAGCTTCTCTCAGTCTCTC
>VZRI01007808.1:2053775-2218486 GCA_013397515.1 Upupa epops | reverse complement strand
AAATGCTTTTTCAGCATAAAAGCACCACAACTAATATTTGAAAACCTGGTAGTTTTCAAAACAGAATGGCTAACAGCAGTTCCTGTGTCTGGATCTACAGACTAAAGCTCCTCAGGAAGTCCCACTGGCTTTGAGGAATTTTCAGCTTGAAGTCAAGCTTAGTCTACAGTTAATGTGAAACTATTACTGCTTCTATAAATTTAGTATCTGAATTTGTCTGTTAGCTTATTTGACAGGAACAAACAATGGTTAAACTCCACAAGCAGTCACTTTTGGGGGTATAAAACAGACTTGAATGCAGATCACTTGAAAGTAGAGTGCACTCCTGAAAACATGGCCCCAGCAGGAGTGAACTGACAGATTAAATCCTGGAGGGGTGGTGTCCTGGGCTCTGAGGCTTACACTAAGCACGTCAGACATGATCAGTCTGAGCTTCTATGGGTTTGTGATTTTTTTGTTTTTGGTGCATTGGACCTGCTGAGCTGAACTGCCAGCTCTGAGCCCTTCCCTGAGCATCCATCTGCTTCAGGTCCCATGTATATAGAAAAAAAAAGTATGATTGCAGTGCTGGTTTCTCACAGAAAGCTGGTGGTTCTCCTGTATAGAATAGAGAGAAGTCTATTCCCAACACTGTGCCAGCCTGGACACTGTGAATGAGCTTTCCACAGTGGGGTGTGAACAGACTGGACAGCCACCTCGGTGATGTTCATGGGAGCCATTCTGGAGCACTGCCATCAGCATTTGTTCTCAACATTTATCACTCCTCCTTGCCACCCTCTTAATGAAACAGTACTAACCGAGCAGAGCAGTTGAAATGAGACTGGTCAGGACAGCAGGTTGTCACTATTGAAGTGTTGCCATTTGGCCGTGGGGCTCTGCAATGTCCCTGGTTTTAATCTCTCTCCTGGAGTCATCAGCCATACAAGTAAATGGGTCCTGTTCCTCTGAATGAAAGGTAGTGAATATTAAATAGCATTTTCTCTCTAAACTGATTTGACTTACAAAGAACACAGGTGGGTAGAAACCACATTCTTTTTAAATAACCTCTGTAAATGTGTGAAATCCTGAGACGGTGAATGATGCAGTTTCTAACAGTGTTAAATACGAGGTGTTAAGAAATGAGAACATGTCACTGCTGCTCTATAGTTGAGCTGATTCTTATAAAAGCATAGCTAATTATTAATAAAAAAGCCCCCAAATATGGCAGTCTTCAACTAATACTACTTGTTACCTAGCCTTGCTATCTAATATTAATGAGACTTTGGTACTCAAGACATCATCCAGATGTCTAGGACAGTCATTGCTGTTATCTTGATGTGCATTTGATCAGCAAGAGCATCTGTTGATAACAGCTCGATGGTGTTCAGAGGCTTTCTGTGACTACTCCTGTTCTGTCACTCCTGAGCAGAGGCTGCTTCTCACTGTCTCTGACAATGAAGATAATCCTACAAATGAGGAGCCCAGTCCTGTTAATGTGTCAAGTATCGCTGTGTCATAAGCTCGTGCTAATGAATCTAAGGATGAATGCAGTTCAGTCTGATAAATGATACTGTAAGGGGAAAGTCTCACTCACATGTTACCAGTCTCAGAATTAAGGTTGTTAACTTCCTACCTGTTTTCTGAAGTGATTCTCCAGTGCTGTTGAAAGCAATACCAAGTCTGGAAAACTGAGGAGCCCCTACTCACCCCATCAATCTCTGGAAAGGTTTAATCCATCATAAAACTGCAACGAGTAGAAAAAGAAAGATGAATGCAGCTAATTTTTCAATAGCACCTACCTCCTTCACCAAAAGTGTTGAATCATTTCATTTTTGTTCCTTATTTTTTCTGTGATGAATCCTTCAAATTATTAGTGGAGTCTGCCCAGAACACTTGGTCTGTTGGCAGCATGGTGGAGCTCCTGGAGCAGCTGTTGTCTGAGACAGCATCTCCTTGGTACGTTTGTCCAGTCAAGGTCTCATCTTTACCCATCTGAAGTCTGGGGCACAAACAACGTTTCTGATGTGGTAGTGTTTCTGTTGTGTTGAGAGGTCCAGTTTGTTCGTGTTTGAATGTGTGATGAGTGCATCCTTTTATGCAGTCCTGCACCAGTTTGAATTTGATGCCCTTGCCACTCAAAGTTTAAAGCAACGAAAGAAATAAGGGTTTTTTTATAATAATACCAACCTTAACATAGTTCCTAATTTTGTTGGGTTTTTTTAAACATAGAAAAAATGTCAAAATGTCCTAAAACACAGGTCATCTGAGAAAAAGCATCTGTGGATAATGAAGCGAATTAGAAATTTGCATACACAAAGCAATTTCCCCCCTTTATTCATTTGATCCCATGAGAGAGAGAGAGAGAAATTAATTAGGATCCAGGCTACAAAATCTATGCGGAGTGTTGCCTTTCAGGTTATTGTGTAGTTTTAAACTTGTTAACTCTAAATAATCAACCACAAGTGAGAATAGGCTTTAACAATCTCATATTGGAGGAAGAAAGAAATTGTTACTTCTCCAAGTGACTTTTGACTTCACAGTGTGCCAGAAGAAGCCTTAATATTCCAGTACAAGCCCAACTAATTGCATACTGCTGACAGGAATATACCAATTCCTTGAGGGGATCTAAGTTTTAATCCGATTGTATTAATCTTGCCTTGAAACAGCAGAAGTAATTTAACCAGTCTTTCTGTCTAGTTGTGGAATAATCCATTTGGAAAATTGAATTGTGTAATTTGTAATTGTTTTCCAGGCTTGCTAATGGAAAACTGTATCGCTAGCAAATGAAATGTTTAAAGTATGACCACTCTGCTAATAACTGGCTGTTAAACATTTATTGTAATGAATACTATCACTTACTGTGAATGGAAAGTCTAGTTTGAGGCTTCAAAAAGAATAAAAGCAACTTGTCAGGGTATTTTGGTATCTGCACTCTTAGGCCAGTGAGGCTCATTGCAGGTCTGTGAGGCAACGACATCCCCTTCCACTTGGAAGGACATATCCTGTGCATGGGTCCACTGATCCTGTAAGTGAAGGAGCAGCCTCCAGTGATGGTTAAAATACAGTAAATCTGGTAGGTGTTCCTGGCTTTAATGTCTGAAAAAGTTGGTGTTGCACTACAGCGATGTTATGAGTGGTTCTGGATGTGAGCAAGTGAAAATTAGCAGCTGATGATTTTTTCCACTGAAGAAAGGCATGACTGTAGATTTTTATTTATATATGCATTTAGAAATATTTAAATATATACGATTTGGGCTTGTTATGTATAGTATAAAATGCTTGTTAGATAATTCAGGTACATACAGGCAAATCTTATGATGCAGGCTGGGGTTGCAGCATTGCTCATTAAATGTTACCCTGGTGAGTCAGTCAGGGAAGTGTTCTACCTCTGTTCACCATGGGGGGGATTTTCAGGAAGCCAATAGTGAACGGTGCAGTCCTTAATTAAGATTGAAACACAAGATACTTGGAAACCATTGAAGGTGGCAGTTATGTAGGTAATAAATCCACTTTTGTTCGGAAAGACTCCCCATATTTGAAAATTATGTCGCAATTCAAGCAGTAATTTGAATGCTAAAACCCGTGTTTAGTAAACTGCTTGTTTTTCGAAGGGAATAGGAGAGACCAGAGAATTTTTGCCTGGCTGTATCTGCTCGAAGTGAGGCTCTGTCTGCTTAAATTGTCAGTTGGTAGATGAACAGTTAATCCCTGTTTCTAGTTTAGAGCTCTCTTGCCGCACAGCTCATCAAATATTTCAGTTTTTAATGTAATGAAATGTATTTCGATTATATGGAGTGTCGTCTTAACATAAAGGAGACTTGAAAGTAAAGGGGAAGGGAGAAGTATGCAAAGACGGTCTTTAACCCCTAAAAAAAAGTAATTCTTCTTGTGATGTCTCTGTTCCTGCTGTCTTAGATCTGACACCCCTTCAGAATGAAGTTTATAAATGTACATTACTTACTAATCTTGGATAAATAAACCGTGTGAATTAAGCTAACCATGCAAACACTGTTTTGCAGGAGTCTGGCAGGAGAAGAGTTATTTTAAAAATAAAATTAAAAAAGAAAACTTCAGTGTCAAATATTTGCAGGTGTTTGGTGCCTGCTGCCGACTCCGTTTGACAAGCATGCTAGAGGGGGTGTTAGCAGCCTGCCTCTCCTCCAGTGTGAATTCAGAGTGTATGTGCCAGATAATGTGCACCATCTGTTGCACAAGGGTGAGCTATGGGAAGGCTATTTAGGCACCTGGGATAATGATGGCATTTGGAAGCACCTTGCTGGGCACACAGCAGGTCAAATATCAAGTGATCTTTAGACAAATTCCCCTTCTGGAATGCAGGAGCAGTGCTGAGCCTTGGCAGCAGGAATACAGCTGGCTATCGCCATGCTGGGCTACCTCTGGAAAGTGAAGGAAACTTCAGCTGTTTAGCTCCAAAAGGGAAGAGAGGGCAGATGCTCTCCAAGTGGGTTTTGCCAGATATAAAAATCAGGTGCCACAAGGTTGTGTCCAGACAGAAGGCAGGAGCGAGCTGAAGGGCTGAGTGCAAGCGACTCTTCTGTGTGCTGTCATTTGTGCCACTGGCTTCGGAACAAGTCCCAGAGTGCCAGATTTTGTCCATCTGTTAAACTTCCTCTGTCTGTTAGGTCTGGCACTGAAGAAAAACAGTCTGAAGCTCTCTGGGAAAAGACAAGGGTATAAGCATAGCACTGTGGGTATTGGACCTGGGTCAGAGATCAGAACCAGGGGCTCCCTGTCTGCCACACTTCAAAGGAAGATGCTTTGAGTCAGCTTGTGCAGCTCAACAGAAACAAATGCCATCAGGAAATCTTCAGCTGCATGTGAGGAATTTCAGCTTGTGCTCTGTAAAATACCATTATGCGAGAGCTCTCAAGCAGTCAGTGCAGCACGAAATAACCCGGGAGCTGCCAAATGTTGTAGCTAGCATTTCTGCAAGTATAAATACTCCTTTTTCCCAGTTCAGAGCTAAAACATGAGTTACAAATGATTTGATGGTGGATGAAATGAATGACACAATACTACTGATTTCACTCTTTCTTCAAGACATCACCCGTGGGGTTTGACCAGGCTGTAAGTCAGGGCTCCTGGTGGGTGTTTTTGGTAAGTGGCTACTGTGCTTTACAGCACAGTCCATCTGCACTCATGCAGGGCGCAAGGGGACTCCTGAGAGCATCAGACTGTACATTGCTGCATGGTGTAGACTTAGGCTGGGTCTCTGCCCTGTCTCTCCTCCCTTATCCCACCATATCAAACTTGGAGTTGAGGTGATGAGGAAGAGACTTGAGATAGAACTTCATAAAACCACATTAAAAAAATTTGTCATGTGAATAAGTGGTCCTTGTTCACCCCATTTCATACACAACTTCTGGAAAGGAGGTTATAGAGAGGGTGGAGGTCAGTGTGTTCTCCCAGGTCACTAATGATAGAACAGAAGGAAACAGCTGCAAGTTGTGCCAGGAGAGATTTAGACTGGAGATTAGGATTAATTGTTGCGGACAGAGTGGTCAGGGATTGGAATAGTCTGTCAGGGAGGTGGTGGAGTCACCATCCCCTGGAAGTCTTCAAGAAACAGGTAGATGTGGCACTAGGGAATATGGTTTAGCAGGCAGTGTGGGCTTGGGTTGATGGCTGGACTTGATGATCTTGGAAGTATTTTCCAACCTTAATGATGCTATGATTTGATGATCTCTGTACCCCTTTTTCCTGCCTCCCTTCTCTGTACAGCCACCCCACAGACCCAGGGAACAGCCACCAGCCTTGCCCTTGCACTAACATCTAGGTCAGCGGCACAATCATGTGCTTTGTCTGCATCCTTTGTTCTTACTTTGACTTAGGGAGAGTTTTAACTTAGAGAGATGAGTTAACTGCTGGTTGATACCCTAGAAAAACAAAATAGCTCTCTGTGACTACTGCAAAGGCAATAGGTAAGAGAGAAGTAGTGTCTGGGTAATGTGCACTGTCTTGTGCACAGCACAGCGTGCTGAGAGGGAGCACAGTAATAAAACGCAAATGTAGGAGAAAGCTATGAAAAATTTATCTGTTCACAAGGATGAACTTTGGGATTTTAAGCATGAGTTGTTCTTTTAAAATCTCTAGTGAACTATTTTACTGTCTATTTGAGATTACAAGGAAGTACTTTACTGCAGTAACTAACTGCTTCTGAGAGGAATTTGTGATAAGAAGGAAAAAGTTATTGCTAGTCTCAGCTCCCAAACAGTGATGCCATTATGTTCATGCTTTGATTTGTTGTTTCTAAAGGGGAGTGCAAGAATTGTGAGTTACGCTGTCACAAGGTCATGTTACCCAGCCTCCATACTTCTGGACACTGTATGCTTTGCACAACTCCCTAATGGTCCACTGAGGTGACTGTAGCAAAAGTGGTTGTCCTTGCTTGGGGACAGGACACATGAGATTGCTCTGCCAGGTTGTAGGACAAAGAAGCTGCTGTATAACTCTTGGTGAAACCTGTCTTGGCTGGGAGACCTAAATAAGGAAAATTCTTGGTTGTAAGGTACGTCTGTGGCTTCTGTCCTGCTTTTTGTGCTGGGTAGATCTTGCTGGAATGATTATCTCATGGGAAGCCCTACACTGGAAGAAGACTGCAGGTATCAGAGATACTGGCAGAGACAAGTCCAAGTTGACCTTGTGACTGGGTTCAGATGCAGTCCTAGAGTTGCAATGTGGATATGACACGAAAGCAACAGCAAGTAGGTTCAAAGCCTTTGAGTTGGTAGGGTTGAACTAGACACTGAATTGCAGAGACTGGAAAGTGCAGGTTATCTCTAGTAGCACAGAACTGAGCGGGTACTCTGTGCCAGGGATGCAGAGACTGCAGGAGTTAGGGCAGTAATTGCATCTTGCAGCCCAAATGAGAATAAAACCTGACAGCTGGGGGCCTGAGGTGTGTGCTTAGGGATGCTGAATAGTTAAGATTTTTGAGGTTGGAGCCATAGTAAAAGAAAGTGATGAGAAATGTCTCTCCTTTCGTATAGGCAGACAGCAAACACCTGGTTCAAAAGTGCACAACTTGGTCTTGACACAGAGTCATCAGTGATCCTTTTTGAGTGGGTTGGTTAGTTTTTCTTTCCCAGCGCTTTGCAGTAGGTGACAGCCTCCCACATGGTCGTGCCCTTTGAGTTCATTGTTGAGGTGTAGGGAGTCTCCCTGGCCAAGACTGAGGCAGCTCATGCTGCTCATCACCAGGGGCTGCCAGGAGACAGGGTCACAAACTGACCAGTTGGTACTTCTGAGCCTTCTAACTGCTGAAAATGCTTTTGCCTCCCCAGCCAGCATGGAGAGGTGGTTTACTATTTCCTGAGTGTAACCTTTCACGATCTCACTGAGCCCTGTCACAGCATCACGCTAGAGACAATTACTGGGATGTCCAGCAGTAGGAGTGTGACATGCCTGTTCTTAAGAAATGAAGACCAGTTCCAGGATCTAAATGATTCATTACCAAATCGTAGCACCATGCACTGCTTCTACTCACTTTGTACTTGTAGGTACAAACTTCATTAGCCCGTTCACTTGCAGAAAATGTAAAAGCTTTCCTTGTAAATGTCAAGGTAGTTGCTGTCCTGGAAAGAAGTCTAGCTCTCTTTTTCCTCTTGCATTTGAAGCTTTTCTTGGCATATGAAAAAATATATGAGAGTTGAGCTTGGCAGCTGGCAATTTGTGCTTGACCTGTCATGTGCTAAGGGCGATGGGAATAGGTTGTGACAGACCTGTCATATTTAACAATGAGTTTGTCGGTGCCTTGCTAGCACTGGGGGATGTGCTCCCATGAAGTTCCTGGAAGAGCAAAAAATGCTCATGCAAAATTAAGCACAATTAGGAAGTCTTAGTTTTGACACTTCTCAAAATCTTGAGCCTGGAGGCTGTAAAAACCTGAGTTCCAGATTTGGCAGCTATGCCAAAGGTTTGGTGTGTTTTCCATGGGATGTTCCTTCCATTATTTTCTCCTGCTACCACCCACAGAAGGAGTTTCTGGACATTGGATTATTTTGATTTTGGGGAGACTTTGCCCACCAACAGTGCTCTTTGTTCCTTCCACCAGAGGAAGACTATCTTTTCAGGGGTCTTGCTTGAAAATGTTGCTTTGCCTGCCTGTTCTTGCCAGCGTGGAAGGAAATAGGCAGTAAATGCACTCCAATAAGAAAAGTGCCTCTGGTTGAAGGTCCAGAGCAATGCAGTGCTCGTGCTGGTGAACCAGGATGCTCTGAAGGAATGGTTTCCATTGCTGCATCTACAACAGTGATAGCTCTTTATCCTTCCCGAGTCGTATATGTAAGGCAGTGGTCACATTTCTTTGTTTCAGGTTGACACAGTGTGATGTGAGACTGTTCCACAGAACTAATGATACCGAAGTTGCTAGGTCATACAGCTTTGGGTACATTTCTGCTTGCTCTTCAACCCCTGCTATGCAGTGAAATGTTTTCTGGTTATGAATATTTAAACACAACTTCCAGCTTTTGCCGCTGGATGTTAAGCTATACATTAACAATAACTAAAATAATGACGAGTTCCTCCTCAGTTGAAGTTTGGAGCATTACCTATAGTTGTGAGGGTGAAAAGTGGATGTTAGAAATGAGAAGTAACTGTAGTATGTATTTACTGAAGCTGTATACAAGTTAGCAGATACGTGTTTATTTTTTTTGGTGTGAAAGCTGTATTTCCAACCAGTTTTCGGCAACCAAGCAACAGAAATCTGTGTTTACAAGTCTGTGAATCTTTAAAAAGCTTCCTAATAGCTGAAACTGTGACTTTATTTGTTTTAAGTGGACCATTCTAACAAATCCTCAGCTTCCAAACAGAAACTCAGAGAGCAGCATTTCACCATTCATACTGTTTTATCCTCCATGATAAAAGCCGTGATGGAACAGGACTCTCTGCTCCAAAGGGTAGATTTTTCTCTTCACATCTCTTTAGTTCTGCTGCATGAGGTTGATCTTTCTCATACCCTTCATGTAAATATTTCTTTGATTCTACCTTTAGCCTTTTGGCTACAATTCTGTCCAGATGGCATTGCGCTGAAGCTCCTGTAACAGTCAAGAGTGCTGGCTGCTTCATCATCCAGGGTCTTCAAGTTGATTGTCGAAGGTGATTCATGTCAAGGCTGCTTTTCTTTACGAGCAATCATAGGCACATTCCTGCTCTCTCTCCTTTTCTCTATCCTTCGCAACATGGGGTAATTCTGTTCTCTCTTTCTCCAGTCAATAATGGATGCAGAGCTTTTCAAGCCCCTAAGTAAAACTCTGAATTGTGCTTTTTCAGGTCACAGAGCTCAATAATGTGAAGAATATATTACGGATGCCGAAAAGCACAAAGAAGCATGCCGTTGGGATTTATTTTAACGATGACACATCGAAAACTTTTGCTTGTGACTCAGGTGGGTAAGGTGGCTCCGCACGATAGAGAAGGTAAGAGCATGAATTGTGAAAATGCGAACGTGTTAACCTACACACAGATTTTCTGGGCTTTTACACAGAACTTGAGGCAGATGAGTGGTGCAAGGTGCTGCAGATGGAGTGCCTCGGAACGCGAATTAATGACATTAGCCTTGGAGAGCCTGACTTGTTGGCATCTGGAGTAGAGAGGGAGCAGAGTGGTAGGTACATAAATGTTGACCTTTTAAATCTTTAATTGCATTATTTTCAAGTCCATTGGACTCTGCATATGAATATCAGAAACAAATTGGAGCAGAATCGTTTCTCCAAGGCCACTTTTCTGTTTTTTTGGGGATTGTTTTCGTTTGGAACTTAGTTTTTTTTTCAATTGCTATCAGATATGCAAAGTGAGGTAACTAGAATTATTTTGGAGTACCGCTTCTCTTTCACAGACTAGTTAGTTGTTCCTTGGGAAGCAGTAACTTGTGTTGTATGTTTTCTAGTACTATGCAGACTTTGCATCAGCCCGCAACTGAGGCTGGTTGGCACCATTGTAAAGCAAATAGTAAATAATAGTAATTGCATGCAAACCCTGAGCCCTAGGCTGCCTCACTTTCCAATGCAAATTAACTAATTACATGCACAGATGCAATTGCAGTGTATTTATTCATGCACACCATTTCATTAACTGTTTGCAAATATGAGGGTTGCAATGGTGCAGTTCACCTCGGTGTCTGGATGCACGCACAGATGTTTGGCGCCCTTTGAGCGCAACATTCTGACTGCTCCAAACATGGAGTTTATTGAGTTAGTGGAAGGAATGGAGTCTTTGCTTATTGAATTAATAGTTCTAAGTAGAAATAAGAATTTGTGTTAGTAATGGAAAATAGGAAATTCCTTTAATGACTTGCTCATGTAATGGGCAGGGATTTTAGACTAACCTTTTGTTTTTCTCCCAGAGAGATTCAATGTGTATTTGATGCCATCCCCTAATTTAGATGTGCATGGGGAATGTACCTTGCAGATAACATTTGAGAATATCTGTCTTTGGGACATCCAGAATCCCAGAGTAAAACTCGTCTCTTGGCCATTAAGTGCCCTCCGACGCTATGGGCGGGACCCATCTTGGTTCACTTTTGAAGCAGGGAGGTAGGTGTGTGTTCTCTATATGGTGTTGCTTTCCTTGGTGGTGCTGGGTAGTGCTCTGGGCCACTGTCAGTTGTGGTTGAAATACGTGAGAGCTTATCTTTACACAGAGGCTGGTCTCTACCACCTGATAAAACCCCAAACATTAAAAAAATGTCGAAACAAAACCAAACTAACAGCCCCTCCCCCATCTTAATGCCAGCTTGCAACTTGAATGGAAGCAATTTCCAAATAAAAGTGTCGGAGGATGGGGCTGAATGAGCTGAGGCATCCCAGGGGATTGCAGGGTGGGGGCTGACAGCATTGCATATAACTGGAAAAGGCGGACCTTGAATAAAGCTATGTATGAGCCAGAAAATTAGATGGACATGGATGGGTAGAAGGGATGAACATCATTCCAGACTTTGTACGGGGTGGGTTTTGTGCGCAAAGTTATGGATTCTGTACTAGAAGTGGAATTTGAAGTTGAGAACAGTGAGTGCCGAGCTGTTTTCCAAGAGCAAACTAAAGTAGCAGAGTAAGGACTCCTGTTTTGCATTGACTGTGTTCCTCTTTTACGCCTTTTTGACAAAATGGGTTTATACAAAACTTGAACGACATTCGTTATTAGAGATGTTCTCTGCTGCCTCCTGCAGCTCAGTCTTAATGAGCTGAAGTTATTGTCTGGGTGAAGTTGGAGCACTTGCTTATGGAACTAAACTAATCAAATCCTCCCTGAGGATATGGATGTATTAATTTAGATAAGCACATTAAAGAATTGCAATAGTAAAAGAGAAACGAGTCATACATTTATTTTATCTGGAAAGGGAAGGAGTGTTATTGTCCATCCTCCACAATTACTGCAGAATTTAGTCCTCTGACGGGGGAAGGATGCGTTTTTGTTTAGCTGATCATTCATTGCCATGATAGGACAATGCCATTGGGATACTGAGGATGTACATGTACTGTTTCAAGCAGAAGAAAAACTCCACAAAACTCGTTACAGGCAGTACTAGAAGCCTGAAAGTAGAAGACAAATTAATCCTCCTGGCACAGATTCCAGACTGGGCCTAAGTATTAAAAATCTGGGTTGGTGCCGGAACTCTCTAGAGCTTAAGCACTATGACAGATCGGCAGTACTTAGCTGAGTCGCTGTCTGGTAAGAGCCATACAAACATGGGCTAAAATAGGGAGACTCTGCCAGGGCTGCTAAACTCCTGTGCAGACTTGTAGATAACAATGCTCTGTATTACAACCCCCTTTGTTTTCTTGCTGCCTGTGCCATAGTGCTTCTAGAGCAACACAGGAAAGGTTCGCTTGTTCGTGGTGACCTGTAAGCTTAAACCTCACGCTTGGATCCCCTCTGTTCTTGCTTTGGCAGGATGTGTGACACAGGAGAAGGACTATTCATCTTTCAGACCAGGGATGGGGAAGCAATCTATCAGAAGGTTCACTCGGCTGCTTTGGCCATAGCAGAACAACACGAGCGCTTGCTGCAGAGTGTGAAAAATTCAATGGTACGGCTGCTTGTTACGCTTGTTCTTTCACACTGGGCCCCATTGAACAGTGTTTCCTCAAAGTGATTTTGACTTCTGATTCACACATACAGTAAGCCGTCTGATTATTGCTTTCTCTATATTCTGCTTGATTATAATATTTATGATAATATATAACTGAGATTGCTCTTCAAGAACCAAAGCAACAGAGAAGCTTACAGTTCTGGATTTTTATGTTTGCAAAGCTATCAATACGTGTGAATTAATACTGAGATAAGGTCCTGTCAATCCACATTCTCATTAGATTCCTTTGATTAATCAGCATCATGAGTCTGTTTGCAAGCATTTCTCATCAACCTATTTGCAAAATGGTGTGGCTCATACTCAGTTTTCCAATTGCTAATTGATATCTGTGCTCCAAGGATGATTTGGAAAGAGTTGTATGGTTCAGATTAAACTGTGGAGGAGGACTAGATGCTTCTCAGTGGATGTCTGTTTTTCACAAGTGCTTTTTGTATCTGAACCCTGTTTTCTGACACACATGACTCGTAGGAAATACAGGAGTGTAAGATGCAAAACTGACAGAGAGTTTGAGAGAAGATTGTGTGGGATCTCGTGTCTAAGGCAGGAAGTTTTATGACACCTTCAGCAAATGTGTTTTAGGATCATGTTTTTGGTTTTGAGGTTTTTTTGGTCTTGAAACCTATAGAGAGGCAAAGAATGCTCTGTCTATCCTCTATCTCAATTGGTTTTTGCACCTCAGGACAAGCAGGGTGACCCTGGCAGCAAAATTAGTATCCTGTAGATAACGGGATTCCTGGAATGGCTAAAATGTTCAGAATGGACAACTGTGGAGGAACATGGCTATAAACAACATCTCTATTCCAGGCGGTAGTAACTGCTTTATGTAGTCTGCAGCAAGGCTTGCGCCTGTCTCATACTGTAAACATGGGTGCTGCTTTTATCCAGATCCACACCTAATCCCTTCAGTAATTCTACTAATATTTTTATTTCAGGGATAAGTTGTAGTGATGATTATCCTGGTATTAACTGGTTCACGCAGCTGGGATGGAATAGAGAATGCCATTACCCTTTGTGGTAACTCAACAAAAAATGAGAACATTCCCTGTTGAGGGAATGGAGAAAGGAATCTTAAGCACCTGTTTCTCTTCTGTTCTTCACTTTCTTGGACCTCAGACAGAATGGAATTCAAATGCATGATAGGAAAGCTATTTCTCTTAATAACAGACCAAAGAGGAGCAAATGAGGAGAGGAGGAGCAGTGCAAACTCTTTTGCAGGTGTCCCACACAGTCCAGTGGACTGGGTGACTGATTGTTCCCCTGTGCATGCCTGCAAGTGGGAAACTGAAACAGGAAAATCAGGAAAATTCATGTCTGTTTCATGTGGGGTCGTGCAGTGTGGTGGTCACTTCTGTAAAGCCTGTGTCTGTGAGGATGAAGCACTGAAGCACTGACTTGTGACAAACTTTACTCTGTGCCTTTTTAGGCCATCTGCTTTTCCCAGGACTTCCACTTTCACTGGGAAGGGCTCCACACTCTGATTTCTTGCTTTGCAATCATTACAACTGGTAGGTGAGCTGGTATTTTTCCCTTTCCCAGTAAAGTATTATCTAACGTCATCTTCACTTGGTTTGACTTTTGTTTAAAAAACAAGAACATTTTAGTTGTAGCTAATGAAGGGGGTTCTTGTTCAAAAGCATCCCAAATCATCCATGGTGAGACACGGGTAGATAATACAAGGACTCAACTGTAACTATATTGAGCAGGTTAGACTGAACCTAGGCTAAGTCAGCATAACTAGCTAATGTGTGTAGCCTGCCAGGATCAGAAATGATGGAGTAAATAAATGTTAAGAGCACAGCTTCATTTTGAAAACACAGGGATAAGTTCTGTAACACTGGTGAAGAGCCTTACAGGCAATTTCATGTATGTTGAGTTTACATCTATGAAACAGCATCTCCAGTAGATAATTGTACTGTAATTGATGCTGTACTGTAAGGTTTCTTTCCTGACAAGTGCCAACAGCCTCAACAGATGCAGTTACCATCAATTTCTATAAGAGAGCAGCTGAACAACCTCCTAAAGCTGCTTCATGAAACTGTGCCCAACTGCAACCCCTATATCTAATTCTATAGACCTAAAGTGCTAGATAGTTGTGGAGAATTTAAACTCTTGTGATTTAGTCGCAGATGATAATTGTTTCAGATGAGTCCATACGTCCCTGAACGTCAGTTTCCCAGCCTGTGACAAAAATGTCTGGTTCCACGCTGCTCAGTGAGACTTGGTGGCTTCTCTGATAGTCAGTTGCAGATGTTTAGGCAGAGGATCACTGTATCAGTGTACAACCTGAGTGGCTGATTTTGTTGATTACAAAATATTTGTAAAGTTCAGCCTGATCTGCCCTGTATTTTTCTTCTGCTTTTGAAGCCTCGACAGGAGTGTATTTTAGAGGCTTGTGCAGCATGCTCAGTTGTCTATATTGTATCTGTCTCCAAGAATTATTAACGCAGCATGAATTTTTGTATTAGTGAGGGTTGAGCTACTATTTATAGAAAGGGTAAATAAGAAAGAGATACAGTGGTGAGAAATAAACTCTAAGCTGAATGTCTTCTGTTTGCCCCTGTAATCCTGACCACTGCTACCTCAGTGATGTGATTATCCAAGACTCAGATGAAGTTGAATGTCCCATGCTGATAGAACAAAATAAAGCTGCCAAGAACTGCTGAGAATGTGGGCTATAATGTGTCTGTCACCTCCCTAGCAGTCGCTCTCTTTATATTACAGTATGCTGCTTCGGTTTGTGACTATAACTGGCTCTGGCTCTTGAGATGCATGTGGAAATTGATGCTCAGCTGGGAACCTCACCCTGGCACTTTGTTGTGCTGTTGCTTTCTACTGAAGTCTGAGCATAAGCTGACCAGAGACTGGCACACTTTAACAAGTGGCTTTCATTTCATTTTCAGTGAATTCAGGGATCCCTTTCTTTTCTCTTTTAAAGGAAAGAAAGAGTTGGCTTTGCCTAGTGATGCACAAGCCTTTCTGGTCATTTGGTAACTCATCCAGCTGTTTCTTTCGCTTTTGCCTTGTCAGACAATGGAAAGAAAATAATTCCTCAGATTCTGTTTTCACGAGTCTTTGGTTGCCATGAAAACTGACAGGAGCAGAGCTGTGATGCAACTGCTGTCATTTATACCTGCGCTCAGTTCAGGTTGCTTTTAAAAAGACATTGCAACTTGACATGCCTCTAACAAGTAATAATGATGAGTTTCCCAGTTTTGGCAGCTAAAGCTCAGGGCTTCATAGAGAGACATTATCAGCCAGTTTGCCAGCAGCCTTCCCTGCCTCCTCTTCTCTCAGCAACTCAAGTGTGCACTTCGCACTTGATCCATCTGATGTGCAGGTGTCTCTGCCCAGGCTGGAGCCTCCTAGTGCTTCCAGCTATTTCCACAGAGATTAATTATTAAGAAGAGGAAATGGTGCTTACAGAATTTTGAAGTAAGAGGAGGATATCGAGTGTTAAAGATGGACAGCAGTCACAATGTAGATTAGTTCTCTTTAATTTCTGAAGTTGTTTTTATTGGGCTACCAGTCTGGTGTTTTGCTGTAACAACTTTAGCAGATGTTTCTTAAACAATTATAATTCTCACTGATTTTGATAATTTCCATCAATTAGCTTCACTGGGAAGGACATTCAAGAATCACCAGGATGTGTTCCTGTGCAACTTGGTCTGGGTGATCTTGCTGTGGCAGGGGGACTGGACTAGATGATCTCTCAAGGTCCCTTCTGATTCCTAATGATTCTATGATATTCCATCAAGAACAGGCAGTGCAGTCTTCACCAATCGGGGATGTCCGGATGAAGGTTTCCCTAGTGCAAGTTGTTCTGCAGAATCTTTGACGATAGTGTTGCCCAGCCTGAGGAACCAACCAAACCTAGTGAATTGTAAATCACTTTCCTTGCCTTTTGGAGCTGTGTTCACAGTTCACATAAGGCAATGTTGATGTGCTGAGTGATTGCTAGGTTTTTTGGGGGGATTGTCTTTCTTTTAGCAGTGTTTAAATGTTGTTGAATGCAATGTTACAGTGGTGTGGCTCATGCCACCTTTGTGACAGTTGGAGGCAAGAAAGAAAATACTTCATCTTTTTTGTCCCTGAGCTCCCAGGACAAGAAGGACATGGAACTGCAGGAGTAGGTCCAGAGGAGGCCATGAAGATGATCAGAGGGCTGGAGCATCTCTTTTATGGGAACAGGCTGCAAGAATTGGGGCTGTTCAGCCTAGAGAAGAGGAGGCTCCAGGGAGACATTACTGCAGTCTTCCTGTGCCTGTGGGGAGCCTGTAAGACAGCTGGGGAAGGGATTTTTACAAGAGTTTATGGTGATAGGATGAGGAGAGATGGCTTTCAGCTAGAAGAGGGTAAATTAAATTAGAT
The DNA here is from genome assembly GCA_013397515.1 of Upupa epops. NCBI lineage: Eukaryota > Metazoa > Chordata > Aves > Bucerotiformes > Upupidae > Upupa > Upupa epops. Next base: position 2,202,030 of record VZRI01007808.1, on the reverse strand, counting down.
ATTTGGAGGAAATTCTTTACAGTGAGGTTGGTTAGACACTGAAAGAGGTCACCCAGGTAAGTTGTGGATGCCCATTCCCTCCAGGAGACCAGGTTGGATGGGGCCTTGAGCAACCTAGTCTACTGAAACATGTCCCTGCCCATGGCAGTGGGGTTGGAACTCGATGATCTTTGAGGTCCCTTCCAACCCAGACCATTCTATGATTTCTGGGAACCGACCACACCCCATGTTTGACCCAGAGCTGTGTGTTAGCAGCAAACTGCCTTAGTATAGCCCTATACCTCTCTTGTCTAGGTGACAAGAAGTGGTAAGGGGTGGCACAGCAGCTCCCCGGCTGGTTTTGGCACTGGTTGCCAGTGGTTGCAGGTTGTGTTTCTCCATCCCCATCCTCTATATGTCTCACAGCCACTGGAACTGCAGGGTATCCTCATCACTTCTCACATCCCCACTGCTTCTCTGGTTTAAATGTGACTTAACATAACTTGATCCCAGCCATATGCACTGGGAGCTGCATCTGAACTGCTCTGGGGATCCTGATCTCCCTCCAGGTTCTGGCATTCTTGTTTTCCCCTGGGCAGAAGGGTGTGAGAGTCTCCGGATTAGGTGCCCTCCAGTTGACAAATTCTTTGTTGTATTAATACAACATGGAGCCGTTTGTCGCTGGCTCTCTGCTCACACGTGCTCCAGCATATCAATTCTGGTTGTTTTCAACCTTCTTACCGTGCTGGGTGCTTCTGCAGCATAAACCCAGGTCATTATCAAGTTATTCCCACTCTTTCCGTTGCCACAGAGATGCAGCAGGTTAATTGTGAGAATGAAATCAATCACCATTAAAGCTGCCTTTGCTCTCAGTCTGAGGTGCCTTGATGAAACAGTGCATATTCAGGGCATAGCAGACTAATGTTAGTCCCAGCTCTGGACTTTTACAATTTTTTCCCTTGCTCACTGGGTTCAGGAGGGGCACCTCTTTTGGTCTTTTTCTATGTCTTTACCCTTTCTCCTGCTGTGGCTCTCTTTTGTTCTCCCAAGACAGCCTGTTGGGTTTTTGCCCTCCTCCTGGCAGCTGAACTGTTGCTCAAACCCACCTTAGCTCACTGTCCAACTCACCGGTAAATGGAAACACCAAGTAAGGTACTGAGAGCTGGGAAGTGCCATCCTCATGGTGCCCTGCTGGCTTTCAGTCCTTGTAAAAGATCCATTGTCATTTCCATGGCAATGAGGGCTGTGTGGTGACACCACAGAGGGTGTCAGGGCTTCAGTGAAGGAACACTAGTAAAAGAGCCGTATGGTGTAGGTGGAGCCTTGCATGGTGCAGTGATTCACATCCAGCTGATGTGCAGGTGGGTGTGTGGAGAGCAGGTGCTGGTTTGGTTTTGTTTCACCTCTATACCACAGACACAGTGTCCACCATGCAGAGAAGAGGTTGAAGGTAGATGATGTCTCTAAGTAACGTGGAAATGGGTCTCTTTGGATACAGCCAGCCCTCATCTCCTTTCTGTGCTTGGTTTTGCCCCCAAAACGCTGATCTTGTAAAAGAAACTTTCGTTGCCGGTTTTGTAAAAGGTTATCTTTTTAGATTAGAAAAGACAGGTCTCGCAAGGTTTGAGCCAATGTTTTCTGGAGTGGAGTTGTAGCTGTCCTGTGAAGCTTGGGATAAAATCAAATATTTTCAATCAACTTGCACATTGATCTTACAGAATTAATTGAAAACAAGACCTGAAAGCAGTTGATTCTCTTGTGTTTTTAAAGGACATTGTCAGTAGCAAAGGGCTGTTATTGCGTGAGAAAATGTAGCTGAAGGCTACATGATGTGTGGCTTCCAACAATGTTAGCCCCACGTGCTCTCCTCTCAGCATACCTGGGTGTGCTCTCTGTACAAGAAATACAGCTGAAGGATGCAGTTAGCTCATGTTGAGCTTCTGTGCCATCCAGTTCCTTAGCTGTAGAGAGGGGAGATGAACAAAAACTGCTTCAAAACTAATGAGAACAAATGTCCTCGTTGATGTGAAACATCCCCAGTCATGTTCTCAGTGTGTTGAGGCTGTACGTAGGTTGGGAAGTCACTTGAGTAGCTGGAAAGGCCTTCAGATGGCTTTCCTGCTAGATGGGAAGCATACCCACTCTTCTGCCTTCTGCTGATCCCTGCTTTCTGTTTCAGCTGTTCGGGTTAAACCTCCCCTCAGGGGCAGCGGTGCTAGCCCAGGACCAGGGGAGCACCAAGGTGAGCTTTGCTGTGCAACAGTGTTTTGGCCTCCTAACAGGGTGTTGTGTGCCCATGAACACTAACCTCTGGGCAGTGAGTTCTTGCTGCTGTGTAGAGTGGGCAGGTGGAGGGAGAGGTTGTGCTGACCATTTTGTTACAAGTCCATGCAGCCTGTGGTTATGCTGTTTGCAGACTGTCCCCTTCACATCAGTTTACTGCCTTGCAGCTCCAGATGAAGATGAGTGAGCGAGCCGTGTCCCTCAGCACCATGGTGCCCCTGCCCCGCAGTGCCTACTGGCAGCACATCACACGACAGCACAGCACTGGCCAGCTCTACGGTCTTCAAGGTAAGGCACTGGGGTGGGAGGACTCAATGAACAAATCACATCACAACATTGTTGAATCACTTTGGTGTCTGCCTCTCTTACTGAGAGCTGCTCATTCCAAGCCAGTTGAAACTGCTGGTTGATGAAATGAGGGGCACATCCCATCTTAAGATGGACAATGTGTCAGAGGGGTATCAGCAGGGGATGCTCATCTTACTTTCCACTGGAGAGAGGGATCCTTAATTTGACAAGATTTCTGATCAGTTTTACAGTTACCAAGGGTGCTCAGGCCTTTCTGCTGCTAAAGTCTTTCAATGGCACATGAGTTTTTTGCTGAACTTAGAACTATTTGGCTCCCCATTCGTCTGGGTCATACTGGGAATGACACAGTTTTCATTACTCATTTGTGCACTTGCTAATACCGAACCAAAAACTACTGCATCCTCAGAAATAGTGGAATTAGGGAAAATCAAACTAGTGGGCTGTGTTAAGGAGTTCTAGAAAGCTGTTGCTTGAACAGATGCAGAGCTGCCACTGAGTACTGCAGTGTGGTCTGAAGACAGGGCAGGTGTCTGCTCCATGTCCCCTCCTTGCTTCCAGCCCAGAGGGCAGTACAGCTTGGACCCCTCATGCCTGAAAACGTCCTCCATAGTCGCTCCCCTGGGAGGTCTCTGCACCCACTTGTCCCTCCGTGGTCAGTAAGGGACATCTAGTGGTTATGGAGCGCATGGAAGGATGGCTGGCAGGGGCTTCCAAGCAGGGGGCTGGCATGACAGATCCTTCTCCAAATGTGTCAAGACTGAGCTTCAGTCTCCTGAGACAGTGAAAACGGCAGCACCTGCTGAGTTGTGCTGGTTTCCCCTGATGGTACTGCTGGAGCAGGAGCTGCAGGTGCTCAGTACCTCTGAGGAGCTGGTTCACACTCAGAATCTGAACAACCAAAATCTCATTTTTATTTCAAAAGACTGTCTTCCATTCTAAGCTGCACGGATTGGCTGTGTTAGCATTTGTACAGAAGTTGTAGCTGAGGATGAGTTGTCTCAACTAGGACAGGAAAGCCAGCAAAGGATAGACCAAGTGCTTAATAGAAGGCTGGCAGCCTGGTGTGTTAAACGGGAGGAGCCCATAGAATCCTTAGGGATCGGAAGGGACCTCATCTAGTCCAATCCCCCTCCCACAGCAGGACCACCAAGTCGCACAGGAACACATCCAGGCGGGTCTTGAACGTCTCCAGAGAAGGAGGCTCCACAACTCCCCTGGGCAGTCTGTTCCAATGCTGCGGTACCCTCCCTGGGAAGAAGTTCCTGCTGATATTTAGATGGAACCTTCTATGTTCTGCCTTGATTTTATTTTCACAATGTACGGAATAAAGGCTGAGCCATACAGATGGACTGAGACAGTTTGTCTTCACCCTAGGGTCGGTAGAAAGTGAAGGTCAGCTTGATAATCAGGGTTGTTTCTCTGTCATCCCTGAAGGTCAGGGCTTATGTGTGCTGCAGAAAAACCCCTCAGCTAAACCTGTGTTTGGCAGAAAACGCAAGCACTTTCTAGTACTAACGTGGAGTTACCATTTACCGACATCGAGGATTCAGAAACCACTAGATAGATTCTACAAAAAAAAATCTACTGTGGAAAACTTGAGGACTCTTGTTTGGTGTCTTTCTGTCTTCTGTCAGACATGAGGGAGTTTCTCAAGGGATCATGAACAGTAGATACTTATTTGACTTTTTTTAAAATAAAGCCACAGATTGTGGAGGTTAGAGCTCGGGAACACGTGCTGTCACAAGCTGGGATTAAATACTGCGAGCCCAGCGGCGCTGTTCCATTCCGTTCCTCTGATTTTCAGCCAATCCTCCAAGCTGCTGTTTTCTGTCCGTTGGACACTAGATGGGGCAGGCAGCACACAGAAACCCCAGCTGAGCCCACAACTGTGCTAGAGCAGGGATGAATAATAAAAGCAGCACTTACCTGCCTGTTCAAATTTGTTCCATAAATTAGAGTCTGAGAAGATGCTGGTGGCAGCGTGTGGCACACGAGAACAAGACTGCTCACAGCACTCTGACACAGGCTGTGGGTTGGTCTTAACTGCCTCGTGCTATAGACACCTTTATTAAAACAGTAATTCAGCACTGAGTTGTCATGAGAGGAGTAGGCTGTGCGGGTAGAAACCACTGGCTTTGTATTTAGAAAAATAGCTGACTGGTTAAACTGGCAAAAAGGGATCCCAGGGGATTGTCGTCGTGGGAAGGGGGTAAAAGTCTAGGTAAAATCTGGAGCCATGCAGACAGTGCTGCGATGAGGGAGGTTCAGCAGTGAGGGCTACTGCTTCAGTGCAGCCCTGTGCAGCTCCAGGTAGATTAGGTTGCCAAAATCCTGAAACACTCAATTATTGCTGGAAAAAGAACTGAAAATAATAGACTGAGTTGTGAAATCCTGTGAGTATGAAGCAGCATTTTCCAACCCTGGCCGATTCTGTAACTTCTTCCCAGGGAACAGCTGGAGGGGGCTGCCTGGTGGGGTTTGTGGAGTCTCCTTTTCTGGAGGCGTTTTAAACCTACCTGGACCTGGTCTGGGTGATCCTGCTGTGGCAGAGGGATTGGACTGGATGATTTTTCGAGGTCCCTTCTGATCCCTGATGATTCTATGATAGGGGTACCCAAACCTTGTATACAAACCCATTCTTCCACCAAAGTTGGAGTTTGTGATTTCTGAATTGGCTGTTGCCTTCTCTTTTAATGGACAGAAAAAAACTGATGCCAGTCCCATGAGCTAGAGCACATCTTTCATTTAAAATGCAAGGTCAGAACTTCTTCAAGACAGGTATTTTTGTCCAACTTTCTGTTCTTAAGGAGCTGGGAGAGAAAATCTGAGTAGAGATGTTTCTGAGAGGGCATAGCAGGTGAAGCAGCAGTAGGTGTAATGAAAAGGCTGGAATCCAGAGTTCACCCAGTCCTTTATAAACTGCTGACCTAGGAGCTTATGTCTTACTGGGTGTTCTTCTGTTTTTTTGCATACGACTGGTGAAGACGTTTCTAGCCCCGTGAAGCTTCATCGCACGGACACTTTTCCAACCTACAGGTCAGACCATCGATAAAAGACTGTAAAGAACCTCACAAACTCTTTGTCTTCTGCACAAACTGCCCCAGTGAACGATGCCGATGATGATGATGGATGAAAGCAAAAATGGCAACAGGGAAAAGTTCAGGTTGGAGGAAAAATTCTTGCAATACAAAGTTTTTTTTAAACTTTGCCAAAAGCTAAACTTTTTCTGTAGATCTTGGGGAGGGGAGCAAAACCAACAAACCCTCCAGTGTATCTTTTATATCTTGTAGTTGGACAGAGAAGAAATCACCCCCTAAGTATTTCCAAACGTTTTTGTATGATAGGTATGTTGTAAATATACGAGCCTTTCCCGCTGTGGTGTGGTTCCACTTCGTCTCTTACAGCCGTGTGTTCAGCTATGTCAGCTGCCATCCTTGTTTCTTGTAATGCTTCTCTTTAGTTATTGACATTATTGTTCAGCCTAATCCTTGACCTTTGAAATGGTGGCCAGTTTTAAGCAGCTATTTTCCCCCTTTGAAGCTTGATGAAGACCTGATTGATTTCTTTTAAAAGCACCCTCTTGATCTTCTATTTCCTGTATTTATTTCCATCTCTGTAAATGTTTAAAATAAACAAAACCCAACCGTTTGGGGTGTAGTGCTTTTTGTCATCACTGTGGGCATCACAGACAGAGCTGTTGGGGAGTGCACTAGTGCACTACAAGGGGAGGACTGAGTGGCGTAGGGGTGTCATGTGGATTCTCCCTCCATGTGTTAACCCTTGTTTGGTGTCTTAGGAAGGAGAGTAGTAGATTCAGCAGGGGTCTCACAATGCCACAAACCATTTTGTGGCAGAAAGCTGTTTTTGCTGTTTTGTGACAGCATCCGTGTTAGGCACTACTGCCACAGATTGGCATCAGCATCTTAATGTAACAGCTAACAGACTTAAAAAAAATAGCTGGCTACTGTGTGCTGTGCCAAATGGTCAGGAATGTGAAACAGCAGCAGATCGAAAGCTGTGTGTACCCTGAACACACTGTGCTTACTGAGGTGGGGCTAAATCCCTCTGTTAACAAGCTCGGAGTAAACACCCTGTCAGGTTACCAGTCAGACTGAGCATCTCTGTTCATCATCTGATCCACACCTATAGATACCTGAACAGTGGCTGTAGGGAGGATGGTGCCAAACTGTTTTCAGTTGTGAGAGGACAAGGGGGGATGGGCACAAGCTGGAACACAAGAAGTTTCATTTAGAAATAAGGAAAAACTTATTTCCAGTGCAAGGTACAAAGCCCTGGCCCAGGCTGCCCAGAGGTTGTGGAGTCTCATTCTCTGGAGATAAATCAGATCCCACCTGGACACAAGCCTGTGCAATGTGCTTTGGGCAGTCCTGCTTTGGTGAGTGGTGGGTAATGATAACAGATGGCTGTCTAATGATAATGTTAGCAGCTGATTTTTCAGCAGATAGCCTGGAAGAAGAGTAAAAGAATGGAATGGCCAGAGTAGAGAATGAGCTGCCTTTGCTCATGTTAGAATGAGTTAGCACAGGCTAATTTCCACATGAGAGAGGTAACAGTCTTATGATTTGAGCAAAAATAGCAAATATCTTGGCTTTTAATTCCCAATGTGAAGCTTCAAAGGAGACTAAGAGGACATGATGTTCGTGACTCACATGATGACTAAAAGTAGATCTTAAAACTGTACTCACAGTGAGCTGAACTTCAGAGATGATGTCAGTGTTTGATGCTGGAGGAGGATATCCAGTGTGATGTGTGGTTTTGAGTGTAGTTCCAGTCTGATGTGGTTTAATCCCAGGTAAAGGAAAAGTTGTTTGTGTGGGCAAAGCAAGACAAGGAATTAATTCACTGCTTTCTTCCAGCAGGCAGATGTTCAGCTGTCTTTGGGAAGGTGCAGGGCACAATCACATGTAACAGTTACCCAGGAAGACAAACACTGTAACTGAGCCCTTCATGCTTCCCCAGCTTTCTGTGTGCTGGGCATGATACTATGTGGTGCAGAGAGTCCCCTTGTTCAGTTGGGGTCAACTGTCCCAGCTGAGTTGCTGCCCAGTTCCTTGTGCAGCCCTAGCCTGCTCCCTTGGGGGGGTGGTGATGTGAGGAGCAGAAGGGGCCTCTGCTCTGTGTCTGCACTGCCTGGTGTAAGCAGATAATCAGTGTGCTTCCAACACTCTGGAGCACAAATCCAGAACTAGGGTCCATACCAGCCACTAAGAGGAAAATGAACTCTTATTGCAGCCCAAACCAGCACACGGTGCTGGTTAATCACTTGGAGCAGGAGTGTGTGTTGTAACACCACAGATTCATAACACAGGGTTACATGGCCTGAATACTAAATTATCTGGATAAACTGATGAAATTCAATAGGGACAAGTGCTTCCCAGCAAGGCTAATTGCCTACACAGATAAGTAATGGGATGAGAAGCAGGACAGCAGCCCTTGGAACGGAAGGTAAAGGTTATAGTGGATTACAAGAGGAACACGAGGCAACAAGACCATGTTGCTACGAAACTCGGTGTCATAAGGGAATGTAAAAGCCTTTAGTTTTCAAGACAGCTGAAGTAAATCTGCTCTCCTGAAGGCTGGCAGGGTCTCAGCTGGAGCCTTGTGTGGTGACTGGTTCCAAGCTCAGGTGCTCAGCTACTATAAATAGCTGTGCCCAGTACTGTGCTGACACCTCAGGACAGCCCTGCTCTTGGCTGGCACTGTGTGTTGTGTTCACCTTCCTATATCAGACAAACCTTCTTTCCAGTAACAAGGAATGAGCAGATGTTTCCAGGTCTGTGCAATTTTTCTGTTTGGGACAATGTCCTGAGGTGACCAGTGATACCAGTAAGACCTTTTCTAACTGGTTTGGGCTTAGGGTCTGTATATCAATTTAATAACTTATCAATTGTGAAGTAAAGCACTGTGAAAATGGATGCTGTTGGGCTTCTACATCCCCAACGGTTGTAGTAAAAGAACTGGAGGTGAGGGAGGCTTTCGGGGAAGCAAACTGGTAAGTGTGGTGAAGGTAAATGTGTTTCTGGAGGAGAAAAATCAATATGCCATCATTGTTTAAGATACACCAGAGTGCAAAGATAGGCTTAATTTATTGTAAAAAGGGATTGTGTTCACTCCATTTCAAAGCTGAACTGCTAACATAAATAAGTGGTTGAAAGGCAGTTGTGACTAATAGGTGTTTATCTTTCAGGTTTACTTCTGCTAATGTATTCCCTTTAGAGCTGACAGCATCTGTTGTTTCATCATGGATATGACAGTTCAGTAAATGCTTTTATTCACCTTTCACTCATGTGGTGATTGATATAGTCAGACTACCTATGCTTGAACAGTCCAATCAAAAGACAAACAAAAAAAGCTACTCTCACCTTGACCTTTCAATGAAAGGTCATTAAATCAACTCACTCTGATATTATTCTTTCTAGTGGAACTTTCTGAGAAGGATGGAAAAAAGGCCTGAGAGTAACTTTGCTTTGAATGGCTGTGTGTTTATGACACAATATCAAGAAGTTGCTTTGTTGTAGTTTGTGATACCAGCACAGGAAGTCACTCTGATCTCTGCATCATTGCTGACTTGCCTAGCAAGGTCATTAGCTGAAGGAGGTAGGAGAGTTTGCTACTCCTGTAGTTACTGGCTTTACGATGAGGAAAGGTTTTTGGAGCTGTGGTGTTTAGGCTGTCCAGCAGACTCCATGTGCGCAACACTGGTGTGATGATGCCAGCTGGGTACCAGCGGAAACATGCAGAACTGGAGTATGAATTCTTTAGGTATCTGAGCTATGCTGTCAGAAGAGATTTCTTCAGAAAATGTGCTGCAAATCCATCTATAGAGCTGCGGGACTCAGGGTTACCAGAGGATTCAAGGATCAGTGTGTGACAAATCCTTGAGATCTATTTCTTTGCAGTCTATGCCCTCCACACAGGCCCTCCACATTAATAGGACTTCACAGATGTTTTGTTCTTCTGCAGTGTGTAAAAATGTTATAACAATTTTAGGGACTCATTTCAATTGCTCCACCAAGTTCCAGACAGCCTTTTATATTCTTCAGCTTGCTTTCTCGATTGACCACACATCTTCCTAGATAACTTTTTCAAAGGCACAAAAGTGTTCTGCAAAGTCATCCAAGTGAGCAGGTCTTTGGCTCTGTGTAATCTCTCCCATTCACACAGCTCTAACTAACACCATGTGATTTATCTGATGGCTGCTCTTCAAAGACTGGGCAGAAATGCCATAACCCTCTGGTGCCTTTCATCCTGCAAAAGGCCAGTGGCCATCCAGCAAGTCATAACTGGACATGGAAGAATAAGGGCAAGAGATGGTGTAGAGCTGCTTGTCCCCCTTTTCAAATCCATCCTAAGAAAAGTTGCTGTAGCTTTTGAGCAGGAATGAACCAGCAAACTGGTAACAGTGCAATGGGTAGGTGGAGATGGACCAAACAGCAGCAGAACTCTGTGAGTAATGATCTTAAAATGCAAATCTTGGAGCCAAGTACATTAGGGGAAAAAATAAATCATAGTAGCAAGACTTCAAATTACATTTATTTTTCTTAGATGCTCTTACTACAGGTAACAAAATGCATTATCTGTAATGGCACAGATGGAAGGGAAACCTTTGTGCTGCTGGGAGAAATGGGACAGCTGACATCCTTTCCATTTTCATTCTATAGTGGGAGATGGAATCAAACAAGGACTTGCCAAATGTAGCTCAAGATCTCACGGTAATTTAGTGACACTTAAAAAAAAAAACAAACATATTTTTATAATGGAGATCTCAATGCTTGACTAAGATTTAACTAAATAGCTTTTGCTTCCTTTGGGTGGTGGATTAAGTGGGCTGTTTTAGCATTTGTCTGCGTGAAACAGCTTAATTTTTAATGCCTGTACTGTTGTTAATATTTATTCTTAAAATTGTTAGTATTTAGTTTTGCTTTCCCTTCTACACACCTCACAGCAGAAGAGCATCATTAACATTTAAGCAGATGAACATCTCTCCAAGTTTGTGACTTGCAGCCAGAATGTCATTCATTTAAATAATCACACAGATAAAATTAATGCAACAGGAGATGTATCTGAGTCCTGTCGCTGAGCAATTCTGGCGAGTGCATAATAATACTGCTGCCTCAGGCGTTGAGATCAGGGGTCATGATGTGATATTTCTGTGTATTCATTAACTTTCACAAGGGCAGATTCGTCTTCTGTTTCCATGAACACTAATGAACCATTTTCTTATTTTTAAGGAGTATTCTATCACTACTGCTAGCCACATAGTGTTTAAAGAAAAGTTGTTTCCAAACAGAAGGCTCTAATTAGAACTCGAGCCTCAGCTGTATTGATTGCGCTCCACTTTCTCAGTGGATTTACAAATGCCAGTAAATAAACTTGCCAGGAAAAGGTTTATTGTAGTGGTTTTCTCCTTAATATTTAGCCTATGTGGTGTTCTGTTTCTTGACAGGCTGGAAAGGAGGACTTGGGTGCTGAGACACTCGGGATGGCTGGGTTTGTATATGAGTATTTTCCCAGAAATCTGTTTTCTAAATACTCTGGGAATCTTAGCAACAAAAGGTGTGAGGGTTCAGCTTGCTCTAAGCCAACAGAAAAAAGTCTCTGGTGAAATGAAATCCTGCTCTCCCAGCCTCACAAGCGTGAGAAAATGCAGGCAGGAATAACCACGAATGTAGAGTGCGGGTCTGGCTGCGGCTGCAGCGCGATCTCCGCCTCGGCCGCCGGGTGCCGGCATCGCCCCACAGCAACTGCAGGGCGCCGGCAGCTCCCTGGGCCGGGGCTGCGGCAGCTCCCCGCGATGGCTCCGGCCCCTCACCCGCTGCTGCTGGCCTGACCCTCGGCTCCCTCTCAGCTGAGAGTTGTAGTGAGTATCGTCAAGGTTTCTTTTCGTTCTTTATCTGCTGGGGTGCCTTGCTGCACACCCCGAGCCCATTTGCTCTCCCCTTGCTCGCATGCCAAAGTGAAGCATTTGGCTTGGAAGAAGGATGCCCGTGGCTAAACTATGCGGAACAACAACAGGATTACGTTTGCTTTGCACAGACTTTCCTGTGGTGCCATTTTTGGACCCTGGACCAAGGGGCAGCAGTGTGAGAACTCTGCTGCAGGGTTCTGTGCAGGGAAAGGAGGGATGGTAGATGGAGCTGGAGAACACCTGGATTTGCATAGATTTCTCCAGGCTCCTACATAAATTTGAGAAACCAAAGCTTGTAAACGAGCCCTGACCCTCTGTTCTCAGTTCCCACAGCACCTGGCTGAAGGTGCCTGAGCTGTGCTAGTGCAGCAGAGCCTCACAGCTCAGTGCCCAGTGATGGAGCAAGGCAGGCTCTGAGGCTTGCCTCCTGTTCCTTCACTGGCTTGTGGGGTTGTTTTTTTTTTTGTATGGAATTATTCCCGCTCCCAAACATTAGGTCACAGTTGCCCAGCTGCAGGGGGTTGACTTTAAAGCTTCCAGAAGGTCACCTCATAGCAAATGGAGTTGTGTATTTCTGAGCCAATTTCCTACCACTGAGCAGAGAGACGGGGATGCGGGTGATTTATCCTGCCTTTGCATTGCTGCTACAGGTCACAACCTAAGTGAAGAGTTTAATATCCTCAGGTCAAGAAACTATCAACGCCTAGGTGCGCACATTTGTTTGGCTCGGGCCTATTTCCAGTTCAGCCTGGCATTGCCGCTTGATTTTGCACATTTAAAAAGACATGTCCATAGGTAGGAGTCCCCAGGATAAATGTGTGGCAATAGTTCTGCCATTTGTAGAAACAGTGCAGTGAGGAATGTGACAAAGTCCTCTGGTCCTACTGCGCAAGTTGTATTTTACAGGACACATAAAAAAGAGACTAATTGCCTGTGCTCATTAAGATGCTTTTTGATATGTTTTTCACAAGAGAATTGTACCCTGGCTGCACTTAAACTCTGGCAGCTGCCTGAATACTGTCCCTCATTCTAAGTTGTCTTTCTCTCCTGTCCTATACTCTTACAATCTGCCATAAAGTCAAGAAATCTAGCACACGCCACTGCAGAGGTGGACATGCTAATTCTGTAGTATATGAGATGCTGTTTGTATGAAATTATGGCTTCTAATCAGACACTCTATTTTGAGATCATTAGGTAAAAGAAATCACAAAATGACTAAAAGGAAAGAGCAGAGAAATTAACTTGCTGATATAATTTATTGTGTCTCTCTGAACAAAGTATTCTTAATTTTACATGAGATAACGGACCAAGCGATAGAGAAAACCCTTTGTACTGAAGGCAGTTGAATCATTTTGGATTATGTTGTCCATAAAACTGAAGTAAATAGTTGTATAAATATTTATTTCTCCATAGACATGTAATGTCTCAGCTGAAAGGCAGGTCGTATTAATGATGTACGAGCTCTATTTTTGGCGCATTTAGTGAAATGGAAGTGGGCCTACAGTTCGCGTAAACAAAACACATAAATGCTCCTCTGCAGTGAAGGGAGGGAAAAGGTAGCAAAATTGGATTTATAGCTCCTCTGTCACCTGTGAAAGACAAGGAGATGGCATGAGCTATCACAGCTAGAGACACCCAGGAGCCCTGCCCTGGTGTGCCTTTTGTATCTTTGAGTAGCCTGTCCTTATCTTCATGTGTTCATCCCGAAGACCAAGCCAGACTTTGATGTGCCTTTTAAAGGTATTGGGGGGTTGGCCTAGAGGAAACAAGAAGAAAATAGAGGAACTTTGATGGAGTAGAGTACACATAAAGCCACAGCAAAGTGACATCATTTCTTAAGCTACATGAAGGTGAAGAATGGACAGTCCAAGTCTGTGGTGTCTCTGGGTGCCACGGTACCTTGCAGTTGTGGTAGCTTGCAAAAAAAACCAGCATGGAGCTGAGCTGCTGTAGCTTACTTGGTTCAGCCAGTCATGCCAATGCCCATCACTGCTCACAGTCTCCAGTTTTCAGCTCTTGTACAGACCCAGCAGCTCACAACACAAGTCAAAAGGATCACAGCAAATGCTGATCCTTCTCACGAGAGAACCAGCAGTCATTGACGTGGGCCAGTAAGAGCACTGTGGTGCCTGATACTTCTTTGGATACAGATTCTCTGTGGAAATTCTGTAGAAGAAAGGGCTTTTATCCAAAAGCAACATCAGTGGGGAATGAGCTGGACTTGCACTCAGGGGTGATCTCTCCCAACCACAGGAATGCTGCTTGTGTCTTGGAAAGAAGCTTGGTTTGATGCAATGCCCAGGCAGAGATGCTTTACTGTCAAGGGACATTCTTTCCTTTCTTCTTGAGAACTGAGGAGGGGTTTTTTTACCAAAGGATTTTTCAGTACCAAACCCAAGGAAAAGCAGAATGCATCCTTTCAAGAAGGATTGACTCATTTTCCTTCCCGAAGGCCACAGTAGGTCTCTAGCACAGTCTATCCTTTTCTTTACTCAAAAAAGGTCACAAATATTTGCAATAAAAATGCTTCTGTGGCAGCCCTTTGGTGACCTTTTGCAGCAAGCCAATAAGGATCAATCCATGGCCAGAGTCCACCAAGAGTGCAATGTATAACATAAATAGTCCATTTAGCTTTGTTTGGGGGTGTGTGTGTTGTTTGCAGCCTTTGTTTATCTCATGTATCATTCAATTTCTGTGCTTACAGAGCGAGACAAAATCAATTGAAAGTTGCTTTTCCTTTGCCACACGTGACTGTCAAATCCTTGTGGAAAATTGCTTAAATTGTGTGATCTATGGTTCAAAGTGAGAACAGAATGCATAATTAGAGTTTAATTATCCTGCAAGAGTTAACGCTCTCTGATTGCTTTTGTTTTGCTCAGTGGTCTCTGCTGAAGTGTCTTCATTTGTAGCAGAAGCAGGTGCACAGGTTGAAGATGCATGGTTCACCAACATCTGAGAATGTATTTTGTCCTCAGTCCTGTGCTTACACAGGTACCTGTCTGGATAAGCTGCTAGCAAGAGGAGTCCAAGGCACCTGTTGACATGGGCCTGATCCTTACAGCTGATGACCTCAAAGAACCGCATATGAGCTTACACAGACCCAGGTGTTAGGCTTTATTTCAGCCAATGTTTAAGGCTAGAAATAGGATTTTACTGAAGAACTATGGATTTTTGACATTAAAATCCACCAGTGCCTGACCTGGCACCAACTGAATTGGGTGAAGGTTTTTTCCCGTTGGGCAGCCAAGGTACCTAAAACTCAGCTTTCCATTATCACCAGGCTTTTAAGATGTTGAATGTTAAGAATTCTTTACTAACAAGCCATGTCCATTTGTGTTGTAGAAACAGGGAAGAAAAGGTCTGAGCCTTGATTTAGATCTCTGTCTTTAGAAATTTGTGCTGGCACAGAGACACTTTGTTCTTTGCCTACAGAAAACTGATCTGCTTAAAATGGCACTTGGGTTTGGGGAATGTTTTACTTGGGTCTGGCTTGTTAGGTTTATTTGACTTGAATTAGTTCCTAGGTTTTCTTCCCTCTGGGGCTGCTGCCATGGAGAGGGCCAATGCAGAGGCAGGAGCAAATAAAAGTGGAGAATTTTGACATCAGTGCCAAGCGGTGCCAGTTTATGCAGATGATTGAGCTGTGCTGCAAAGCCTCGTCTGAATCAGCAGTGAAACAAAGGGAAGGCAGGTATGAAAATTCATGGGCAGGTTTTGAAACACTCTTGAAGTCTTGACATCTGGTACAGTATTAAGAGCACTTTTGGATTAAACTTTTACTCAGGTGTCAGAATTTTTCTTTAGGTTTCACTTTATTTTGGTTTAATGAGAACAGAATTGTTCATTAACTTCCAATCAGTTAGGCCTGGGCTGTTTGGCTGTTGACAAAGATTTCGTGTCAGATGGGGAGGGTTTGGCTGGAGAAACTGCAATTAAAGGCTCCTCAAGTAGATGCTTTTGCAGAACTTGTTTCTTTATTCTGTGTTTGCCTTCCCCTGGGGAATCTTCTGTGGCAGCATCTTGTTTTCCTGAGGAGGCACTGTTTAAATAAGAACATGTAGCAGATTATATAAGGAATGGTTGCCTTCAGTGTCAAGGTTCCTCCAGGCTCCCTCCTTGAGCTACACAGCCCAAAATAAAAACTGACATTTGAGCAAGCCCAGGTGATGTATGTGTTATTTGCAATCATCACCTCTTAATTCAACCTTAAACTGGGAAAGTGAACAACTGTGCCATGGAAGGCAGCAGGAATCTTTTCCATTGATATTGCTGGGCTTGGATCATGCAACCATTTATTAGTGCTCTTGGGATTGCAGGAAGTCAGTGCTGAGTGACAATGGCATTATTACCACCTGTCACTGCTAATGCCACTGTGAACATCAAGTCTGTAACATGTAAAATGAGTCAAGAATTCCAAGTAGAAATAAAGAAGGAAAATCTAGGAAGGCGCACAATGCTATTTTAATCTGCTTGGATCTACTGGTAACAAATCTTTGTATATTAAATCATTATGTTCCTGTGATAGTTAATTTGTTTATGATTGGGGGATTCTGAAGAATAATGCCAGCTTTTTTTGTTTTATTAAAAGAGTGAAGACCAGTGCATCATTATCCACAAAAGGCTGTGAGTGTTCCTTCTGCCTTTGACATGTGTTCATTTAGCTACCCAGTAAGACAAGAATACAAACCCTCGTACTCCAGTGGGTGCTTGCAGATGTGCTTTCACCTGCTTTACAAAATATGGGGAGGTTTTATAGATTTAGAACTCAAAATACAATCCTTGTTATTCAAACAAAATGTATAGCAACTTCTAATTGTATTGATTTCGAGTGTTGAGCTGGGATGCTGCTTCTATTCCCAGGAGTGGTATCAGAGCCAGGCTGTTGCAAATGAGACAGAAGACAAAAGTAGACTGGTCAGAAAGTAAGGGAAGTAATAATTGAAAATGCTTCTAAGTCAGATCAAGGACTGAAACAAGTTTTCTGTTGTGGTTTGTTTTTTTTTTTCCTGGTAGTTACTGCTGTGGTGGCTCTCCAGCAAAGATGCCATATGGATCTGTTGGATGCATCTGCCAGTACCTACTACCTATGTGTGACCTCTGCTCTTTGCCTGCTTGGAGTTATTAGAAGCAGCTGCAGGTTAAATCAATTTTTGGCTTGCTCTTAGTTGGATCAAGCTCTGTTTTGCTGAACAAATGTATGTAGGCTAGGATATCTGGCTGCTGCTTCTGTGAGCAGGGAATAGCATGCAAACCAGCAGACAATTGCTGGGAGAGAGAGCCAGGAGCTGAAGTGCACAGGTGGTGTGTGAGAAGCTGAGAGCCTGGCCCTGTTGTCCGTGCAGTATCCTGCAGATTGCATTGTTCCTTCTCCATCTTCCTAAACGGTGCCATCTCCTTGTTTTCCCTCTCACCTGATCCAAAGTCTAATGAATGTCGTTAGGAGTCATTTAGTAGAATGGTGTGTGTTTGTTTTAACTTCGAGAAGAACTAACCCATGATCATTTTATAATTTATTTCCTTGCTTTTTATTTTCCATCCTTTTTGCAGCTTGTGAATGAATCAATGAGCAGTTTCTCGACAAAGAATCCCAAATAATATCTCTGACAGAGTACACTGAGGTGCATTTTCACAGTGGTTCAGTAAAAAACATCTTGATGGGAAATAAAGAGCCCCTCTCCCTCCAGACAGAGCAATTTGTTGTCAGATTTACATGCTTTTATTTTTCCTTTGTGAAAAGCCTACATTAAAGTAGTTGGAGAGTTACTCAAAGAGATAATTGCGCTGGCTTTCCCATACAGACAGGTAGGAGCTCTCTTGCTGCTGAATGAAGCAGAACATACTTCTTGACATTGCAAGCCATTTGAACTCTGCTTGTTTTGGTTCTTTGTGAAAGGGAACATTCCTTTTATAACTCACCCTACGTCCTCAAAAAGGGAATAATCAGCTGGAGCTGGAGGTGCTTTATTGTCTTAATGCCAAACTCTGGTTGGGGTAAACAGTGTAAAAGGAGGTGAACCACACAGTGTTAATGTTTGATCAATGTTTGTGACAGTCAGGTGTGCTGGCACTGACAGTATCTGAGCTTTAGGATGTTTTTGGTGAAGTCTCCTTTCTGTGTCTGCCATAGGGAGGAAGCACTGTTCTCCTGGGTTGCAGAGCAAAGTCTCAATCCTAGTAGAACAGACCTTTGGAAAAGCGATTACTTTCATTGTCCTGAGGTAGGTGAGGATGGAAATGGGAGCTGGTACCCAACAGCAGGCATTTCAGCAACCCACTGTGGCTTCAGCAGGGGTGGGAGAGCACCGCTGCCTATCCCTCCAGGTGACTTGTTCATACGGATCTTAACAAACCATTTTTTCCTGTGAAAAATAGAAGCAAGGGGACTCTCCACACGTTCTGGAGAGCACCAAGTCCAAGAACAGTATGAATCACTTTATTTTGTAACAACCTGTCAGAATTGAGTTTCCATCCCTCACTTGTTGAGCATGAACTTCCCAGAGAACAAGTCATTCTCAGAGGTGGGCAGCTGGCCAATGTGTTCTGCCACACATATGTTAGAGGTACAAACAGGACTGACAGCTAGAACCGGTTTTCTTAAAAATAGAGAATAAATCCGAGTGAAGGAAAGAAAGGAGGTTGGTTGTTTTTCTTACCATGATGATACTTTCTGGAGTTTTCCAGCTGCATTATTGCAGTATCATTTGTTCTCCCACCATGTGCTGTCAATAGTTACAAACTGTATTACATTCAAGAGTCAGAACTTCCATCTAGAGTTTATATTCTTCGTCTCTTATTGGCACCTGGCAGAGTTCTGCTGAAATGCCATTTTAAGCTCTTGTTTGGTGATCAGTCAGCTGAGTACGTAACAAACACCTGTGGAGGTGTCTGAAGTATATAATGAGGGAAAAAAATATGAAAAGGTATCAGGATGGTTATTGCCACCTAAAAGATTGTATTTTTCAACATTCCTTCTAGTTTTTCTCCAGGTCACAAGAATTTTCTATGGAACACAGCAATAACTACATTGCTTTAAAAGAGAGTTTAAATCTCAAAGCAATGTGCTGGTCCCCACCATCAGAATGAATGAAAACATGTGTCGTGTACTGATGATGTACCGATCAGTATTTATGATGCACTGATCCAGACTTTCAAATTTCCATAGAATCAGATGCTATTGTCACTGTTGCCTTAACAGCTCTTTGCAGAATGCTGCCTTCATAATTACTTTGTTTTGCAGAATTACACTTCTTTCGAAGAACCTAATCCAGAGAACTGGCTTGCATTATAAACAGGGCAGATTACGGTGCAGTTGAAGTGGTGTAATTTAGCTCAGGGGAGCATCCCAGATTTCATTTAGCTGTTACTGATGTGTTGAGAAGAAGAGTTGATTGCTGATTTCTATGGCTTGCCTTTCATTATGTCATATTTCTGCTGTGCAGGAGGTCACAGCAGAGTCTGTTCGAAACATCCAAGGCAGAACCAGATGATGTGCTTGCAATCATGCCAGAGTCTCTTAAAAACTGCTGTTAGTTGCTTTTTCTTCATTGTTGTCTCCAAAGTTTGCAGTCTGCTCTTCCAACCATGACTAGAATTTTAACCGCTTTGCAGTCTGTTGTCCATTAGGGTTTTTATTAGTATTAATACGGTCTATTTTCCTAGCTGCCTGTTTCACTATATTTAATTTCAAAATGTTTCTGAGGTATGGGCTAAAGGGGTGCTCCCAAGGTACCGTTTGCTGAAAGTTCATTTAAAAGCTATCAATATATGCCTCCAGCAAACCCTTGTATTAGTTTATGCAAGAAAGGCTCTAGAAGCCAGCTTCTTAAGGACACATCTCATTGACTCCCAACTTAGAAAAAATATTTTAAAAGACCTCAGCACTCTCTCACAAAACAAACAAAGATGCTTGAGAACACAGCACACTATTCAAACATACTAACCTCAATCTGCATTTGTGTTTACACTGTAGTCATGACTCCAGAGACCATTAACTTCCCACAATCTTCATGAAGAGCAAAGGTTTTCTGCAGAGAAGACTGAGGTGTGAATTCACCTTTTACTGGACACCCAAGAGATCACCTAAAGAAAAGTAGGTGTTGCAGAGTTCCCACATGATAGTTCACCCACAGAACACAGACTCCCTGAGACCATGGTTCCTGCTGTTTATGTGGTGTAGAAAACTATCTGTTCAACCTTCCTTAGCCCCTCTACAGAAAGTGATTTAAGAAACCAGTTGAGATACAGTGCTGGAGCCCATCTGGCTGCTGGCTACTACAAGAAAAGGAGTTTTCAAATAACCATTTTTTTTAGAGCCCAGAGTGCTTTCATTGTCTTTGTCCATGGCTGCCAGGCACTCAGAATTACAGCTGCCACTCTGAGCAATATCAGTCTGTGGAAAGCAGGACTGAGCTAAGACATGACAGAAACGTTCAATTCCTGCAATGCATCTCTAACCTGGTAGGTAAGAAGTAAAAGATCTCTGTCATAACACACCACTTTCACCTTTTATAAGGAAATGTGCAAAAGTTCACGGTTTCAAAACCAAGTCCCTTTCCTGAGATGCTGCTGTGGGTGTTTGCTTGGGCTTCCTGCCATCGTGGGTATTTTGAGCGAACTTCCCGGTACAGCTTGAGTAACACATGCTGGTGTAAACAGGAGGTGCCGTTCATTTGATCTCAGACCCCAAATTTTCCCTTTCTTGAACAACACTTTCTTATCTCTGTGACTTTGGAAACTTGAGACTGAGGTCTGAACCTTTTGCCCCAGGCTCGGATGAACTCACTTGGATGCAAGCAAAGCCATGCTCCACAGGCTGAACAGCATGAAACCAAACCAAACCAAACCGAAGTTGTGTTTGGAAGTGCCATTCCCTGGTGGAAAGCCTAAGCTGCTGTCTCTATTTTTTTACATTTGTCTTCTGCTGTGTTTCTCTTAGTTAGCAGAGAACTTTTCCTTTGGCAGAAGCAAGGCAACACAAGAAGTCATCTTTTACAATTTACACACTGGGTGGAAAGCTTTATTTTCTTCCTGGCTTCTTTCACCAGCCCACAGCAAACATTTATCTTCTGATTCCTCTAATAGGATGTGACTTGCTGTGACATCATATTTTGAAAGGCTGCACTTTAATGGGTGTATTTTATCCCCCCTTCCCCAACACGCATATATTTTGCAGAGACTAATCGTTTCAAATGTGGCACAGCCTCCTGGTGATTGGAATTTTTGCCCGAGGCTTCTCCAGTGCACTCAGCCATGACTTTGCACAAGTCCATTGCAAATAAACATCTGTGTCAGCGTTGCTTGGGAGCACTCACAAATCCCTGGTGCTATGATAACACAGGGCGCTGTAATGCAGACAGAGTATGGTGGCAGGGTCTGGGTTGCAGAGGGTTTGCCATAATACAGGCACTGAAAGCCTCGGGAACAAGAATACTGAGTTCCTCCTATTATTTTAGTAGCACCAAGTATAAAAGTCCACAGCAGCACACTGGTGGTTTAAATATCCATTTCCTCCCCTTGCAGTAGAGATGGAAGATAGCATTCATTCCATCACAGACGCACCCTAAGGAAATTCTGACTGTCGGCTGAAGCAGGGCTGTGTATAAACCATCCCTGGCTCTATTTGTGCCATTCCTGATGAAAGTCTTTCATTGTCCCCACTAGATTCAGGGGAGGGAGGAAGGAATATATCCTATTTTCTTTCCTGAATGAACTGTGCACATCTCTGTTTTTAAAATTTTTGCTGGAGACCTCATTAATGTCTATAACTATGTGAGGGGTGGGTGTCAGGAGGATGGAGCCAGGCTCTTCTCCAGGTCATCTGGTACTAGGACAAGGGGCAATGGATGCAAGCTGGAACAGAGGAGGTTCCATATAAATATCAGCAGGAAAGCAGGAACGTCTTCCCAGTGAGGGTAACAGAGCACTGGAACAGGCTGCCCAGGAGGGTTATGGAGTCTCCTTTTCTGGAGATGTTCAAGACCCACCTGGATGTGTTCCTGTGTGATTTGGTCTAGGTGATCCTGCTGTGGCAGGGGGATTGGACTAGATGATCTTTTGAGGTCCCTTCCAATCCCTAATGATTCTATGATTATTTTGAATAAATAGAACTGACACTGAGCAAACCTTACATGGCTGATTTCTGGTGGGTTTTGTCAGCTGGGATTGCCTTGTCTGGAAAGAGTCCAACCCTGCAGAGAGGGCTGCTTCAGGACCAGCTCTTCCCAAGGGGAAGCCTGCCACATTTCTTCTGAGTGCCACCTGCTATGAAAGCCTTGAGGGCTGCACGGGATGTCACGATGCTCCAGGGTGAACCAGTGGCCTTTCTTCAGCCTGTTCTGCACAACTGCCCTGAAGCAGTGTCTGACCTCATGACAGCTGGTCTTTGCATTTGGAAGTGATGCCTCTCAGCCAAAAGAGAAGGAGCATGGAGTGAAAGCATAGGCATCTTGATCTGCTTCTGTCTCAGAGGCAGGCTGAAGCTCCATGGTGTGTAAGAAGTGAATGAGCAAGCAGGGGATTGAACACAGTATAAGCACAGTAAAACAGGGCTGTATGTGAGCAAACAAATAGCCTGTGTGCTGACATCTGCCACACAAGGAGCCCAGCATGATGTTCTCCAATGCTGCAGGTGCAGGTCTGAATGCCTTAGGTGGTGGGCACTGCCACTTAGGTGGTGGAAACTGCTGATACTGAGAATAACCTGGCCTTAGAGAAGGTTTTCAGCCCACGTTATGGGGCTCTGGGGCGTCCTCAGCTACCTCTCCAGGGCTCACCAAAGAGCATTTTCAATTGCCCCCCTCTAGGAATTGCTCAGGGATCTGAGAATTCAAAGAAGATTAAACCAGAATGTTTCGGAGTTAGCAAAAGTGGGGCAGGAGAAGCAATCTCTCATCAGCTTCAGGCAGCTGTTACTGGGAAGGCAAATCCTTTGCAACGTTCCTCTTCTCCTGTGTTTGCAAAGAGAGGAAGCTGAAGGTGCAGAAGTACTTAAGTTATAGCAATGTGTGGGATAATCAGGCTAGTGGTGTCATCCCATTAAGAAAAGCCCCAGCTGTCCTGTTTGGCTCTTGCAGCCCCAGCCCATGATGTGTGATAATAAATGTTGTTACTGACTTGCATTCCCATGATGTCACATCAGTTAAACTGTTCTGTGGCACACTGATCATCTTATGAAACTGGGGAGAAGAAAGGAAGGATATACAATCATTGAATCATTAGAGATCGGAAGGGACCTCAAAAGATCATCCAGTCTAATCCCCCTGCCACAGCAGGATCACCTAGACCAAGTCGCACAGGAACACATCCAGGCGGGTTTTGAACATCTTCAGAGAAGGAGACTCCACAACCCCCCTGTGCTCTGTTACCCTCACTGTGAAGAAGTTCCTTCTGATATTTATATGGAACCTCCTCTGTTCCAGCTGGCACCCATTGCCCCTTGTCCTGTCACCAGATGACCTTGAGAAGAGCCTGGCTCCATCCTCCTGACACCCACCCCTCACATATTTATAGACATGAATGAGGTCACTCCTCAGCCTCTTCTTCTCCAAGCTCAAGAGACCCAGCTCCCTCAGCCTTTCCTCATAAGGGAGGTTCTCCACTTCCTTCATCATCTTCATTGCTCTATGCTGCACACTCTCCAGCAGCTCTGTGTCCTTCTTGAAATGAAGGGCTCGGCCCAGGCACTAGAGGGGCAAATTCAGCAGTGGTGTAAGGCCATTTGCATTGATGGAGTCCTACTGAGGGTCTAGACAGAAGAGGAACCCCCTGATTCTTCTTGACACATAGCAAGCTGTTGTGGAAATTATTTCAAATAAAACTTGAGTGCTTCAGGTGTCTCCCCACCATCCTGGAGATGGGCAGTGCTGAGTGGGATTCTCATGTTATTACAGTGCAACAGCCATAGGGCTGCTCCCCTGGCCTGTAAATACTTCTACACCTTTGGTGTTTCCATACATTGAAAAACCTCCAGCCAACAACTCTTAGAAAAAGTGCTCTGTGTGGAGTAACTGGAGGTCACTGGGTACAGCAACATGACTCTCGTAGCCCTTGTC
This sequence comes from Upupa epops, assembly GCA_013397515.1. Classification (NCBI taxonomy): domain Eukaryota; kingdom Metazoa; phylum Chordata; class Aves; order Bucerotiformes; family Upupidae; genus Upupa; species Upupa epops. Next base: position 2,178,480 of record VZRI01007808.1, on the reverse strand, counting down.
ATACCTGCTCATCCACTGCAGCGAGTTTGGGCTATTCATGAGTGTAGATGTCACACACAAGTCTGACTTCTCCAAGACCCTGTGTCTCATGAGATTCTTCTGGTGGCTCGTATTTATTAGCTCAGTACAGAACTTCACATTTATTACTTTTTCTGTGTTTCAGACATCACCTTCTTCTTGGCCTTGCTTTATCCTTAGGTTGCAGAAAGGCCGAGTGTTTTAACAAGTCCCATATCAGACACAGAGCACATCCTGTGAAACAGATTGTCCCAGCCGACCGTGGTGGCCAGTGTGGAGCTGTTGGGTGCTCAAAAGCTATCAGGAGCTTCTGCATCTGGAGCAGCTGTTGAGTGGGTCATACAGTTCATGAAAGAGTACATGCAAGTGACAAAGCAATGTTTCTTAAAAAGAAAGGCATCTGCTTCCATGGAGCCTTTGAAATCCCACTTGGGTGTGTGTAATTGCATAGTAAGAGAAGAACACTGCTACTGCTGTAGCTCCAGTATGAAGATTGAGTTCAGTGAGCTTTAGAGGCTCAAGGAAGTGAAACAAGAAAATCCAAGAGACTTCTCATCTTTTGAAAGAAGTGGAAATGTGGGCACTGATTTCTTTCTGGGGTTAGGTTCTTTTCTGTAAAAATAAATGAAGACATCCTCTGGTGATGTCCTGAACAGTGTTTGTTGTCTGTTCTCCTGCTATTAAAATCTGATTGTGTATGTCTCTGCAGAGCAGAACAGGCTGCAAGATGGCCTGGATCCTCCTCCCAGGTAAAGCACGAGCTCTCTGTGGGGAACTGGGAATACGGCAGCCCATTCTGAAGTAGATAACATATAAAATGGGAAAAATCTCACAACTGACACTTGAGTGAGGACCTCATCTCGGAGTGGGGAGAGGCCTGACAGCACCAGAATAAAATGTTCTTTGTTGGACTAAAGAGCTGTTACACAGAGCGAAGACAGAGCACAGAGCTCTGGGCAGTGTGGGAGTTGCTGGGCTGCAGCTTCAGCCTCTGTGTCCTTGCAGGGCTAAGTGTATCTGGTACCTCTGTTTATGTTTTCCTATACCAGGAGTATAAGGACTTCTTCCTTATAACTCTTCCAGGTGTGAGCTATCTGTCAGGTCTAGTTTGTATTCTAAAGTCCTTGCAACAACACCCCCGCCCCCCCAAAAAAAAACCCAGCAAGACAAGAAAAGAACCCGAAATTGAGAGGTTTTGTTTTGAGCATGAAAGACATTTCTTTCTTACAATAACACCAAATTCACAGTGAATATGAATAGTTAAATTAATACTGAATTAATTGATTCATTAGATGAAAATAAGGAATAAAAGTTTCAAATACCACACAGGAGATGTAATATATTTGAATTAAGTTGCTGCTGGTCTCTGCTGTAAACATAGTGTGCACTTTGTTTTTGTACATGGCCAAACATGGGATGAGGCAATTTAGGCAAAAGGAAATGATAAGCAAGGTAAGCCATCGCTACCCCATGAAATCTGCAGAATGCCAATAATTTAATAAAACATGTGCTTGCTAGATCAAATACTCCCGACTCTCTTTGCTCTGCAGTGAAACTGTGAGATCCAAGCAGAAGGTAGGCTGAGATACTGCGCTCTCTGAATCAGTAAATTGCTGAGTACCCAAAATCATCTGCTACTTCAATTATTCCTGGTAGCAGGATGTATCTGTGTTTAAATAGATGTTAAGATTGTGACTGTAAACAGGAAATGAAAGATAAAAAAAATCCATGCTGGAGCAGAAAAATAAAAGCAGATGATTTCTAACTAATGTGAGACAACTGTTTAAAGCTGTGAAACCGAGTTGTAAAATATGAAATGGAGGGAACAGTTCTTGCTGGTGGCAATGCTGAGGCTGGCAGGAGAGATGATTACAGGTAAGTGACTGAAGCACAACAAATCTCTCTGTGCTCTGTACATCACTAGAATATGCATTACGTACATCAGTAGTACTCCTTCACACAGAGTGTGGTGATGCAATATGTCAGTGTGTGATACCAACGTCTTTCAAATGATGTATTCCTCAATATTTATGTTTGTTGTTTGCAGATTGAGTTCTTCCACATCTGCAATCCCATGATTGTTAGGGTATGCTTAAAATGAATATGGAAAATCACAACACTTCTCTTATTGACTACACCGTAAGAGAGAGGTTTGTATTTTAACTTGAAGCCAGTGCAAGGTCCCATACAACTCCTCTGTGGTAATGGATGCTCACAGCTCAGAGCACAGCTCAGCTCCTCACTCAGGTATGAGATAGCTCTTCTGAGGAGAAAAGCAATGGTAAGTCAGTACAGGAAAAGGTGTAGAAGCTATAAGCAACACATATTCAGATGTCCCAGTCTTTGCTTGAGCTGCAGATGGATAAAATTAACAAACACAAATCCCCGCTTGTGTTTGCTCTCCCTACACTGGGCAATCTGCCCTGGAAAGCCTGGGTCCTCTCTGCCTTGGCTCTGAGGCTGTCCCCACTATTTCTATGGAGTACACAAGTGCACTTCAGGGACTCCTGCACTCACCTCTTGCACCCCACCCCAATACAGATGCCTATGGAGGTAACAGACACCCCCCTTGTGGGGAGAGAGGTTAGTGTGGGCTGCATGATGGCTCATGTATAGGGTGGAGATGTGGATTCTGACTTTGTGCAGAAGTTTTACTGAGACCAACACTGAGGTGCCCCTCACCTTAGAGGAGGAACCAGTTCTCATGTCTAACAGCTGTCCACAGTGGGGTGTCTCAAAGAAAGAGACAGTTGGTATAAAGTGATTTTGACTTTCCTGTTGAGGGCAGATTGCCCGAGATTTCCTCACTCCCATTTTGCCTCTGTTGTCAGTATAAATGCACATATAATAGCAGATATTCTCCAGGATAAGTACAAGATACATTCAGTACCTATAAATATTTTGATTTCTCAGTTTCAGGTTGTTTTAATCCTAACTCACAGCTAAAAATGTGAGAATTTGCAGAAACTTCGAGCAAGAATTATGGAGCATACTCCTGAATTCTGCAAGAGTACCAGTTACCCGGTCTGTCTATGCTGGAAGAGTTATCATCCAACCTTCATTTGCTTTCAATTAGTAAGTTCATTACATACCATGTAGATACTGCTGCAGAGGTTTTCAGAGTATGGAGGACAATTTCATCAATTTCAATCAGAAGAAAAAAGTCCGTGTGCTCTGCTAACACATGCAGGCATTTACTTGTCTAACACCTAAAATGCACAGGAGATTGCCCAGATACTCTTCCTACTGCGTTCGGCTTCCTCAGCTCTAACAAAACACAGCAGATGGTTGAATTTACTGTATCATCTCAGAGCAGGGAAGAAGGTGCTGACTGTTCCATTACATGTAGAGAGCTGCATGTGACCCAAAGGACTGCAGCAAGAGTGGAGCCAAATCTGAGCCCCATTCCTTGTCATGACCTTTGTCACTCTCGCTATGTGGTTTTGCTGTTTCCTCTCTTTGTATTTACAGACTTTGGTGTCATGGTAACCCATTCCATTCTGTGTGATAATGGACTGGGTAGGATGGTCACTTGTACCGTGAGACAAACTGCAGTCTGGGAGAAGCGTCTTGAGATCTCATGACTTATTTCTATCGAATCTAGCCTGACTTTCCCTATGATGTTTTGAAACTGCTCATCACTTCAATTGCTCTCAGAAAGGTCCTCCTATTGCTGTTCAACCCTAATGAAAAACAAAAGGTGGCATCAGTGAGGTGTGGAGAATGACTTCTGGAGACTTGCCAAGACACAAAGTTGTCCTGGGTGTACTGAGAGATGTGCTCAATATTTATGACATCTCTTAGCAGTGCAGACAGATGTGACTAAGAAACAAAACCGTCAGGATATTTTGTAGAAACTATCAACACAGTTTTTTTTAAGATGATTATCAACTATGAAAGTGTTAAACAATAAATTATGTTAAAGGTGATAAAGACAATAAGTGGTTGAGGTTGTAGAAATAGTCCACTCCACCATAAAAGAATCCAAAGGACTTTCTTGTGATTTAGAGTTTGCTCTAATCTCAAATTAACATTCAAACCTTCAGTAAAGGCAACACAGATAAATGCTCTTATCTGCTGCTGAGGCATCCAATGCCCTGAGTGCTGTCACCTGGGATCCTGACTCACACACCCTCGCGCTGGCCCCAGAACTACTTTAGGCTCTACAGTGGCTCCTGTAGGAGGCGCTGGGGTTTCTTCATTCACCTCTTTCTACTCCTGACTCCTGTGTGCCGACGTCTTTGATTGTTTTTGACCCTCCTGACCTCTCGTTACTGAGCTGGCTTTGCCTGGCCTCCACCTGTGCAGCTGAGGAAGGTGCCACATTGTCCCTTTTGGCTTCATCATCATCCACAGAGCTGCTCTGCTGGCATTGCTCCCCACTGGGCAGCCCCTCTCTGTGCTGGAAGTGTGAGGTATTTGGTGCATTTTGTGTTTGTGGGGCTCACTGCATCAAATTTTGCATCTTATGGTCCGTTCTTTTTGCTGTCTGCAAAACCCTTTCAAGTGAGGGAAGCTGTAATCTGTCTCTAAAAATGTAGAGTTGAATCAGTTAAACTTTAACCCAGGCTCTGTAAACATTGGTGGGTGGGATCTCTGGGCCCCTCAGTTCTAGGACACAGAGCTGCTGGAGGGTGTGCAGCATAGAGCAATGAAGATGATGATGGAAGTAGAACAGTTCCCTGATGAGGAAAGGCTGAGGGAACTGGGTCTCTTGAGCTTGGAGAAGGTGAGGCTGAGGGGTGACCTCATTCATGTNTGTGTTCCTGTGTGACTTGGTCTGCTGTGGCAGGGGGATTGGACTGGATGATCTTTCAAGATCACTTCCAATCCCTAATGATTCTATAATTACTTCCAGGACCTAGATGCTTCAGTGTCACTTAAATTTAACTGCCTGGCCTAACTTCACATGAGAGGTCTGCAGGGAAGCAGACGTTTGAATGTAAGATTGTTTCATTCTGAGCTTATTGCCTGTTCTGCCCTGTAAGAGATTCTAAAGATTGGCACATCCACCAGGAGGACAAATGTGCTACCATAGTAAATTCTATTATCCTTTGAGCAACCCGAAAAGAATTTTTAACACAGAAAAGATAGGAAATCATGGGGATAAACAGATCAGGAAACATTAGATAGCCATTAAATTAATAACTGTCAGTAGTGCTGCATGCTGCACCCTGCCTGGTGCAGGGATAGTAATTTCCTTTCCCTGCATCAAACCAAAGGCTTGCCAGGCATTTGCACGAGCTTGAGACTGAGCAGACTTGCCAGATGCAATAAGAATGGAACCTACTGATTCAAAGAATATAATGTGTTAATATAAACAATATTAATTAAACCTTGCAATATTGCCCTTGGGGGAGCATCATGCTTCCCCCAATACTGGCTACGTTATAAGACTTGAGTTTTGCTGATCAAGTTAGTTTTTTCTTCTCTTCTGGAAGTCCCACACAAGGACAGTTGTATGGGTGTGTGGAAAGTGTCCTAGGAAAGAAAAGCAGTTCTACTTCCAGCCCTGGTGTGAGTACCCAGCTCTGTGCTGGGTGCAGGACCCCAGGGTACAGGCTCCACTGTTTGGGTTCTGTCTGCGTCTGGCTTTGAAGCACCTGGCAGCTGGGGACAGTGGGAGAAGCAGTGCTTGGCAATGCCTGGTGCCTGACAGGGCTGCTTTTGAAACAAGGAGAAAGAAGGTATTTTAAGGGAAAATGAACCAGAGGAGAGGATAGACTATATATTTGACAAAAGCAAATTAAATCCTGGAAGGACTCTGCTTCATGTATAAAAGCAATTCAAAAGTTCCACAGCCATATCCTGAAGGGAGAGAAAGATGAACTAAAAATAATAGATTGGATTGTTTTTTCAGTTCTACCCTAACTATTTTTCAGCTTGATAACTCCACACACTGATGATAACAATCAAAAGCCCAGCACCCTCTTCTTCCTAAAAAGATGAATGGAGAAACTGCAGTGCAGTGAGGAGGTTACCCCTGCACAAATACAATGGGCAGTGAGAATTCAACACAGGAAATTGGTTTCCCCTCCCACCATACAATTTATGTAGGCTTCACCATACAATTTATACTGGCTTCAGCCTTGGATGGGATTCCCGTCTGGCAAAGAAATACATTGCCAATCCTACAATGTGGGTGCTGTTTACCTCACAAATCCCAGTGGGTGGAAGGCTGGTGCAGCCCCCGAAGCAGCCCCATGCATCTCTGGCAGCACTGGGTCCCAGCAGGGTTAGTTGTGCTAGTGAGATTTGCTGCAGTTACCAAGGCTTCACCGCAATGTTCGCACTGTGAAGCTCCTCACAAATTGGAGGCACGTCTAGCACATTATTGCTAAACTTAAAAAGAAACCTGTGGGGAGGCTGATGTGCTCGTGATAACTTGTTTGGAAATTGAATTGTCCTGCTGGAACTGTTCCCCATCTGTTGCTTTTCCTTTCCCTTTCATGCTTGGTATTATTTTTCAAAGTGTGATAAGGCATTTCAAGAGCTTTTCTTGATTAAATAATTGTGAATTGATAAACAGAAATGGAAGTTAATACTGAAAAAACACAAGTTAGATGTGGTATGAAGATTCAGCAAGCAGAATCTACATGCCAGAGACATTAGAGAGGCTTCAACCTGCTGTACTTTAGGATCTAAACTCCAGCACTCATGGAAGTGCTGTACAAAGGTCTGCAAAAATAAATGATAGCAAAGCAATTTGTGTAGTCTTTTTTTCTTCTTGGAGAATGCCTTGAAGCTCATAGCACTTGAAGTGGGTTCAGGAAGCTTTTTCTTGTCATTTTTGGATTAATTAAAAAAAAAAAATGGTGAAGCATACCTGTTGTTAGAGATGATGGAGGTGGTTTGTGGCAGGAGTCGTGGCACAGTTTCCATTCCTTGAAAGGTGCACATTACACATTTTCTTTCCTTAATTCGAACTTGGTTGGTAACTTGGTGCCAAAACTAAGCAAAATTCATTATATCCCACAGGAATTTATCTTATTGGGGGCAGGTAAAGTTTTTCTTTACCTTTTGTGGCTGTATGTTAGACTTCTCAGGGTGATGAGTGCTGAGAAATGACACTGTCAGAAGGATGGCTGTGAGCTGAGCTAAGCAGCAGAATGGCTTGGTGCACTCAGTGTGTGTGGCAGACACTGTGCTGCACATGGGGCATGTGGCTTGGAGTGGCCATCCCTACACTCAGATATCTGTCTGTAGGCAGCAGAGACAGTTCCTCTGGAGTAGTGAAAATGCCATTTACAGAACATTAAAAAACACCTCATAGTATCCAGATAACTAGTGTGCCTGGGAAGATTGAATTCCTGATGGAATGATTCTGGTGTTTTAATGTGTGCTGTTCTCCAGTGGCTGCCCAGGCTTGAGGTAGAGGTTGATGCTAGGAAAGCAGCCACTTTTACAGGCAGGCAACAGGCGTGTGAGAGTGTCAGTTTGCCACTTGCATTCAACAGGCAAAACTTCAGAAACAGGTCAAGGTTAAATCAGGTGAAACTTGTTCCTTGGTAAACTTCAGATGTAGTTGTTTGTACTAAGGGTGGAAAGGTGCCATTACTTACCAGGCGGTTTGAGTCTGTCTCTCTGTGCCTCTGCAGATCATATTTCTTTGCCTTTTTTATCTGATTTCTGTTCTGTCAGTGAGATAATTCCCAAAGTACCTTGGGGTACATTCCTCAGTCTGGATGTTCATTATCTGTAAATGCCCTGAGCCCCATATATTTATTTGTGTAGACCACAGTCTGGAAACAAAACAATAAGCTCTGCAGTCTGTTGTGGCTGTGCAATAATCTGCAATCTGACTTATTTATTAATTTATTTGTTCCCAGGGTTTGTTTTCATTGCTGCAGTTCAAAGGGGTCTTCTGTTTCCATTTCAATAGTTTTCTCCAAAAGCTGGAACTGTTTTTCTCAGATGCTGGTCAGCTTTCATGTCATTCACCCTTCTTCAGCAATTCCCCAACCCCAAACGACCAAACCTAATGAGGAACCACCCATCCTGATTGGTATAAATCATCATAGCTTTACAAAAGTCATCCTGGGCTGTTCCTGGTTTCTAACCATGTTAAAAGGAATAATGAGTAATATGAGAGGGTTTGTTTGCAGCTGACAGATAACAGCGAGGCATATATCCTCGAAAGCTTTTTGGCTTTGCCATTAGCATTTACCTGTGCTGTAGGTTTGAAGGAGTCCCCTGTCAATTTTACCCAAATTGATCTACCATCACTATTTGTGTTTATGCAAGCCTGGAACCCAAGGCTGGTTTATGGAGGCATAAACTGTGGTCCTTCTCCTCTGCACTGTGGCTGCGGATCTGAGTTCACAGTGATTTGTGATAGTCATCTGGTCACGAGCAAGTCTGGGCAGTTTACTGCCATGGCTCTGAGTTAAGCCACTACCCCAAATACAGGCACTGAGCAGAATGGCCTGGACACATCAGGATGGAGAGGGCTTGAGAAGAGCTTTTGAGCAACCTGCATGACTGGTGCCTCAGGAAATTGCTGGCTACATCCTGGGGGATCTTGGGGGAGCAGGAGAGATGAGGAGGCACTGCAGGTTATCAGATACTGATGGGGTTTACCTTGGCAGATTTGTGACAGGTAAAGGAAAAGCTAGAGGTGTACTCAGCAGTTTGGAGGAAGCAGTGCAAGTTTCTTATTGCATCCCTGGGGAGGAAGATAGGCAAGAGGCAAGCTGTAATTTGTTGCACTTTATTTGGATCCAGTTCACACACAGCTCTGCTGGTCATGGTGCCAGTTTTGCTTTAAATGAAAAATGTTGACTTCAAATAAGTAGTGCTTCCCTCACCAGAGTGGGAGAGAGGAAATTTTTGGTCCCAGACCACTCTTACCCTGGCATGTACATGCACTGTGCTTCAGTTTCCTAGTGGCCAAATGTCTGCCCCTCCACAGAATCACTTGGGTGCAGTTTGAACTACATTAGGAGAGTGAAAACAGCCCACGTCTTCATTTATGGACCAAAATGTTGGTGAGGGCAGATCAAGGGCACTGACATCCCTGATGTCCTCGGTGTTTTACTTTTCCAAGGAATAGTGTTGGTAGAAACAGTTTTGTTTTGTTAATGACTGGGCATAGATGTGACAGACAGCCCCTTCCCCAGAGGGGCTGTGCATAGCTACTTTAGTGCTTGAACTGGGAAACAGGTGTCTTCCTAGTGCTGGTCTCTCAGAGCCATTTACAGGTCACAAGCATGCACAGATGCTTCCAACGTCAGATACGTGCATTGTGGTGTGCTCTGTGTTTCCTTGATGGTGGCCCAGGGCAGTATTTTAGTAAACATTGCTGCTGCTTTCTTTTCATCAGAAGAGATGGTGAGGAGACTTAATCTTTTTACCAAGTTCTACTCATCTTCCTGAAATATCTTCTGTCGCTTCAGCCTGTTTAAGCTGTCTACCTTTAAAACAGAATAGTTTTTCAGGTACTTGAAATGCTGTATTGTTATAGGTTGAGTAGCACAGGACAGCATAACAACACAGATTCTTTCAGAGCTCGACCGTGAATGTTGCCTGCAATACTTCTGCTCTTTTGAGGCACCTGGTGGCCAACATAATGGGTCTTAATGGGAATTCATGACTACAATAGCATATTCCAAACTACAGTTAAAAATATGGAAGCTATACAATAAAGCAGTTTCCAGGCATAGATGTGTGGATCAATAAAGTGATCAGGTGGAAGACGCACAATAGGTCCCAATTTAACTACAGAAAGAACCACCCTGCAACTTCAGATGAAGCAGCCTGAAATGCTTTTTATTTCTTAAAAGGGAAGACTCTTCAAGTTTTAAGCCCTTTCTATACTTCAAGGTCCCAGTTAAGCTTGGGAGCATGACAATACTGTGGGAAGAGTCACGGTGAGGCTTTTCAGCCTGTGATGTTATATAGTGGGAGGTAAACTCTGCAGCTACCCAATGCAGCTGGAGGAAGGAGTGAGAGTTTGCAGGTGTTGGGTGAGACAAGTGCAGGTGTCATCTGGGGATGTGCAGCCTCCAGGCCTCTTAGGGATATGTAAGTGTGGTCAGTCCTGGGGAAACCTGCGTTGCTGTGCCCTGAAGTTTTCAGAAAGGCTTCTGCTGGGCAGTGATGGTGGTGCTGTGAAGGCAGATACTGTGGACCATGTTGAGCTGAGATGAGGGGCTGATGACCCTTTGTGGCTTGGCCAGCTGAGTACTAGGGAGCAGTGAAAGGTGCTTTGTCTTAAGTTCTGTGTTTTTCTCCTGTACTTTGATCAGCTCTTCTCAATAAAACTGAACTGCAGGTAGCTTGTACCTGAAATTAGAGGTATAAAACAGGTGCAAAGCCTGGGTCATGATCTCTGATGCTTCAGTTCATGGTTGCCATGGTTAAGGCTTTTGATGAGATGTCCTGTAGTATTGAGACTCACATTCTACCCACACAAAGACTTAGACATCTGGAATGGATTTACTCGCTCAAACTCTGAATAAATTCTCCTGGGCCTTTTCCCCACTGTAAGAATGAGAGTTTGAGCTGCAAGATGCATCAGACTGCAGAGTACTTCTGCATCCCACACAGCCCAGTGGTTGAGGCTATTTCAGGGCTTTTACAGATCATGAAGAATTTTTGTCTCTCTCAGAGTCAACCACAAGTCCTCTTTACACAACAGAGGGCAGCTGCATGGCCAAATCGGGGTTTGCACGGTTTAGGATGTGCACTGGAATAGCAATCTCCATGTAATGTGAACAGTGGGAAAGTGGGAAGTATAGATGGATGACTGGGTAATGTACTCCATAACATACAACGTAGAACATGAGCCAGCAGCATGCAGTTGTGGCCCAGAAGGCAAACCTGATCCTGGGCTGCATCAGGAGGAGTCTGGCCAGCAGGTCGAGGGAGGTGATTCTCCCCCTCGGCTCCACTCTGGTGAGACTCCAGAATACTGTGTCCAGTTCTGGAGTCTGTATTACAAGAAGGATGTGGATGTGCTGAAATGAGTCCAGAGGAGGGCCACAGGGATGATCAGAGGGCTGGAGCACCTCTCCTATGAGGCCGGCTGAGAGAGTTGGAGCTGTTCAGTCTGAAGGAGACTCCCAGGTGACCATATTGTGGCCTCCAGGATCTGAAGGGGGCTACAAGCTGGATGAGGCTCTGGCCAGCTTGCTCTAGGGTGGGGTGTCCCTGCCCAGGGCAGGGTGGTTGGAACTGGATGATGCTGTGGTCCCTTCCAACCCTGACCGATTCTATAACTTCTGCCCAGGGAGGGTGATGGGGCACTGAAGGGCACTGCCTGGGGGGTTTGTCGAGTCTCCTTCTCTGGAGATGTTTGAAACCCGCCTGAACTTGGTCTGAGCGATCCTACTGTGGTAGGGGGATTGGACTAGAAGACCTTTCCAGGTCCGTTTCGATCCCTAATGATTCTATGATTCTACAAGGGTTTATATTTGGCTCTTGAGGATCCTTTGAGGTGTGGTGTATTATAATTGCCTCTAAACTCCTTTTAACAATTGGTAATGGATAAGAAATGGGAAGGGTCTGATATAACTGAGTGCATGAGCTAGAGGTGAGCAGCACTGGTATATGTTGTTAGCCTATAACTGTGGACACACTGTACAGCCATGGAAATGCAGCTCGAGTGTTTTCAGCTTTATGATAGAGCACATCCTGCCTTCAGTGATGGCTAAACACCAAGATCACGGAGCCTTATCACAAAGGCAGCAAAAAGGCCTTTGTGAAACCAGGCTTTAGCAGACGTTTATCAAAGAAGAGATAAAAAATGCTCTCCTAATGACTTTTTAATGACCCGGTTGTAAATTATTCCCAAACATTTGGGGTTTCTGTTTTTCGTGTGTCTTTCAATGACTTGTCTTCCCACTCAGGCCTACAGCTTAGATTTTTGCATATTACTTTGTGTTTTTCCCACTCTGTAGGAGGAAAAGAAGTCACGATGGCTTGATTAGTTGTGATGTGAGATACTGAGCAAAATGGTCAGGAGCTGAGATAGTCAGTACAAACAAAGTATTGCTCTGATTCAAAAGTGCATCTTGGCCATATAATACCACAGAGTTATTAGTAGTTCTGAGCAAAGTAATCATCAAGCACAAATGAGGAGAAACGAGATTAATAGTAAGAATTAAGTAATAACTATTAGTTATTATTTAATAACTATTAAATAATAATAACAATTAAATAATAATAACTAACAATAGTTATTATTAAATAGTTATAACAATAATAGTTATTATTTAATAATTAATAGGAGTAAAACACACAGCATTGCCATGTTTTGGTGCATTTTTTTTATGCACAGCATGCAGAGGAATAGCAGCAACACAAATTCCACACAGCTGTTCAGAACCCTTTTAAGTTCTGTTGTTTACATTCTCAGTGTAGTTGCATCATACTAAAGGAAAAAAACTCTGTAAAGCTTAAGGTCAACTGAAATTTTAGAGAGTGTGTGTGTGTGTGTATATGGAGATTCTATAGGAAATAATTAAAGCCACAGTTTGAAGAAACTGGTGTCATATTAAGGGACAATCTAAGTCCAGTCCCATCCGAGTGATTTATTGTGTCCCCTCATGTGAGGGGAGAAATAAACACTTCATTTGTCATATATGCCTTTAGGTTTTGATAGCAACCACATTACTTGGGCAAAAGTGACTTTGCATAAGGATGTTGCTCTGGCCAAGCTGTCATCAAGTTCATGAAAATGTTTGTGTAGCAAACTCAAAATCTTTCTTATTAAGCCCACATGTTCCTTATTAGTGCGGTCAGCCGTTCTGGGAGGTACATCAGCTCAGCCCAATAAAAATAGTTCTCGGGAGTCTTAGCATGAAATCTGGTCAGAGACTTGAAAATCATACTTTTACCTTCCCTGCCTTCTGTGAGGCATTCGAAAGGAGTATAGCCGAGTGTTTGTTAGAAGTAAATATATTTACCATGGCAACTCCATTATGCGGTGTGGCTGGCAAGTCTGATAATCACAGCAGTTAACAGAAAAAAAGAGTGTAGGTGGGTAAAGATGGAGGAGCTGCCTCATTTGTGAAGAGTTCTTTCAAGCAGAAATGGAGCCTGTGGAGTGGACATATGTTTCTCATTTAAATAAAGGCAATTCCACCCTGACGTTTATGAAAGTGAGACTAATGAGCATAGACCAAGCTCTGTTCTCACCCTCAGCAGGGTAGCACCAGCTTGATTTGACCGTGCGGAAGTGAGAGCGCAATCCAGCTCAGTTATTGTCTGGGCAACAGACAGTTGTTACCTTCAGATCTTTGTGTTAATTTTTCCACAGTTCAGTTTTGTTGGCATGAATGAATAAAGATGGCCTTTTCAGAATCCTACATGTTTGTATTCACCAAAGCTGTTACAGTAGACAAACAAGACTTCCTGCAAGCTCTACCTGCATGAGATGTTGCTGCCTTTGTCTGATCCTGCCCAAAAAAATTTGAAAGAGGAGAAGGTACTTCTCCGTGATCTTCAGGGTGTTTACTGCAATCTCTTTAATGTCCTTGGGATAGTCCATTTTATTTAATGTCTCTCAAAGGACCTGTTATCAAATAGGATAGTACCAGGACTTGGTGTGTGATCACACTCAACAAGGCTGCAAGGGAAGTGTCACAGTAATGTTGGATTTTAATTTGGGTAAATTAAGAAAATTAATGTAGTGTTAGGATATAACCATGGAAATTATTAACAGAGAGGTAGCCAGAGCTGTTAAAGGTGGCAGAGTGTGACATTAAGAAAATGTGAGCAGGAATGGCCATGAAAGGAAGTGATGGGAAACGAAAGGATTTCGTTATTTATTAGTGTTCTTGCAGGAGAAATGTTAAGACTGAGATAATCTGTGAGCTGCAGTACTTGAGGCCTCTTACCAAGTAATGGCTGTTTGCTTTGAGCACATCCGCTCTCTGTAACTGCTACCTGAGTGCAGGACTTACCATTAGTTAAGATACCTGTGACAGGTATTGATCCAAGGCTCCATGGACCAAGCAAAGGGTACAAGCTGAGGGGGACTTCCCGGAGGTTTATTGGGACATTATTAAGATAAAGTGTTGATGCATTATAGTGGACTTCCTCTATTCTTGGAGAAATCAGATTTAGAAGCTCTTCAGTTCAGCAGGAGAGACTTGAACTCAAGTTACAGCAGTTTTAGTTGCCATCCCTTTAGTCACCTGGAGTAATTGTTGTGCACACTACCTAGACAGTTATAAATAACGTTCCCTAACTTCCCAAACTGTACTGGTAAAGAAAATATACACAGCTGTGTACCTGAGTTGTGAAAACTCGTGATCTGGTGCTTCTCAACCAGTTCCATGGCAAAGACTTTGCTGATAAATCCAACCTGTGTTTCCTTCTAAATATGGGTGTGCCATACAGAAAGGGCAGGTAATTACTATGTTGAAAATATTTGTGCCTTTCCTTATTAAAAGCTCTTGCTGCAACCAAAATACTTCCTTTGTGATTCAATTAAGGCCATAAAGATAGCGATGCTGTGTAGTCATCTAATGAAATTTTTGGTTTTTAACTTAATTAAATGTTAATACACCAAGATAATTCCTCATACATGAGAGAGACCTAATCAGAGAAGGTGCTGTATATCTCACCTTCCAGCAATGCAAAACAACCATGGGGAAATTTTTTGATTCAATTTAGTGCAGCAGCAAGACTGGCTTTACCCTGGCTGGAATACCATACTCTTAAACTGTATTTTTTTCAATGTCAGACTATCAGGATTTGGCGTAGCAACCCAATACTCCTTCAGTTTTTATCCTGCCCTGATGAAGAGTCATTTATTCTTTGAAAGGTAAGAGGCTTTGGGACAAAAGTAAGTGGAGGTGTCAATATTACTAAGGAGACAGCTCAATACATGAGTGTTAAGTACTGGGGTGCCTTTTGATTTCTTTATATGCTTAACTTATTGTCTTTGTTTTAACCAGATTTAGTCTGAAGGCCTGTAGATGATGTTCTTGCATAGTACCAGTCTCTCTTCTCCCTTAAAACATAAACTCTGTCCAAGCTCACTGACTGTGATACAAGTACTCTTTACAGATGCAGAACTCTATCTGGAAGGGAGGAGATCTTCCAGAAGGACTCAAACAACAAGTAGAATATGGTTTAGCTTAAGTCTGTCTAACAGAATGATTGAGGTTGGAAGGGACCTTTCTTGTCCAAGCCCCTGCTCAAGCAGGGTATCCTAAAGCTAGAGTCCCAGCACTGTGTCTGGGCAGACTTTTAATATTTCTGAGGATGAAGAGTCCTTACAACCAGCCTAGACAACCTATTCCAGTGCTCAGATACCCTCACCTTAAAATGTTTCCTGATGTTCAGATGGAACCTCTTGTGTTTCACTTTGTGCCTTATTTCTCTTTCTGTCACTGCTCACCACTGGAAAGAGTCTGGCTCGCTCCTCTTTGCACTTTCCCTTCAGGTATCTATACACATTAATAAGATTCCTTCTGAGTCTTCCTTAGGCTAAGCAATCCCAGCTCAACCAGCCTTCCCTCACATGTGAGGTGCCCCATCCCTTAATCATCATCGTGGCCCTTTGTTGAACTTAGCTTTTCTTGCTGAAACTCTACCGACAGCATTGACCATATTGCGATCACAGCAGGGAATCACTTCTGATGAATCAAATATTTTTACTATTGTAGTCAAAGAATAAGACATGAGTGGTTGGTTTCTGGAAGGTGAGCCAGAGCCTGCTGCTAGGGTCAGTGCATAACTAAAGGCCTTTCTCTCACAGAGAGATAGGTGGCTATTGTTGTGTGATTGGAGACAGCCTAGCTCTAGTGGTGTTACTGGTATAAAGTTTATCTCCCTATAATTTTTTTTTTACTTAGAAAAGAAGCTATTTTGGGTCTTTGGGAGTGAATTCATTTAAGATGAGTTGGTGCTATAGCAACCATTCATCTGACCAAATGGCCTACTGGGAGTATTCAGGGTTTGACTTTTTGTAATTCATTTCAGTCTAGCTCTATATCCTTCAGCTTTTGGTTTCAGACAAAACTAGTGTTTACCTTTAGGGAATCATCACATCCATTGTTCCTACCTTCCCAGCTTTGTTTGAAATGTCTCTTTGTTAGGTAGTTTATCAACAGCTGATTCGTTAACAAATTCAGCCTTTAAAGAAAGAAAAACTCAAACCAAAACCTAACAGTGGTTTTCTCCATAGCAGCAACTTCATCAGAAATCAATTGCTGTATGGGCAGGTCAGCAGTGATCTGCTTCCAAATCCACCAGGTAATTAACTCTAAAAACTCTGGGAGTATTCATACATATAAAGAGGTAGGCTAAACCCAGAGCTGTTTCCTGTGAAGGTAGAGGTAGGTGAGCTATCAGCTTGGTGACAACTACAAGTCTTGTGTGTCTGCATCAGAATAAATCTTGATTTAGAACTTATGCTAAAGCTGCAGAGGTCACCAAAACCTCTGTCTGAAGCTGCTCATCTGATGAAAGTAAAGACTTGTACTTCTGCACCTGTGGCCACCCTGTCCTTTGAAGCTGAAAGTTGATTAATGAGGTAGCCTGTTGTACAGGTTTCGATATGCAAGGATGTTTCCTTTTAAACATTTTCCTTCAATTTTCCAAGAGGTTGGCAGAGCAAAATGACAGTGATGCATCTAAGTGAAAACCGATATAATGGCTTTCTGAACACAGCCATCTCCTCATACTTAATAATTAGGATCACACACATGTACACTTTTATGTGCTAATGCGCGCTCCCAGTTTTAGCTTCTTATGCTAATTACTGCTCTAGTCAGTTGTTAGACACTTGAGAGGCGCAGAGCTCTAACTGTTTTGTAAGAAGGGATTGCTAATGAAGCCCTGAAATGAATAAAATATCTTGTCTTCTATTGTGTCTGATGGCATGTCAGGGATCGTTTGCACTTTGTAAATGGTCATTGTTCTTTAATGGTGACTTGTTAACATCTAGATTATCATTTTGTGCCTCAGCGTGCCACTGTGCCTTGTTACTACAAAGCCAGTGAAGAATTAAAGACATGGCCAAGCTGTCTGTCCTCTTTTGAGTTACTGACTTTCATTTAAAAACTTGAGGGTAAAAAGCAATTCTGCCTCTCCAGTATTTTTGCTAATACATGGCTATGAGATGCAAAAACTATGAAGAAGTAAGTTCTCATATGTATCGTCATTGCAAGGGTCAAGGATGGAGTGGCCAGCAATAAGTTCAAGGAAGCAGTCTGTTTCTATACAGACAAGGTTTTTCTATATATTCTATTTAAAATCTGAATAGAACAGCTGAATAGCTTTCACAGCGTTTGGTTCTAGAAACTTTAAATGAATCTTCAAGGTGCAGTGACTTTATCTGAATTATGTTTTAAACTATGTAATCGTTGGAATGAAAATAATGTATCTTTGTACGTGCTTTAGACATTGATATGAAAAGTGGATAGAAATGTTTTAATGAAAAGGAATTGTTAGATCTGGAGAATTTTACAATATTAGTTGAAGTAAGGCAGAGATTTACTCTCTGGAATGTTTTTATTTGCTGTATGTGTGACGTTAATGTGCTATAGCAATCCAGGTTCCAGAACTGAGGTGTTGCTGAGCAAAATACACGAGTCTTTTTAGACTGCTACAGAAACCAGCAAAACATTCTTTCAGGATCCCTGGAGATACAAATTAACTTAGAGTATTTCATGGTATGCAGCAGGGTAGCAGATATACAAGGACAACTCATAGAACAGATGACCAGCAGCAAATTTCTTTAATAGAGAATTCATAGCTTTAAGGCTGAAAGTGATATTCCTGAGTCTTGGATCATGTTAAGCCTGAGACATCAAGCAGCATGATGACCTTAAAGTGTGGAAGAAATCCAAGTCTTGGGAGAGATTTGAGTCAGTTATATTGCTGGGTGGCTTTTGTGAGAGCCTGATTCTATACTGAAACTTCTGGCTGATACTATAGGTTGCTGGGTGTTTCACACAGAGTACTCCTCCCTTCTTGACAAGGATGCTTTGAACTTTCATACAGTGGCTGTGAACAGTTATGTGTTACTCCACTTGCAAAGATAATTTTTGTGCCCAAAACCTGCTTAACATTTATGGCCATTTTCGTGTGTGACTGCCCTGCACTCGGGGTAGCTATCCACCCCCGTTCCCAAACTGAAGCCCTGTAGTGGATTTTTCTGCTGTAGTACATTCTTGTAGGTATAAGGCGTGATAAGTTATCTTTTCATTTATGAAGCACAGTGACACAGTGAAAGTTGTCTTGCCTAAGTCTCTCTAATGAGATTGCTTACTACTCTGCTGCAAGTAGCAGAGGAAAATAAAAGCTCTTTTAATGTTTTCTGACATGAACTCTCAAGGGAATAACAGTCATGGCTAGTTGTTAGGTGGGCTTTATTGAGCAGCATGGCTGACTTTTATCTGATTATAGTTTCTAGTCATTTCTATTGTCTTATTTGAGACAAGGTTTTAATTTTGGCTAGGAAATGCACAATATCTTAATGACATGTTTTATCTAGTCCACATTGACTTTCAGTTTTATTTGAAAAGGCAGGAATGGTTACAGTATTTTTCCATATGCTTTAGGAAAACAGGCTTTGAAACCCAGAATTACCAACTTCAGTCTTCATCCAGAAGAGTATTAAAGGTCCAAAGCAAAATGAAGCCTTAGAGGGACACAACCATACTGAACAAATATGGGAGATGGCTAAAACATAGAAGAGATGTTTGCACTAGGGGTGAATGTGAGAACAAATTCTTTTAAAATGCTCTGCAGTAAATTTAGCCTGTAAAAGATTGGCTTTTTAATCAAAGGTCCAGGCACAAATTGAGATGGGGCTCTTTTTTTTTTTTTGGCAAACTGCCTCCAGTGTGAATGCAGAATAGTTTTTTTCTGAAGACGACAGTCATTATCTGTGATGTGTTTTGGAAAGAAAACATCTTTTGTTTCCTTGAGCATCTAGGTAATATCTGAATTTTCAGTAAAGGAAGGGAAAAATATCAAAACCCCACATGAACTCCAAACGACTTCTGGTTTTCTATTCTTCAATCTGGTAGGATGCAAAAAAAAAAAAAATCAGTTTTTTTAATAGGAATAAATGAAATATCATTTTGATGAAAATTATGACTGTTATCTAGGGAAATAGAGGCCAGAACTTGTTAATAAAAATACCGTTAATAAATATACTGTTAATAAAAATACGTAAGGAAAACTTCAGCTTAGCTATTTGATCCCATATCCAGAAGCCTAATGAGCAAACTGACAGCTTGCAGTTGTCACTTCATGAAGGCATTTTGCATGTGTTTATTCTGCTTGAATACTTTCAGCGTTGGCAGAATAGGCTATAAAATCAATGCTTTGGTGGTTCTGTAGGTCCATGCACTGATAAAACTCATCAGGACCTATTAGTGCATTTCATTCCAATCATTGTGCAAGATGTAAAGATTTCTATGCAAACCTAACACTTACAGGAATGTGAAGATCAATTTGTTCCTTGTGCCCACCACATGCATTAAAAATGCTCTTTTAATGACAATAATGCATTAAGGACTTCTTAGGGTAAGGACTTCCTGATTGTGGATGTCCAGTAAATTGTGTAGGTTCTTGGAATGCAAAGGTCTGGTAGCTACTAACGGGGAAATATGTGCCATGCCACACCTTCCTGGGTTCAATGTTTAGAGTATCAGACGAATTCTTGTGGCCAGAATAAAACAGGCTATCAAGTAAGAATTAAGGAGAAAATAGAAATAGTCAGCTGGCTTTCCTATAGGTGAAATATAGTGCATAGCAAGTCTCTTCCTATTATTCTTGTTGCCTCTCCGTGCCCTCAATACTTATTTATCATTCCTCACAGTTGAAACGCCACGTTCTCCATTAACTTCTATCACTTCAGTGGTCACGTTTGAATTTATTCATTCCTGGGATAAATATTTTCCTTTCATGTGAAGTGGGAATGCAATGATTAGCCATACAATCAGAAGATGTGGATCTTCATAGAAATTCTGTACCATGTGATGTGAATAGGAATTACACACCCTTAAACTGTATTAGTTACACTCCTCAGCCAGACACTGAGCAGACAGGCTATTTCAGCAGCCTAATCTGAAGCCAGAGGAAAGGCTTGTGCTAATTTCAGTGGCCTTTGAATCAGGCTAGAAGGCTGAAGTAATTATATCTTCAGGATTACAGCAATAAAAGATTAAAGTAAGGCCCCTTATCTTCAAGTTCTTCCACAGTGAGGATAGTTTGGAGTGACACTACTTCAAGCAAGCAAACTAACATTTTGTTCTAACTTTTGGAAAATAGATTAAAATAATGGATCTGCTTGGTTCCTGTGTTATCCCTGAATATCATCATTACTGAAGCCAGGATTGTTCCCCAGGCTCCCAAAGGGTACCACATTAATTTGTTTTTATTTCTCAGTATCAATATGCCTGACTTTGTGGTCATTGTTATTCTTGCACTATTGAAAAAAAAAAAGCCTTTTAGATGTGTTTGACTAAGAAATCATCCTAGTAAAACCTAAATTATTCCAGAGGGTCCATCTACATAAGTACACATTAATCTACTTCTTAAATATGTAGTAGAGCCTTTCCCTGGAGGAGACACTGGAGCTGTGAAAATATGTAACAGTAATTAATTACTAGCCAAGAATAGATTACTATTGCATGCTAGGAATAATAAAGCAAAATGTATAGAACTAAGTGGTGTCTGTAGGGCAATGCAAACGGGGAAGAAATAATCAAACAGTGACAGTGTTATATTTAATTTCCCATCAAAAGGAAGTGCAGGGGTTTTTTATTTGAATGACATTTTCCAGTCTAACACAGCTATTTACTTCCACAGCTCATATTTTATACAAACGAAAACATTTCGTTTCCTATTGCCCAAGAGATCTGCCTTTATTGTTGATGCGAAAAGAAGCCATTTCTTCATTCAGGAATTGTTGTTGGACATATTACTGAGGCCTGTACCTTGGTATTAAATATCATTGCCCTCTCTTTGTTTGTGTGTACAGTGAGGATGAGAATGTGTACCTGGAACTATCTACTGTGCTCTGTGCTCTGCCTTTTACCATTTAAAGGTTTTGCTCAAGTCCCTCTGCCCCTTGGCCATTCTGTTTGTTTAAAATTGATGCAGCAAAGATCTCTCCATGATGTGTGGATGGAGTATGTCCTCTTTTAACTTGAGAATAAAACCCAATTAACAATTTCAAATACAAACTGTCCTGTACCAGGTATTAAGTTGAACTCTTGGAAATTCAGGAGTCTGGGGTGGATGACAGGGTGGTCTAAGAGCTGCCACCATGCTTTCTGCCGTTTTATTCTCCAGTGATAGAAAGATTTGTTAAAATGTATTTGAATTTAAGACATTATCAAAGGATTTAAGATCTGGGCATTTAACATGAGAATGTGAAGTGGTGACAGTTATCTGGGTCACTGAATCCAATTTCTTACAGTTAAAAGGAAGCACATTAGAAGTAGTTAGTTCGGAGTACCTCTGCAGATGAGAATGTCTCCAGGCTTCTTAGGTTTCACAAACCCCACATTGAACAGCACTGCCTCAGAAAGCATGGAACAATAATGTATATGGTAGTTTTTGTTATTACATTAAACCTCAGAAGAATAGCAACAGGGGTATTAATATCCAGGAGGCTACAGGTATCCCAGGTATCTAGCAGAAGCTGAGACCCTTGTTGGATGATCCTGAAGAAATTCAATGCACAATGACCATGGTGTAGACAGACTGCACAAATCACTGCCCTTTAGCAGTGAGAATGCAGGGAAAGTACAGCCCACTGCTTTTCCCTTCCTGGGAAGAGTCTGTGCTGAGAATGCCATTGCTACTTTTCCAGAACCAACATGTTCCTCCTGTCTCGAGGATAAGGTGAAAGCTGGTGTTGACTTGCCAAAAAGCACCCTTGTTCCTGCACCTGTTCAAACGAATGTTTGTGTTTCAATTTGCTAGTCATAAAATTCATCTACGAGATGTGTAGATTGAGCTCACTAAATGTGTCTGATGGCATATTTACTCTAAATATTTGCTTATTGCTTTGTTCACGATGTGAAAATAGTTTTTGATAAGATAGAAGCTGGATGCTTAATTTTTGTCTCCTGGAAAGCTGTTCAGGATTGTAAAACAAATTGCCTTCCCCTAGTTAAAGACCTGCTGCAGGCTTTTCTTTCCCTTCCAAGTATAAAAATCACTTTTCCAAATAAGCATAAAAAAGTGCATTTAATAATCAGATACATGGTGTTTCCACCTGGATGAGGAAATGGGAGGAGGACTGGAAAAGTCTAGCTGAGGTAGTAATGATAGGTGCAACAAAGGCAAGTGAACAACATAGCACAGTGCTTCAGCATTTCTTGTAGAGTAGCTGGATTTGTGGATAAACAGCAGAATTTACCTTCCACTGGGGTAATTTCAACATCTGTTCCCTGAGCTAATTTTTTGAAAACAAATCTAAGTAAAGTAACATCTTCTGCCAATGTCTTTGAGATGAAGATATTTACATTCCTTACTGTAGCGGGGAAATACAATGTGGGGTTTAAAATACCCTTCTTTTTCATTTTCATGAGCATCTATGGCACTTTGCCAGCTGAAATAGTCTTAAAATCTTCTCTTTTACAGAGAAATTGAAACCTGCTTGGCTTTCCACCCCCTTCTCTAGATGCAAAGTGTCCAAACCCAAGCAAGTATAGCATCAGACTGTAGTTACTAGGAAGTGCAAGCATTTCACTTCAACCTATGCAGCATTTCTCAGGAAGGTCATTTAGAGAAGAACGATCCCATGGTGTGATTTCCCTCCTGCTTTATGAAGTGTCTGCACTTTTTTAGCATATGGCTTTGCATTTATCTGCTTTTGCTTATGTTACAAAAGCAAAGGGGAAATAAGGTAGGGGAAGAAAATGCAGTCAGTTACCTGTGGTTTTTTGCAAATGTTCCCTACAGTAGATCTGTCTTTTGTGTTTTTCTCCTCGATGCTTCCTTTTCTGTTCTGGGCACTAACAGCTTGGGAAACAGACGTCTGTGGTGTTTGCTGTGTGTCTATAAGCTGTTGGAAGGATGGAATGGATATTAGTTTGATTATGTAGGGTCCTATTTATGCTCCTAAGTTACCCATTTATTATAAGGACAGGTTCTAGTGTACACTAAACACACATTTGCATGATTGAATGTGTTATTCTGCTTCCAAATGCCTCTTTGTGTCTGCAGTTATTCATGACCACATGATCTAGTGGCTAGAGCAGGAGGTTACGAGTCTGCAGACAATAATTCTTTTACCAGCTCCACCACTGCTTCATCATACGGCATTGCAAAATCACTTGGGGGGTAGAGGTGACAGTAGTTAGGCAGCTGTTTTATTGATATGCAAAAGAAAATACCAGCTATTTTTAACTTACGATCTGGAAGAAATACTGTTAATACTTGTTCATATGAATACTTACCTGCATTTTATCATCCCTACCACAACGCCTTGGTAGTAAAGCAGAAACTCATTGCATTCTTTCACATTGCACAGCTTTGAGTGAGGGTTAGAAACAGATGTTCTGTGTCTGAAATACATTGAAGGAGTCACAGCAGTAGCCTCTTGGCATAGAAAGTAGTGGAGGTAATATGGATATTCAAGGATACAAGGATACACTGGATGCTGTAACATTGCTGTTATTTTGGTCTAGTTTTGTCTAGAGTCTTGCCTGATGCAATTCTTTCATCATCATTTTAATTTTTGGTGGTGGCTGCTACCTGATGAAAAAATGCATTAGCTGAATCTGAGCTACAGCAGTCTTACTTTTTCTCTTTCTTATTCTCCTTGGCTGGAAACTTCCATATACAATGAAGTGAAAAAAATGTCTGTTTTTCTTAACTTTGTAATTTTTTGCTCCTTCTTCAGCTTTTGTAATAAGTCACAGTGTCAAGACTTGATTAATTCAATGAATTATAGCAGAACTTGAGCTGTCAAGAGACTGCCAGTGTGTTTTGATTGATATTCAATTACTTTTCATGTAAACACCAATGATTTTAATGTCCTTATTTTCTAAAGTTATTTATGAAATAAATTTCCTGGAGCCCATGAGTGAAAGAGCCAGAATCAGTACGGACGGAGTAGTCACCCTCACAGCACAGTTATGATTAGAACAGAGGCTGGTAAAATATTTACATATTTGTTCATCAGAATTTGGTTCCAACACAGGAGAAAAAATTCATACAGGAAAGAATCCCTCTAACTTAGCCACGTCCCAGCCACTTGTTAGATAATACATGGGAAAAGCATACAAACTGGTTGCAGACCTTCAATGTAGCTCTGTGGTATTGGTATACATACTTGATCCTACCAATTGCTTTCTATGTATTTTATATTTTTTAAATGCCAAATGGAGCAGACCTGAGTCCTTGAGTTGCCTCTGGATTCCTCATTGACATAATTGAACACTTTGGTGTTGGGACTGTTCAGAGATGATGCCTCAGTGACCCTTGAAGGACGAAATCCTTTATGTACCCTTAGTGACCAATACAGTCCAAGCAATTTTTTCTTTTTGTGAACATCTTACCTGAGGGAGAGCCTTACAAATGTCAATTTAGCCTTTGAGAACAAAGTTGAGTGTGGTTAAATCTGGTAACATATTTTCCAGGATGTCATCAAAATGTCAATCATTAATAAAAAATAAATTAGTTGCTTGACCTTGCACACACACAGTAAGCAAAAAGACCAAAAGTGCTCGTGTAATGTACCCTGCAACTTGGAAAAGTAACTGCTCTACAGTGTGAACTTGCTGCTTTTTTCTTAATGAGGCCTGCTTAAAGCTTTGAAAGATTGAGTATTGAGCTCTACTAGGAATTAAAGGCAGAGGTTTGCTGTTGTGTAATGACAGATCTCTGTAACAGGGCAAAAAAGACTCAGAAATCTACAGGAGGCAGAATCATCACAGGATGACTTCCGAAAGTCTTTGGAAAAGGAGCCTTCTCTCTTCCCAAGCAATTCTTGAAGTATCACTAGAATTTGTAATTTACATCCTAAGTTAACATCCTAGGTTAAAACCCAAGTCCCTATTTCTTGCATCAAAGATTGTTGACTGCTTTGCTCTAGAAATAGATTATTTTGCCATTTAAAAATATGTAGCTTTCTTTTAACAGCCGTAGGGTTAACCTCCCAGTGCATTATGGATATTTGTTGAATATCCTCAAATTCTTCATCATCATCATAAATAGATGGCAATTCATCATAAATGAACAAATCTTCTTGATTTGACAGAATAAAATCCAAGCTTGAACAGTTATTATAACTCCTTTGTTTAACCTTGTTTTCCCAAAACAAAGGACATTTGACACTGAATAGCTACAGAACACGCTCTGAGGAAGGGAGCCATCCAGAAATACCTGCCTTTTCAGAAGGTATCCTGTGCCCAATCAGATTGTTCTGTTCTATTACCATATTTTATGAATTAAAAATCTGTATATGAATGTACAGTCTAATGGAAAATTAACAGCATATGCAATGAAATGCAAATGTGTTCTTAAGTGCAGCATTGCATTCTTAATTTTCCACTCAAGTAATTTAGAAACCATTAGTTTAAGTGAAAATCTAAGATAAAGCACATCCATGTGGTTACAATGGCTCCTCTGAAGACTGCACTTGTAATTGTCTGAGAAAGATAAATTCCTAATTGCATTTCATTACATTTCATTACAGCTGGTAGGAGTGCATTTTGCAGATACCTGCCTGCCAGATGGGTTCAGGTTATACAAAGGCTATATTTTCACAGAGGAGCTATCTCCTCTGTGATTTGATTTGCTAATAGTCCCTTCCAAATGCTCAAAGTGCAGGTGACCATTTCAGCAATGAAGCAGTGTAGTTTTAAAGGCAGAAAAAAGTGAAATCTTTCCAACTGATTTGGAAACAAATGCACTTCCGCCATACAAATGCTTGGGAAGGGTGGGCTCTGGCAGGAAGATAGAGAGGTAGATCTAAGATACTCGTGATAGGAGCTGCAACATACTAATAAATCACCATGACCCAAGGTAGGCTTGAGATAACTGTAGCACTGCAGCAGGCCAATACTACAAATGAGACTAGAGCTTCTTGCAAAAAGAATCCTGAAAGGAGCTCATTTACACTAAGGTGACCTCTCCCAGATATGCTCAGGGTAAAAGGCAATACGCTGGGTTCCACTGCAAATGCCACCTGTTGCTTAAGTTGTGATTGCTCACTTGCTTAGGTATTTCACACAAATTAGGCTTTGCCTCCTGAGATTTCATGAGAAGGTCCACAGACCAAGACTTGCCTAAGAGTATTCAAGTGTTGTGAAGCTGTACACTTACTGAGGCCAAGAGGACTGCAGGAATAGGTAAAGGAGAAGTTATTTCTGAAACTCTAATGACTTCTCTAGCATGCCATACCTAGAGGGATGTTATTACCTAGAAGAGTTTTCACCTCAAAAAGCGTTCATAGTAGCTTGCTTAACAAGAAATGCCCTGATAGTTACCAGTGTCTAATATACAAGAGGAAGGAAAAGGTTGGGTATAACTAAGAGTGTCCCTTGGCAGTATAACTTACTTTGGAAGACCAGTTGCACCCTCATCTCACTGAAATGCACAAAAATCAAGAGTCCTCTGCTGAAGGTGTAGGTTTCTTTTCCATCCACTTTACAAACTGGATTTCTGAAAGCATTGAAGAAAGTCTCTAAGAGCACAATGAGAGAAGTCATAAAATTCAGTTTCTTTTTCAGTGGTACCACAACTTCTAGATTGTCACAAAATACTGGAACTAAGATTCGTGTCCATAACGGTTGTTGGCATTCTTGAATGTTCCTGTAATTTCCTATTGCAGCACACAATGCACCTGCTTTCTGGAGATCTTTTTTTTAGAGCAGTCCATTGTTTTCCTTGTGTCGAGTAGCTCCTCAGTGACATGCTGGATCCTCTTAAAATGTAGAAGAGCACAATAGTAACACATTGATCTGTCAGAAACCTGTGGAATTGCTCAGCTCTTGCTGCCTCTCTGGAAAGTCGTTCCCCAACTGTATGACACAGATAGGATTTCCTGGCCTGGAAGGAGACTCTGGACAAAGCAGAGATTCCACCTTAGCATAGAAATGTTCTGACAGGATACCTGAATACTTGAGCCTTAGCTCTCTGGAGCTGTATGTGTTTTAGAAGAGCAAAGTTAATAACTAACCTGTGCAAACAGGATGAGAAGACCACTCCTCTGCAGTTTTACCTGGGTATACCTTCAGGGGATGTGCAGAGACATCCTGCTCCCTGCCTTGTTTTTTTTTCCTCCTGCAAAGCAGCCTCCAAAAACACTGCTAGAGGATTTCTTCGCAACTTGATGATTCAGAAACCAAGCAGTCACCATTTACTTTGCTCCATCTGCTCCATTAATTCTCATCAGATCCACACCGTCTGAAAAGACAGCAGGTGTCAGACCTGAAGGAATAATTTCTGTTTGTTTATTTGGTTTTGTTGCAGTCTCCCTCTATGTACTTTGCTGGATTACGCATTTGAAGATGCTTCACAATCAAATTAAGGAGACACATTTATTCTAGACACATTTTAAAACGTGAGCTTCAGAAAGTAGATTTTGGTTATTTTTCAGACTTCTCAAAAAGTCTCTTGGAGTGAGGGGTCATGGGTTCATTTAGATGTCATAGCAGCTTTCACAAAAAAGTTATTTGCTCTGAGCAGAACTTTTTCAGCCAACATTAGGAGAAGAATGAGCCTTGTCTCATTTGTTTTTTAAAGCCTCCACTGCAAAAGCTGTTGAAAACTGGAATATTTACTTTTTCTAAAATGTCTCCTCTGCCCAAACAAAGTTGTGTGCACTAGAAAGATGTTTGATTTCAGGGATTTCTAAGAGGCTGCTTTTCCACAAAGACGAATTCTGTCTACAGGTGAAGTAGAACAATGCAATAAGATGGAGCACATCGAAGCTCCCTGAAGTGTAGTGGTTTAGTGGTTAGGGGTTGTAGGGCGGTTGGTTGAACTTGATGATCTTGAAGATCTTTTCCAACCTTGATGATTCTATGATTCTGTGTTATGAATCTATTACCATAAATATAAATGGCAAATTGCAGGGGTTTTCACTAGAGAAGGTTACCCTGCGTGATACTTTATTAATTGGACATAAATATTAGGACCCAAGAAGACACACTGTTCAGAGCTGTTTGCTGCTGGATGTGCCTACTTGTGGGTGTCTGGATTTCCAAAGCATTTTTCTTTGCTGTGCCCGGAACAGAAAATAGATATCAAACCTATAGGAATAATGTTACTGAAGTCTCATCTTCAGGTTGTTAACATGTGTCTCTAGTACGTGCTGCCAACAAGGTCACGTCTGTTATGCTGCTGTTGCAACTGCCCTGGTGGTAAAGCAGATGCACTGCTAAGGTGCCCAGAAAATATGAACTGGAAAAGCTAGAGGCCTGGGAAATAAGGTGAGAGTTGAAAGCTAGCAATCATTTAGAATCTGGGATGTTTCTTCATTCTCTCTATTTTCATAAATATTGAATTCACATATTTTAATAGAGTTAAAGGGACTGATTCTTTTTATTATTAGATTGGCATTTTTCTCTAAGGAAAGAGATTTCAGGTACTCATTTGGTCTTCTTTTCCCATAATTCAGCTGTTTAAGATCAACTGAACTTAGTGGGAGATTGAAGATCTTGATTTCTGCAAATTTTATGAGAATGCTCAGGTGGAAAACACCTTAATGCCATTACTGTGCAAAAAAAAAAGTAAAAGGCAGTATGAACACCAGTATCACTAAAGAATCTATGTTGAACGCTCCTATTACAAGTATCCTGACTATGGGGAAATACTTCATGCAAGTGCAGGTGTTGCTTAACTCCAGGCAGGCACAGAAGTAACCATCTTACCTGTGGAAGTTTATTCTGAGTTATCTAAGGAAATATGAAGCTTAAGTGAAGTCCCCCTGAGTTTAGGGAACTGGTCATAGTCTTTTCTATGCAGGGATTGCGTGTATCTACTTTAACAGGGGTTTTTGATCTTCTGAAAACCAGATTAGGTGGTTTGAGATTTGCAGTTTGGTGCCTAACATTGCATAAGTAGGCAATGTTTGCCAGTCTGGAAACAGTCAAATCCAAGGATTTGGTGTGAGGCAGGCTGAGACAACACATTTCTCTGAGAATGACATAACTGTACAGGAGTAACTGTTGAGCTGTTCTGAGTGACTAGGTTGCTAATACGGGGTTTATCATTAGTTGTCTTTATTTTTATCTACTTGTCATTTACATGCAATTCTCTCTGCATGTCCTTCCCAGCAGGGGTGCACAAATTAGTTGAAGGAACTGATTGTAGGAATTCTAATTTAAAAAGAAGTATGTGCCCCAAAATTACCCTTTTAAACTCCCTTTCATTATAGCTGCAGATGAAGGTCTGGTCTAAACTAATGAATTAAATGGGAAGGCTCCTACTGACTTCAATAAGCATTGAATCAGACCCTAAAGGTTCTGAATTAAAATAGCTTAAATAGTTTTCCTGTGGCTTTCATTATGCAAATATTGAACACCTCAATTACCTTCAAGAACTTCTTGAGGGGGGTGGGTGGGTGTGGAAAACAAACCCATACCCCATTCATTTTTCCTATGTATGAAATTTTATACATATATATAAAAATATAGCTTTTATAATAATATTTTATATATAAATATAAATTTTCTATATATATAGCTCTACCCACTGACTGAATTGGCTTTACTTGAATTGCCACAGTGTCTGCAATCCATTGGGGTTCAAAGTGCCTCAGCATTTGTTTTCAAGTTCTGTCTGTTCTTACCCCTTCCATTTGATTTTCTGTTATTCTGCTTTATAAAAAAATCTTGTCAAAGATAATGGTAGTGTAATTTCAGCTATCTGATCTGACTATTTGAAGGTAATTATTTGATTTTTATATTTGCAGGGCTTAGTTTTAAATATTTCCCCATGGTGAAATACCCTTCCATGTACAGCAGCTGCATTTCTCATCAACAGCAATGGGAAACTTAATACATTGTCCTCTCTCCCTTCAGTTGTCTTCATGCCAGTTCATTGGTGATTTGTTAAAGACAGGAAAGTAACATGTGCTCTCATCACTTAACAAAAACATTTGGAAATGGTGATTTAAATGTAGTCGTGACAGGTCATATGCTCATCTGACAAAAATTGATGGAGTCACAACAAACACTGTACAGCTTTGCTGATTTATACCTGTCTTAACCTTGAGTTATAAAAGTGAGTTTAATTTTGCCTGAAGTAAAATTCTTATGAAATGCCTATCACTGAGCAAAACTTTATTGAATCACAATCTGTACAGTTTTTATCTGCTACCTTGCACAGCTGGGTATAGTTTTCTGATTCTAGAGAAATCTTCAATCCATGATTCAGTTAATTCTTTTGAACTCAGTTGAACATATGGTTGCTTGGCCTTGTGGCAATTATGGGTAGAGCTGGAAATCCCAGGGATAAGGGAATACATTTATGTTAGTACGTTAAGGACTGTCATTAGCTTTTCTTTCCTTGCTTGGCTCTGGAGACAATGCTCCAATTACACTATTGTCACTAGTGAGGATTGCATTTGTAATAACAGTGCCCCAGTGGAGTCTTGGCTGACAGTGCTGTGGTGACATTGCTTTGAACCTTCAGTTCACTCATCACCAGGTTCTTATGTAGGACAGTGCAGGAGCTATTTCTCCCTCAGGGTCCAAAGCAGACTTTTCTAGAAGAGGTTCAGCTACCTTCACTCTGTAATGAAACAGACATAATATTTAAACCTGAAATGTTATCTTTTCACTGACAGTTGGTTTCTTCAAGAAGTGACTAAAGACTTGAACACAAGTTTTTCATTCAAACCAATAAGGATCTGCAGAGTGCACAGACCTCATGTCAAATTAACAACATTTTTACATGTTTGCTAAGAACCTCCCAGCCTTGTGAAAGATGCTGCATAATCAGCAGTATCTATCATGGGTGGAAA
This sequence comes from Upupa epops, assembly GCA_013397515.1. Taxonomy (NCBI): domain Eukaryota; kingdom Metazoa; phylum Chordata; class Aves; order Bucerotiformes; family Upupidae; genus Upupa; species Upupa epops. The sequence continues at coordinate 2,147,558 of VZRI01007808.1, read as the reverse complement.
ACAGTGCTGTCTGTGTCGGTCTTTGATCAGAGGTTGGACAAATGCACTGATTCTGTGAGGAATGGTTGTTAATGTTAGGTACCTAATGTAGTGAGAATAGCAATGCATCATGCTGGGGTCAGCATCTGCACTTATGATTCAGCTATTTTTTCTTATTCATTAATCTGTTAGCATTAAAAATCATGGAAAGCTTTGGCAGGTGCTCTAGGATCTTAAATTTAATGCCGTCTGATTTTAATTAGCTAGCATAGGCAGAATGTTGTGTGGACTGCGCTTTGCCCATGAAGGGATGGGGTGTACTGCAGTTTCTTATGGATTAGTGCTGATAAAGCTATCCTCAGCAGGAACATAGAGGTAATAAAAAATACTTTGTGTTTTGGAAGTGTAATATGTTTGAAACCCGCTTGCAGTGTTGTTTGGATGCCAGATTCTGGTATCCAAATAGTTTCAACACTAACGACAATTCTTTCTAACTGAAATTGTAATTTGCTCCTATGTGAGGATTGGGTCTCTGATCCATATGTGCTCAATACTATGACAAGGCAGGAACAGAGACAGGCTTAGACTGTGCCCGTGTTAGCAGTTTGATGCAAGAGGAATGGATCTCTACAGCCAGGCATTGGCTGCTGACGGATGTGAAGTCTCAACTAGAAACAGCGAGTTTTCACTCTGGAGCAGAGTTGATCTGTGAGATGTGAAGACCCCTCAGTAGAGACTGTGTGAGCCTCACATCCAGCATGTCTTCTGGTTTAGTTGTATCTGCAAAAATGTGCTTTAACACTCAAAGCCTTCCATCCAGTTGAAGTTGAAGGGTGTGAGTGGAGCTAATTAGATTTACTTCAAAACTGCACTTCTGGTCCAAATTAAAATGTTATTGTGGATGCACGGTTTGGTAATCGCTGCAGGGCAGCTGTCTCTGGATGAGGAAGGTTGATCTGGGGTTTTCTTTTGGAAGTTTTTTTCTGGGTTTTTTGTCTGTCAGAAAAAAAAAAATCCCTAACAAGAATTCCCAAGGTCCTAGACTCCCTCTGCTTTTAGCTGTTCTTCCATCACAGAACCATAGAATAGTTTGGGTCACCTACGTCCAAGCCCCTGCCATTGCCAGGCAATTAGTATCTCCTGGTCCTGCAACTCTTATCCTGAACATTAAACGCAGTGTCAGATGTTCTGTGGCATTGTGGAAGCACTCCACAGAGATCATCATTCCTAACATTTTAGCTGCATTTCAGGGTACTAAATCGCAAAACTAACTGAAATAAACTTTTTTCCCCTGCAAACCTTATGTAAGTGCTTGCTTTTACAGGGAGCTGTACTGCAGAGATAATAAGCATGCTTGTTTATTTTAAGTAACCTTTTTATTTCTATTCCCCCCGCCCACATGTATTTACTGTCAAGACTTAGTAGGTTGTATCATCTTTAGGCTACAAAGCTCCTGGGAACAAGGGCTTGTTTTCTCCTTGTCTGCAAAGCGTTGTGCATCATGATGACACTATTAACAGAAAAGAGAAAGAGAACTGACTCGGAGACTCGATAGCTTTTGCAGTCGCACAATGAATTAATTGAGGCAAAAATAAAACTGAATGTAAAAATAACTTCTTATGTGTTCTTGTGCTTTAAACAGTTTCTTTTCTCAAGGCTTTTAACAATAGCTTTTTAAGTATTAGAGAAAAAAATGCTGCATTTGAATGGCATTAAGGGCTTCAAATTAGTTGTCATACTGAATATCTTGACTTCTTTGGAAGATTTAAAGCGAATCTTGTACAACCTACTGAGATATATTTTGCAAAAGGTGTATGTGTAGTGCTCCATGGTTCAGTGGCTTCACATTTACAAAGGACTGGCCTAAAAAGACTTTTGAGTTATCCTGTATTTTATAAAACTCTCTAAGAACTGCCTCTTGCTCAAACAGGTGTGATCTGATGCATTACTGAGAACTGTCCAAATATATTACCTTGAAAAAACCAATTGCAACTGATACGTGCAGACTCGATTCAGTATGAAATAATCACTGAACTTGATGGCCCAGATATTTGGGTATTTCTGTTAATGATTTGAAGGAGCACAGAGCCGAGTACTGAGCTGCTGCTCAACACTGGGATTGGGATGGCTCTTCTTTGCACAGCAGAAAATGGCCAGGAAATTCCTCTTTTACACGAGAAGGCACTGGATCCCTTTGAACACCATGGCTACCTCTTGCCATGATACCCAGACCCTGGGGTAAAAGAAATTATACTGAATAGTCAACAAATTCTACACATCTTGCTATACTTAGGTATCCCAAGTACTGTATCAGTATTTCTAAGGCAGAAATCAATAAGATAATTCTTGCATGCTGAATCTTTTTTTTATTATTTGTGACAGGTAAAATCTTAAATCATCCAAAGATTAAATGAAAAGTGAAAAAAATGCTTCTTGTCTTCTACTATCCACTGCAAAGCTACTCAAAGGAAATTATCCCTCCCTGTTGCAGTGTTTGCACTGGTTAAAATTCATCTATCATGGTATGTGAGATGGGGTTTGTTCAGTTGCTTTTAGTATTTGCCTATAAAATAGTTGCTTGTTATTCTTACACACCAATTTCAGATACTGGAAATTGGAGTGTAGTATTCTGTGTGACTGGAAAAACTAAACCTGAAGAGGTAAAGGCACTCAGAAGGGAAACTGCTGTTGCCTAGGAGAGTCTTCACCAAATCTTCCTGTAATAGTGTTCAAGTCAGACCACAAGAGGGGTGCAGGCGCTGCAGCTAACTGGCTGTTGAATGATAGCAGCCTTGGTCAGTCATATAGTCAGGTTTTGCACAAATTCTTCTTTTTTTTCTGTGTTCAGTAGAAATTAAATTAGAATGAAGGTGACCTGTCATGACAAAATCAGGGGACATTGAGAACAGCAATTGAAGTCAATTATTTTCTGTAGTAACTGTACTTTTAGGCTCAGAATTCCTCAGTTCTTGCAGAACAGTGTGTAGTTCTCATGCAAAATGAAGATTTCCTTAGAGATTGAATCACCCTGCAGTCTAGAGATGATGGGTATAATGAAGAGGTTCCTGGCAGGTGCACGGCATAGCCATCTGCACTGCAGAGGCAAAACCTGCTCTAAAACTTCTGAAGTTAAAACTTCACTGTTTGCTCCTAATTTCCACATACTGGCACTGTACCTTTTTTGCCATTCTGTCCATCTATAACAACCCTGTGAGATGTACTCTCTTCCTCCTTCCGTGCCCCTGTGTGAGAAGAACTGGCCGTGAAGAAAGCGTAGTGTGAGCTGCTCCCGCTGTGCGGCTTTTGGGGCTGCTGTTTGTTCTCTTGGTTTCTTGGCTGGAGAAGCTTTTATGAGCGGGCTCTGGCCATGATCCTTCTGCCTTTGGCACAACTTTGTCAGAGAGCAGCAAAGTGAGACAGTAGCCAGATGAGGCTGTTTGTCTTCCTTAGGAAAACTACAAAGCCACACTAAGCAATGAAAAAGAATCCACTCAAATACCAAACCAACAAAACCAAAATCCCAAAAGGTGAGTTACCACACACAGGGTAGGTGTGTGGGTACTCCCTGTTGCACATTAAAAATGTGAATTGTTAATGAATTGTTAATAACTATCTGTGATGCTTGAAAGGAAAGATGTACCCTGTGCCTTCTGGGATGGTGTGTTCTTGGGTAAATAAGGATGAAGAAATAATTTCCCGTTGGTTTGGGCAATGTCAATAACATTAAGTTCTCTTGAGCTTGGAGAAGAGGAGGCTGAGGGGGGACCTCATTCATGTCTATAAATACGTGAGTGGTAGATGTCAGGAGGATGGAGCCAGGCTCTTCTCAAGGTCATCTGGTGGTAGGACAATGGGTGCAAACTGGAACAAAGGAGGTTCCCTATAAACATCAGCAGGAACTTCTTCCCAGGGATGATATCAGAGCACTGAAACAGGCTTCCCAGGGGGGTTGTGGAGTCTCCTTCTCTGGAGACATTCAAGACCCGCCTGGATGTGTTCCTGTGCGACTTGGTCTAGGTGATTCTGCTGTGGCAGGGGGATTGGACTGGATGATATTTCAAAGTCCCTTCTGATCCCTAATGATTCTATGAATAAGAACCTTTGTTGTGTAGCAAATAACTTGAGCAAGTGAAATGGGCAGCCAGGAGAGCAATGCAGCAGAAATTCCAGAAAGCTGTTTTCTAAACCTTCCTTTGCAGCTTGCATTTATATGTTAGTCTGGGATGCTTTTGTTTTTATTTTAAAAGAGACTTGAGGGGAAAGTTCTGTAGATTAGTGTCCCTTCCTTCAGATGCTTAAACTTATGGATGGATGCTACAGTGCTGCTCCAGAGGGACACGTTTGCAGTGACTGGTCATAAAAGTGCAGTTTCTGCTTATTTTCAGAGACCTCTCACAATCACTGACGTAAATGATTTTAATGCTTAAGCCTGGTGTTGTGGATGGGACCTATTTAGGTGAATATTAACTCAATCTGGAAACAAAGAGTCTTTAAAAAGGCAGAGAAATACAGGTTTGTGCTGCTCTCTAAGGAAGGAACAAACCAATTTTATCTGTAGAGCTAAAGGACAAATTGGTTTTGAGCATTGCCATAAACACAAGGAGTAAACAACCCAGAAAGGGTACAAATAAGTAACAGATCCCTCTGCAGTTCTTTAAATGTTTGAAATAATTGTTAAGATAGCTCCTCTGTCAATTCAGCCCTAGTTCAGGCTCTGAAGCCAGTTCACTCATCACCCTTACAGGCTGCCTGAAAGCAAAGCATGGGATGTTGGAGTGTCCCCTCTGTACATCTGAGAGTGAGCCTGGCAGGATTTAGCTGTAGTTCAGGTTCTGCTGTTCCAGCCATCCTAAATGTGAACTTTAATCTTTCACTTCACATGAAGCTAACATATTACTGGTATTCATAAGTCCAAGATTGTTTGAATCTCCCAAGAGAAACTTCCATTTAATGAAGGATTTGGCAGGTGGGGTAACCTAACAGGAACAGTGAGCAAAAATAAGGAAGCTGTTGCTGCCAAGACAGTAGCAATAAGACATTTAGGTTGACCCCTACCAGTCCTCAAATTTCCTTTCCGCACTTTGCAGTCAACAGTGGCAATGCTGGCTGTGCAGCCTTCATTATTCCAAGTACTATCTGTGAATTGCCTCCTACTTGTAGCACAGCTTTAATAACAGGAATGACCTGCTGCCCTAAAATAAAGAATAAGATTTTCAAATCCCTTCACGTTGACCTGCTGCTGCTCTGGCACAATTTAGCATCAGGCCAGATTCTGTGGCTCAGCCTGCCTGAGCCCTACTGAAACTGTAGTGTGTCTGAAAGACAAGTGGATTTTGAGAAACCTGCTCTGAAACTGAAAAATCCTAAACCAACAAAAGAAAGTGAGATGTTAGAGACTGTTTTAATGTCTTAAAAGTTTATTTTCTCCTTATATTTTGCCTTTAAAAAACCCCAATTGAGGGAAACTATCGTTGCTAGTGTTGTGCGCGGTATTTCTGCTGAGCACCTGATCTGCAGTATTTTAGAATTAATATTTTTAAAGATCACAGAAATCAAGATTCCTTATTTCTGAAGGATAGTTCAAACCCACTGCTTCTATTTGTTAATGTAGATGTATAAATAGAAATCTAAGTTTCATATTATCTTTTCTCCCTTTTTCTGTATCTTCTGTCATCTTTAGTCCAAAGGAGGTGGATTAAAAACATAGGTACTATAAATTCAGTGGCCTTTTTAAATTCTATTTAAATTTAAAGTCTTTCTGTTAAAATCTCATTTCTGCTGGAAAAAAATAAAACAAATAGCAGTGAATATAATCCCACTTCTCCTGAAATCTCCAGTGTAAAGAAGCCATTATGCATTAAAAGGAGGAATAGTAGGCATGTAACAGATTTTTAATGTTAGAAGAATCATTGCTCTGTCAGCTCTAATGGCTGGATTTAATTACTACTGCCTGCTTTTTATAAAAATAAAATCATGGCTTTCTATAATATGAAATTCATGCTGTTGATAAGCCATCTGAAGACTTGACTTTTTTTTCCCCATTTGCTTAATTTTACTACCCTTAAATTTATTTTTATAGACAGAGGGGACTATAAAATATTTAATGCATGAGAGAACTGGATGTTTATAGAATATTTATTAGGTGACATTATAAGATATTCTTTGTTAGTGTCTGTCTTCAATCACAGCAAAAAAACCCTATTCCATTCTTCTAAGGGGAAGAACATACGCTGAGAGCATTGCCTTTGGGAGAACTTGGTACAGAGCAAGATAAAATCCACTGACATGCAGAGATAGCAGCCATAAGGCTGGAAGAGACCCACAAGATCATCAAGTCCGACCATCAACCCAATACTACCCTGCCTGCTAAACCATGTGTGCAAGTGCCACATCTACAACTTTTTTGACTCCACCACCTCCTCGAACAGCTTGTTCCAATCCCTGACCACTCTGTTAGTGAAGATATTTTTCCTAATGTTCAATGTAAACCTCCCCCGGAGCAACTTGAAGCCGTATCCTCTTGTTCTGTTGCTAGTGAATTAAGACAAGCGGCTGACTCCCACCTCTCTACAACCTCTTGTCAGGTAGATGGAAAGAGCAGGAGGATCTCTCCTCAATCTCCTTTTCTCCAAACTAAGCAACCTGCTTAGTTCCCTCACCTGCTCCTCATAAAACTTGTCCTCCAGGCCCTTTACTATCCTTCCTGCCTTTCTTTGGACTTGTTCTGGCACCTCAGTGTCCTTCTTTTATTGCAGTGCACAAACCTGAACACAGTATTTGAGATGAGGTCTCACTAGTGCTGAGTACAGGGAGATGATCACTTTTCCAGTGCTGCTGGCCACAATATTTCTGATGCAGGCCACCTGGGCATGCTGCTGGCTCATGTTCAGCCAGCTGTCCATCAGCACCCCTAGGCCCATTTTCCACTGAGCAGCTCTCCAGCCACTCTTTCCTAAGCCCATAGCATTGCATAGGGTTATTGTGACCAAAGGGTAGGACCCAGCATTCTGTGTTTTATTAAATCTCCTACAATCGACCTCAGCACCATGTGAGATCCTGAAGTTGGAGGCTGGTTGTCTTTCAAGATGGCATGCTGGCATGAAACAGAATATTCCTATGATTCTTTCATTACATTATTATCATTATTATTATAATTCTTGTGGTATCTTTGTGGACATTACTGTATGCCTCTGGGTCTGAGAAACCTTTTAGAGTAAATCTGGAAATAAAGATCTTTGCTTCTGTTGGAGTATTTAGTCCCAAGGTCAGTTGCTTCTTCCAATTAACATACCTCTGATTTACGGTTTCAATGTTAGGCTATTGCTATTTGGTTTAAGATTTAGTTATAGCTCTTAAATGTAAAGAGGACAATCTTACTAACTTGGTTTAGGTAAGACCTGAGGGATCTCTGTTTACTAGATAGTTTGAGATTACAGTTTGTTGGCTATTGTATTAGAAGCGTTATGTAAATCAATACATGGCCTACTGTATATACTTTCAATGTCGAGTCTACCTTGCAGAAATCTGGCAACTGATATTTAAATGCCAGGAACATATGTGTATTTACACACACACATGTGCATAAAAATACTACTTTTTGAGCCAAAATGTTGACAGTCTTCCACTCTGTCCTGCTCAGTATAATCTTTGGTTTCTCTACTGGAATGCTGGGATGCACTGATTTAAATCAGTTTTCTATCCGTCTGTCTGCCTGGGGTAATGTTTGTTTCCAATGCCTAGCTATGCTTTCTGTTTAATTTACATTTAAAATGAAATTATTATGCGTAGTTAACTAGAAAAACTTGAGCATTTGAATGGATTAAAGAAATTAATGACAAATTAGATTTTAAATCACAGGGAATTTCAGCTTCCAATGCTATCAATTCCACATATGTAGTTTATTATATTCCTGGAGACAAATGCATTTAACATGCTGACAAGTTCAATTTCCTCACAGCTTTATTACACAAATTACTTATTGCAAGGAAAAAATGTCAAAAGCCTACTGCTCTCAACTATGAGCGTGCCTTTCAAGCAAAGCTACACGGGAATTAGTAGAAAAGCTAGTGGGTTGCTGGCACAAGTAATGCTATAGATACTTTTTTTTCTTAACCCTGTTTGACTCAGTGCCCCCATCATTCAGTGTAATCACTTTTCCCCAGGTGGTTGTTTAGAATTTATAGTGTCAATTGCATCCTAAAATATGTAAGCTGTTTCTAGATTCTTCTTTCCTTATTAATATCATTCAGAAATTTGCTTAATAACCATCTGTCAAGTGTAACAAGCAAAATTCACCAAGCCATGCCATAGCTGAGTGAAATACAGATCGTGTTCCATAGCTTCCTTGTCCAATGGCCCAACCAGTGTTAATACCTAATAGTTTTTGATGGTAAATATCTCAAGATGGTTAATGCAGTCTGAATAAAGTATTAGCTTTGGAATGACTGTGTGACAAAGTTCTTAGGGCTTGTTGTATTGCTGTAAATTGATTTTCAACTTCAGTAAGAATCCGGAGTGATTTATTGTAATGGCTGAGTGTATCTGTCATTCATTTTGCTATGAGAGGCTGGTATCAGGTGGGTTTGGCCCGTGTGTAGCCTGTCCAGACTGGTAGGGCTGAAAGTGTGTTGCCAGGTATTTTCCATTAGCAAATGTTTTTGAACTTAATCATCTCTTGTTTTGTTATTTCTCTTCTGATATGTCAGACAAAATAACACCTACATGAAATGTGTAGGAATAACACAAATTTAGATAGAGCTTTAATTTTCTTCATAAAATCTGGTTTGGATTTCTTTCCTTATTTGTCCTCAGTTGAATACCCTAGTCTTAGCTGTTAGTTAATTGGTGCTCTCTCATCTGAGGGGTACATGCATGCCTCAGTGAAAATAGAAACCACGTTCCAAACAGGAATTGTTGAGTTCTATGCAAAACTGTCCATGAGCAAATTATTCCTCCACAACAACCAGTGCCAAACCGAATCTGATGTAAGGAAGAGTAGAAATGAAAATCAATGGCAAATGAGCAGAAATGGGTTTGTTTTCAAAAACACTCTCAGCCAGGAAGAAGAAATAAATATCAGATTCTTCTTTCTTTCAAGTGAGTGGTTGGGATGAGTTTGGTCCTGAGGGGTTTGATGCAGCTGAAAACAGGTGAGAGCAGGAGGGCCAGTTCTTCACAGTGGGTAGTCCACAGATCTGGATTTATGTATTCCTGAGATTTTCTGTTGTGAGATTGTCTGTTGAGAAAGTTTGTCTTTTGGTTATCAGTGGTGCAGTGCTGAGTTGGAGAGTAGCCTTGAAGAGAAAGACCTTGGAGTCCTTGTAGGTAGTAAGCTGGCCATGAGCTGAGATTGTGCCCTTGTGGCCAAGAAGGCCAGTGGTATTCTGAGGTGGTTGACTCTCCTTCTCTGTAGATATTCAAATTCCACCTGGATGCAGCTCTGTGCAATATGCTCCAGGCAGTCCTGCATTGGCAGGGGGCTTGGACCAGTGATTCTGTGATGCTGTGGTGGTATAGCTGATCTTGTTTATTGGGAAACAGAAGAATCTTTTTAGATTAAAGAAAGAAAAAACCTTATGCTGTAGTCCTTCACATCTGTAATGATATTTAAATACATTTGGAGTAAAAATACTGGATCCTATGTAATTAGAGGTAAAATGTAGGTAGTAAATGCGCTCAGAACAAACAAGAATAATATCCATCATGAGCCAAGAAAAAAATGCTTTACTTCTAATATATTATTGGCACAGTTAGAGACTGTTTAGCCATGACAGAGAACACTAGTACGAGTCTGTTCAGTTTGCAGAGTGCAGACAATACAGCATATTTCATGCTGCAAGTTTCATCTCTGATGATCTTTCTGAGGGCCAATGGTAGTTTGTGCCATCTCAGACTTTGATCTACACAGGTAGACAGTGTTTTCTTCAGAGTCCAGAGAAAATCCTGCTGTTTCAGTGCAACCGTGCGCAACCAGTCAAACAGTTCTCTTAAAAGTAATGGGATTTTTGAATAAAAGCTTCAGTTTAGTTCTCCTTTTCTTACCCCAAGTCATGATTAAATCATGTATTATCTTAAACAGGAATGCTTTCAAATGCCATTGATGGGATTTTAGTGACAGTTTACAGAAAACCCAAAAAGCCCTCACACAACCCATCTTCCCATCTAAGAGTTAAACATTAGGCATGTCAGATTCAGCAAGAGGGCAAGCAGCAATAGAATGCCTCTTCCCACTGAATTGTCGGTCACTGTACACAGTAAACTTGAAAATGACAAATGTCAAAATCCTTAACAGTGTACGTAAGAATTTTCTTCATTATTTCATCAGTTCTGTTGTAGCATTCACTGAGCATCCACAAGGGAATAAACAGCCACTATGATGTTCAGTTGTAGGACTATTCATGAAGCTTCATGAGAAAGGGAGAGGATAGGGAGTCCTTCCTGACTTCCAAGCAGGATCAACAATCGCCCAGTTGTTGTAAATGCGCTCAGAATGTAAGGGGTTGACTCCACAAAGGTGCTTTAGGTTCCCTGGTTTTGAAATTGGAAATCAGTTTTGTAATCTCTAGCCAAATTTTCTCTTGCTGCCATTTAAACTCTGTGCTGTAGAAAACTGAATGTGATGAAACAGATAATTCCCTTCCATTTTTATGGTTTTAGTAAAATACAGGCCTGATATCACAGTTTTAGCCTCTAATTCACCAGCCTAAGCATGCTGAGTCTTTCATAATGTGCTCCTGCTTGCTGCTCTTTTGTGGACTCTTGGGTTGGAGTCCACAAGACTAATGCTGGATGTTGTCTGCTGGCTGAGACCATGTAGCAGCACAGGGGAAGGTTTGCTTCCCATCTCTAACAAGCATCCACACAAGGGGGCCTGAAAACAACAGCCAGATGAGTTCATGTGAAATACTTTCTCCTCGTGTTTTGCCAGATAGTTAATTATATCAGCTGCTGATTCCAGGGGGCATTCAAAGAGGTTGTGATTTCCAGTAAAAATAGCAACTGAAACCATCTAGGGTTTCATTTTTAACAGGCACTGTTTGCAGGTCAGTCCTTCTAGCCAGCACCTAAAATAGTCACAAAACCAGCTTTGAGACTGAGTAAAGGAAATGACCCTGGTTACAAAAGAACTTTATTCTATCAAAATATTCTCAACTTGACAGATTACTGCGAGCCTGTAGAGCAGAGCATATCATGTAAGTCAGCGAAGGACTAAAGATATGGATCTTACCGATCAAGAACAAATTTAAACAGCTTCCTTCCTTCTTGGGTTGTTGAATCTTCAGGTGCTGTAATTTACATCATTTCTCTGACATCAGAAGTAGCAATGGGAAACAGGTTTTCAGCTCTTCAGTTTCTGGTCTTGCATAAAAGCCCAACTTAAAGCAGAACAGTCTATTCGAAGTAATGTTCTGCTTCAAGGACCTTTACAATGTCTTAATTTTGAGAGTCTGCTGAGACGTTACTCTGTACAAATCAGACCTATTGAATATCTGAGCACTAAGCACCTGAAACACTGGAATTGTATTCAGAGTGTTTGAGTGTGGATATTATTGAACAAGTAAATGTTCAAGCTGTGTCAGGACTTTCTGCAGTTCTGAACATCACATGTACACACACTGCTTCAACTCAGAGGCACAAAATAAATTGGTAAGGAAGTGGGTTGATTTTTTTGTCCTCTCCAAATAAGAGGCAAAATCCAGTGGTGATTATTGTGGATATGAGGGTTCAAAAGAAGGGAAGGGGCTGGGAAGTTTTCAGAAGGATAAGCTTTGCAGCCATTAGCTGTGTGGCCACCACGGCCAACAGCATCCTGTGAGGGGTCAGAAGGGGGGTGGTTAGCAGTTCAAGAGACATTCTTCTCCCCCTTGTACTCTGTACTGGTGAAACCATATCTGGAGTATTGTGTCCAGTTCTGTGCCCCTCAGTTCAAGAAGGACACATTGCTGCTGGAGGCTGTCCAGCATAGAGCAACAAAGATGATGATGGAAGTAGAGAGCCTCCTGTTAAACTTCTATTTCAGTGTAGGGAAAACTAGATTTTTTTTATAGTGGCTTGTTGTCTCTTTGCTCCTAGTTTATTTTGCACACAACTGAGTGGATTTCTGATAATTAAGTTAAAGATCAGGTTTTTTTCCTCATCTTTTCAAGAGATGAGAGGAACCCCCCTCCTTCTGTGTTCTGCCTCACTAGAATTTTCAGGTGTGTTATGATGGTTTGCACCTGTGTATTGTAATGGTGAGCTCAGATGTTGCTGAGCTCTTCATAATCATGATTAAGGAGATATTAGATGTCCAAATTACAGGGAATTATATGTCCTTTGATCCGAGTACCGGCTCCCCCAAGTAAGTGTTTGTTGTTCAGAATGCCAGCAGCTACATCAGCCTGCACAGAAGCTCAAACGCATCTTAATTGTCATGATTACTCCCTTCTGATTTAGGAAACACTTGTCCCCAGCTCTGTTCTATTTAATGTGACAGAGAAACATCTTATGGGTACTTTAAAGCATGAAAGGGATGTTGTTGCTGGACTTCCTGTCCCTTCTTGGGAATCTTTCATGACTGATGCTTGAAAGAGGAGGCTACCAAGAGCACGAAGTTAAAATGTGCATTTGCTGCTACAAGTGTGTTCAAAACTCTCTCATCTTTGACTTGATATGAGACAACAGAAGGCAGCTTCACTTGAGGCACCGGATGCCTGAGATTAACCAGGGGAGTTCCAGCATAGAGTACAACTATTCTGAACTGCAGCCTTTCCTTTGAACACCTCTCATTTTACAGAAATAGATGAAAATTTAACTTCATGGTTCCCTTAAAATGTCACTGTTATGGTCTCCAGGGGCAACCCTTTTGTTCACTTGGAGCTTTTGAGACCTGTTCTAGATACAAAGATCTGATTTATGATAATTTCCAGATAACTTCGCTTCACTTTCATCTCATCTGTCTCTCTCTCCTACCTTTTAGACTCGCAAGAGAACAAAATGATGATGTCCAGGCCTTGAGGCCAATTTGCCTTTTGGTGTGCAGACCCACAGCTGTGTTGTGGTTACTTAAAGGAATGTGGAGGTAGCTTCTTGGCCAACCTTGGCAGTCAGGCCACATCAATGATGCACTTCAGATACATTCAACTAAGTTGACAAAACGTACACTGATTTAACTAAAAGATCCAAAATAAAAATAGAACTGTTATTGTTGCATTGACTAAAACCCTTTTTATAAGTTACATTTTTCAGCTATTTGGAAGTCAGAAAGTATGAACTTCTATGATATTTATTTAAACACTTTAAACGACATGTTTGGGAGAGCAGTGTTGTTGCTAAAGCTTCTTCCAAAGGTTTTGTGAGACTGCATTTTCCTGGTTTATCCTGCAACACAAAGGTCTAATTAGAACAGCTAAATCATGAGAGAACAGCTATAGAGAAGGTTCCTTCCATTTCTCACTATTTGTTTTGAATGTCAGCTTGCAACCATCTTTGCCATGAATGTGTGGTGGCCTCTCTGTGGGCCTTTCTTCCAAATTTGTTTGGAAGGAAGTGTTCATTCACACTTTTGCAGTCATCATCTTAGAAGGCCTGAGTATGTGTGAATAAGTTCCCACTTGTCAGCTGTGTTTAAGGAACAGCCTTTAAGAAGGTAGAAACAAAGCTGTATGTCCTTGGTTGCTTTTTCCAGTGGTGGAGCATGAGTGGTCATTGAGCAACAGCTTGGTGGGAGTACTCTATGATAAATGGTTTCTCTGATATTTTTCTTGTATCATAGTATCACAGTCTCACAGTAATGATGAGGCTGGAAAAGACCTTAAAGATCATCCAGTCCAACCTAAAACCAAACAAGTAACCCTAAACATCAGACATCTAGATCATCATTGTGTACAGTTTACCTACCTTTGTTGGCTGCCCATTGTTTTCAGGGTCACTGGAGTTCATTTCCAGTGTAGTCTGTTACAATGTAGTGGTGCTTTAAGGTTTGTATTACCTTTCTCTTTCTCCTTTCTTTGTAACTCCTAAGAAAGTGAACAGTAAGCCAGTGTTTAGGTCACTGACCCAAAGACTGACTGCCCACTCTTGTTTGATGTGCTGTGAACTTGAATCTTGACCTGGGGAGTTGATTCTGTACACGTTTTTACATGCTATTTCAATATACAGAAGGCACTGTTGCCTCACATAAACATAAATGGATGTTCTTATGTACTTGGAACTATTAGCAAGCAGCATTAGCATGGTAGAGCTATGCAAAGGAAGGACAATTCCCTCGCTGATTCCAGGCATAAGGATAAATGGAGTAAAAACTTTGTTTTAAAATATCAGATGGTGTTTATTCTCACTCATTTCCAGCAAAATACACAGGGCACTAGAGAGCTGTTTAAGTGTGGCCGCGTTGTGATGTGTCTATTTACAGTCACTGACAAAAGGGTTTTTCTCTCTCTTTAGAGAAGAAAAATCAGACACCTAATCAGCTAATTGGCAACTTGCTTAATGTTTTGTCTGCTTAACTCCATTATTAGGGAAAAGATCCCTTGCAGTGTGTATTGATGTGCCTAAACAATCAATAAATGAAACATCTAATTTTAAAAAATCCATTTATGTGGCACAGCGCAATTTAATTAATTGTAGTTAGGAACAAATTGGGATTGATTAGTTCTCATTGTTACTTAAAGCTACTTTTGTCTGCTGTTGTTTAGTAATATTGCTGTAAAAAATTAAAAGATGGATAAGGCCCTGTTTGTTTTCCATTCTTGCAAGAATAGAAATTTCTTCCAATGAGATTTGTGTCAAAACATGAGGTTACCAACCCCTTAGTGCTATCTGTGAAGGTTAAGTATACAACGCTTGAATGTAGGGCTTTTTCAACAATTTAAATTGCTGTTTAATCCTACATCCATGCAGCTCTGCAGGGAAATACAAGGGAAGTATTGAGCATGGCAAGTATTCCAACTTGTCTCTGTGTTTATACATTACAGGTATGTGTTAAGTCTAATATTTCAGAAGAGCTAACTGAACTCTTGATTTAGTGAAACCTTTAGTTGGAATCAGTTTGATGCTTTGGAGAATATTTTTCCAAATTTCCAAACAGTATTCTGGGAAGGATGTGAAGCTTACTGAGAGAAACAGTTCTCTTTCAAGCAGTCCTTCAAGAGTACTCAGCTAGTTTCATTTCTTGTTTATTGCTGTGGCTGACACTGAAAACCCCTACCTAAAGTGGGGTATCCTGTATCTTCTTTCCCAAATCCCATGATGGTTTTAAGGGTAGATTGTGGATCTGTTAACTTTAAAGCTGTTGATTTTAATTGAACGAGATAATTTGACTATGAAATAATACTCACCTAGAACTGATTTATAAAGTAATGCCCATGTAGGAGTGACTTTTCTCCAGCAGCATAGAGGAGAAAAAAGTTTGTTCATGTTTGCTGGCAAAAAGTTAACTTCTGCAAAGCAGAAACTTCTTTAATGTCCATTGCAGTGCAATGCTGAGGAGGATGCTAACTTTTCATGATTTGAAAGAGACTGTGTTTGAAAAATACTGCTTTCTACAGATATATTTTCAAAATGGATTTGTTCCTCCTGCACTCTCCTGTAAAAGGTCTTTAAGTATAAGGCTTTAAGAGTGTTTATCAGTTATCAATACTGATGTGGATAATAAAACCCAACTATTTTAGGAGGGGTAAGTTGGGGTTTTTTCCATCTCTGTGTGGATACATTTGATAAAAGCATAAATATTGCTTAACAATAGTCCTGTTCAGCATTTTGAAACATGTTGATGATAGAAAGGATGTAATTTGATCATGTCTTTGAACAGGAAGTCCTTTCCTTATGGAGAAGGTCAGCAGAGTATAGTGGAAGATGCTTTATTGAATTTACTATAACATTTTTAGAACATGCATTAGAATTAAGGTTAGAAAAGAAAAGCTTTATTGAAATGTATGCACATTCTAATAAATGCTAGCAGGTATATAGCAACGTTGCTGCTGGGTAACTTATATCATGTATAATTTTCCTAAAGGAAAATAAAATTTGGAAATATATTTGGACATTTTGAAGTTCTTTTAAGGACCACAGCACTTCATTGGTGTATGTTAAATTATACTGGTAGTGTATGCCGATAGGATTGGAATTTATTAGCACTTAATATTGGTGCTTGGCAGAAAGTCTAGACCAGCAAGCAGCAGTTGTTACTGAGCTGGATGTTGAATTGGGCTCAGGCATGGGGTGAAGGAGCTGCAGGCTCATTTTTGCCCCTCCAAGGGAGCCAGCTGGCTCCAGGCAGGGTTATGGCAAACCTGCTGGGGCTGCTGATCCACACAAAACAACCAGATACTACATGTATCTGTACATGACGGGAGATAAAACTTTGTGAAAAAGGAACTCCCTGTGTTGGTGTTTACTGCTGTAGTGGTCTTTTGGAATGGGTGTTTTGCCGTCAGATTGCCAGGACAATGATGTTGATATGTTGGAGCTGCAGTGCAGCCAGGCTGGAGCAATGCCCATGTGCACTGCTGGGTTGGATAAATGTGGAGGTAGACATAATGTGATTTCCACATAAAGCTTGAAAAACGTGAACAGCTTTAACAAGAAGCAGTTTTGGTGTAGTAACTGCTGTCAGAGTGGCCGTGCTGATGTATGCTGCTCTGTAGCCTGGTTGATGTAAGCTCTTTCCCACTATGCACTGTGTAAGTGGGGGGTGCTCGGAGTCTGCTCCATGTTCCCTGCCAACAGTCTGTTGATTCTTTCTGTTTTCTCCCTTTCTGTGACTGTTGTTTTTTATTGTAAGCTGGGTTTTACTGACACTGAATTCATCAGCAAATCTGGTTTCAGAGAGAAGAACAAGACCTTCTGTTCTTCCATTAGATAAGTGCTCATCTTCTTGCCTTCAAAACATTATGTCAGAATGAGCCTACTCAGCAATTCCATGCAACTCTCCCACTTTTCCCAATTTTTACTTCATGTTACTCTGGTTGATTCCTCCCTTCAAGCTCAGGAGATCCATTGAAATGAAGAATCTCTTTGACACTTGCTCTGCTCAAGTAAGGTTCACACAGCCCTGAGCTGCTGTGATACCAGGGAGGTTGTTCTGAGCTCATTTGTGAGCAGTGTTTCATATTGTACATGGCTTTGTATGGAGTAACCTGAGCACAGTCTTCAAAGAGCATAGCTAGAGTAAAAAACTAGCCAGTTGACTTCTCCCAAGCTTTAGTGACACCTCTGTGGAAACTCACTGAACATGAAAGAAAAACTACAAAAATAGCTAGACATTGATTCATATCTAGAATAATGTACTCTGGAGTTACAGTTACAGTACTTTGCTGAGTATTTACCTTGCAGGTAAAAGGCAGCATCAACAAAGATGTTGCCTGGGTTCTTGATTTTGTATAGTTCATTCAGTTGTGGTGAATGTGTGTGGAAAACCAACACGTCAAATAAATGTGTTGGTAAAAGCTTATTGTGTACAGAGTTATTTGTACACTTCTTTCAGAAGGGCGCTAATGACATTTGGGATTTGACTTTCTAACATTAGATTCAGTATTTTTGTTTTGGATCAACAACCTGGGTATTCCAGTTTGGTATAAAAGGATTACAATTCTTAACAGAGATAAAAACTAAAATTGCTTCCATAGCGAGCATAAAACAAATCTAAATAAATATAACAGTCAACTTTATGACTTGTTTCTGTATGGGAAAAAAATATGATAAGAAGTATAGAATGTTAAAATAATCAGTTCTAGAGAGTGAACACTCAGTAGGGCTTGGAAATTGATAAAAAAGCATTTCCACAAAAGTCATATCTAGTAGGCATTTTGGGTGCATTTAGAAATTGATCAAGTGTTTGTATCCTACGTTTAAAAGATAACAGACACCAAACAAAGGGAAATAAATATGACAAGCATGGTAATTTACAATTAATTGAAATATGGAATGAAGTATGCTAGAGGAATATAGGACCTTATTTACTATGATGTTGTGGTAACCAAAAATTAATAGCTTTAAATTTTGTATCTGATTTATTTATTGATTCTTGTTTGATGTACTGATAGACCCTAAAAGTGGGGATCATTTTTGGTTCATTCTCAGTGGTAGAATGGTTTTTATTCAAGGACTGAGAAATATAGAAGTGATACAGGGTTCAATTTGGGACTTCTATTACTAGATCCTTGGACCAGTAATCCCATGCCAATACTGAACTTAAAAAACCCCACTGTGAAACAAAAAAAGGGAAGGAAACTTGATGGAATTGGATGGAAAATATATAAAGCAAAGCTTTTATTTTAACACTTCCTTTTTCTCCACTTACTGCTGATTTTTATTTTACAAGGAAGATGCTAGTTTTACTATGTCTTAAAAAGATATTTAAAGATGGGCATGTGTCATTTGCTCAGGGGAAGACAGAAGTTCAGATGACTTGGAGCTCTTGTCATTAAAACACTGAGACAGTGTTGCAATATAATAGAAATCAAGACAAGACCAAAGTGGGAAAAAAACTATATGAGAACTACAGCTTGCTCTTATTTTTGTGCTCATCCTGTGGCAGGGCACAGTTGAAAGTCTTTTCATTTTATGGTACCTAGTTTCTGCTGCATTTACCAGATGGAACACATAGATATACACTCACTTTGAGATGTTCCTATAGTGCACTAAAATCCACCCACCTTAAGGGTAAAAATGCAGCAGCTGTTCCTCACTGGCATTGCTACAGGATCATTTCGTAGCACGATCTTGGAGAATAGAGCATAACATTCACCTTTACTCTTTCTACGATATTTCTGCATTAAAATGGGACAACTCATTTTCAGAATTGAGAGTTAGCTGTTTTTGAAGGAACTCTCTTTAATAGCTACTTTTAAAATTAAGCAAGTATAAAATCAACTTTTTCTAATTAATGACTTTATGGAAATCTTGACTTTATTTCAAGTTGACAACATTTACTTTTTATTGAATTCTGTCAGGTGAGTGATACACCTTTATTTTACATTGTGTGCTCAGTATGTCTAATTCTTCCTATGGTAACTTAGTACACTGCAGTCCTGACCCTGACAGAGGATCAATTTGTTTGGTAGCTAAAAATCCAACCAAAATACCCTTGTCTCTTAAACAATGTTCTATCCCCCCCCCGCCCCCTCCTTTCCCCACAGCCTTCAAAGAAAAGATTTTACACAAAATGTGAGGGAGTGGAGGAGAAACATCTTTGATCTGAATAGATAGTGAAATGTTTGTATTTCAGAGGATATTTTAGTGCGAGGTCAGGATAAGGAAGAGGATTGACAACCATGGACA
This sequence comes from Upupa epops, assembly GCA_013397515.1. Lineage (NCBI taxonomy): Eukaryota > Metazoa > Chordata > Aves > Bucerotiformes > Upupidae > Upupa > Upupa epops. The sequence continues at coordinate 2,128,319 of VZRI01007808.1, read as the reverse complement.
AGGAGGCTGATGAAAGAGTTTACTCAGAGAAAAGGCAGGATGGACATTGTTTTAACTTGATGTGAAGCCTTGGTCTCAAAGGAAACATAAAATATGATTGTGGAGAAGAGGCTGAATTATTTTTATCACCTATCTGCTCTAGGTATCCTACCGATCTCCTTTCAAACCCTTTCTTGGGCTCATTTTACAAGGGAAAAGATGAAGGGGTTTATACTTCAGTGTGCTGAGCGTTCCAGTTTGCTTTGTTCTTGCCTGGATTTCACAAAGTGCCTCTCTGTTGACTTTCTTCATGTTGTCCAGTGTATTATCCGAGTTAAACACTGCTTATCCTAGCAAAAGAGAAATGACAAAAATAGCAGCAGCATAGTCATTTCACTCCAGGTTGGCTGAACCATGAGCTCCCAATGTGTTGTGTATAGTAGTATCTGTGCTCTGTCAGGGCAGTATCTTTCCTGCCTAAAAAGGGAGGAAGTAGCCGGGTGGAGCCAGTGTTCCACCACCCCCAGTGTGGTGGAAAGCACATTGGTCTGGTACTGCTGTTCCAGCAGCTTCATAACTTGCCCTAGAGTGGTTGGAACTGGCTTGGAAATTCTCCTCCTGAAGGAGTCTTGGCTTTCTGCCTCCCAGTTATAGTTGAGACCCTCTACCTTGCCAAGTGGACTGTGGAGCCCTGGGTACAGGCTCATTTGGCTTTGAAATATGTAGCTGCAGAAAGCTGAATAGTAAAACTTTGGAAATTTACTTCTAGTAAAGGCTAGTGAGAATCCCTAGAGGGGGGAGCAAAATTGAATATGTAGCTAATTACATTGTTCGGAGAGAGATTTAATTGAACTGTAAGGTTGGAGGTGATTAAAAATTTCTCTGAGCTTTCAACTTTTGAGAGTATTCTGTGTTCAGAATTGGGGGGTGAGGAGTGGGGGTGGTGTGTGTTGGTGTTTGGGAAGAAATGATTTTCATATAAGGTCAGTCATGCATGGAAAGATGTGCCAAGAGGAATGATGTCAGGTGCATTACTAATGGACTGGGACACAAAAGACAAGTACTGCTTCTTTTGAAGCCAGGGTATGGGGCTTTAGCACAGATCAGAGGTGGCAAAAAAGAACATTCATTAATGGGGTGTGAATTGGCAATTAACATACATGGACTCTCAAAAAGCGGTGGTCACTCAAAAATCTATTTCCCGGTGTTACAAAAGAATAATCACTGTTCTTCCAAAACTAATGAGAGCCTGAGTCAGCATCTGAAGTTTTGTGACAATAATGTATGGATGGCTCTAGCAGGGAAATGTTTGACCTTCTGTAGAATTTCAAGATGTAGGGCTTTGGAATAGGCAGTTGTTTTAGTGAGGTTTACACATTGACCCTATTGGTTTGAATGGGGGTACACTATCTAAAATTCCAATGTTTTACTAGGAAGAATTATTTAACTGTGTTGGTTTCAAAGAAACAGGAAAAACACCCTCCCAAAACCTAACCCAAACCCTTTTGGGGAGAAAATGTAAAGCTTATTAAAAATACTGAAACTGTGGACTGGTCTAAATTCACTGAACACACCCAAACCCCCACAACCCCTCACCAGGAAATGATTGCCCGAGAGTTTTTGTCAGTATTCAGCATCACTGAAACCTTTCCCTGAATAAATGCTTCAATGTGTAAAATTGTGTGCACAGCAGAAAAATTAACATTCACTTGACAATAAGGAATGTTTAAAGCACTTTCTCCTTTGCAGGGACTTCACTCTGCAAGTTAGCTGTGTGCTTTTGATGCACACAGTCCTACTAATTGCACCAGTTGAGTGCAGACCTGGATTTTCCTTTAATTCAACCTTTATGTCTTAATTCCTCCCCATATAAATTCAAGGTTTAATTTGACACTTCTTGAGCATCCAGCCATGAACAGGCAGGGCATAGCTGTTAGACCTCTATCAACTATCTGTCATCTATTGCAGAGCCTCTATCTGTGGATGTGGTGCCGCATTCCCAGGCTGCTGAATGAGGTTTTTCACAATGAAAAAAGTTTGAAGAAGGATTCCTCACACCCATTGCTCTGGGACTTACAGATTCCAAACATTTTGAGATGTAGAGGTGCAATATTAGCTGGAGGTTTTGATTTTCACACTTGACCCTTGTTGCTCTTGTGGTGCTGGCTCCTGGGAATGTGAATAGAGAATGACCACATAACTTACTCAGCTCTGTTTAGTACTGTGATGGTTACAAATGCTTCATTTTTCCATAAAATGAGTTTTGACAAGTGCCCAGAAATATGCCTCAGACTTTAACCTTCCATTTGTAGGCAAAGATGGATAAGAGCAACAGAGATAAAAATGAGATGGTGACTTTGAGCAACACGACAAGAGATTATAAATCTTAAGGCCATCCTTGAACTGCACGCTAGAATGTAGTTTTAATTAGATAGTCTTTAGAGTGGCTCTCTAGGTAAGCCACAACTCTTACAGTTGTGGTACATCAGGATATGTACTTGGGAAGCAAGGTCAGTCTGTTTTGTGCCTGTATGATCTCTCAGTGAGGTAGAAAGTTATATAACCAGAGCATATATATCACAAGAGTTGCTTATAGAACTTTAATTCATGAGCAATTTCTTCCCTACATGTGGAAGTTAAGCCCATGCTTCCCACAGCCTGAGATGGTGGGCCCTGTCTTGTCTAGTGAGGTGCTGCCTTGACATAGAAAAGAAGTCATAAAAGCCCTGAAAAAAACAGGGAGAGCTTGACCCTGCAGCCAGTGATTTGGCCATTTAGTGGTTATTGTGGAAGCCTAAATTTTGGCTCCCACTCCCCTAGGTGCTAAAGGATTTTGTGGCACAGCCCCAGGCTAAAACAAATCGAATGCTTCTCTATAGAGTTAGCTAGTAGCAACAAACACTTGTCCTATAAAGAGGCTATATGGATGTGGTATGATCTGCAGTAGGGTTTCTCCTTACTGAACAAAAGCCAGTAAATCAGACCAAGGCTTTATTTTGTCTATCATTCCTGGGGAAATAGCTAAGAGTAGATCTAGTATTATACCATCAGTAATCTCTGAGGTACTTTTATCACTTTAGAGTGCAGAGTAATTATAGCACAAAGCAGTTCATTTTTCAGCAGAACCAGGATATCACTAAGTTTGTATTCAATACATTTTACTTCTTTCCTTAAAATGATCAGGATTGCAGACACTCACATCTCTGTCCTTTGCAGGCAGAAGTTTACTTGGTCAGTGATTGGGGGGGGAAGTAGGAGCTTTATTCCCACCCATTCTTTTCCAGATTAGGAAGAACTGAGGCAGAACACACATTTTTTACACACTCACTGGTTACAGAACCATGCAATGCCCTGTTCAGGGTAGCTCCCCGTTTTTCGCTCTCCTGAGAAGTCTCTTGCAGAATGAAGTAATGTTTGAAATAGAGTGACCTCTGTGTGCCATAACACAACTTTAAAACAATTTTAAGACATACCTTTTATGGAAAAAATATTGAATTACAATCACAGTGAGCATGATCTTTAACCTGAGTACAGAACTGGCAGATGACCTTTAATATCACGAGTTACCTTTCCTTACCTTATGTTTGATCTCCTACTGATTAAGACTGATTTTTAAATTTTACTTTAACAAAAGGGGAGGTTATTTTGTCAGACTCTGCTTGGAGAAATCTGCTTTGGAGCCTATGGTAAAGATGGAGTGAACTAACTTGACACATCCTCCAAATGTTTCCCTGAGATCTTGAACAGAGCTGAGATATAAATCAAGGAGAAAATAGCATGAGACACCCTATTGCTTTGTAGCACTGATGACTGCCTTGTGCTGTGGAGCCAAATCCTGCAGATTTGAGACAGAATGAGTAGTTTTATTCTTCTCCAGATAGATTTTAGCTAGCAGCAGAATTTGTCCTGCGCAGATGTCAAGGCATCAATTAGAATGGACTTTTGCATTAGAGTCTTTGTACTCTTAAGCATCCTTTCCTTTCAAGAGGTTATCTTGTCCATAGTATATAGTACAATGCTGCATAAGTTTTCATCCTTCTGCTTTGCTGCTATGTGCATTAATTTCTATACAAAACCCAGTGAGCACACTGGTTTTCCAGTAGATCATCCTATGCAGTTATTTCCATATAACATCTTTCCTAATTTGAGTCTGCAAACAACATCTAACACTTTTATAGTGAAAGTATGTGTCCGAAGAAATGCTTAATATTGAATTATGCTTAGAACAGCTCAAGTAAATATAGGTATATGTTTTAAACTAATTTGTAAACTTATTAGTTCGAAGTTGAGAAAGATTAGTAGGGTAAGTAGCTTTTGTGTGGAGTTGTGGGAAGGTTTAACATTTGGTGTTGGACCACAGCTGCACTCTGCTCTTAAACAGGCTAGCCTAGATCTCTCTGTTGCTGTACCTCCTGACTGTAATTGATTTGTGCTGCTGGTAGGTAGCTATGATATCCTTTTCTGGGTTTTCTTGTATAGGTTTTGGAAAAGTCAGTGTTCTTAAATTAAAGGTATTCTCTGAGCCGCTACATCTAAAAAGCAATCTGTAAAGTGGTGCTTCCCATAACGACTCAATTTATAGAACCAACCTCATCCTCCTTGATAGTTTTCTTCTCTTCTGCTAAGCTGTCAGGCCACAACAAAATCAAATGAAAAGGCATTTCAGAATTTGGGAAATTAATACCTTAGCTTCACAGTTTCCTGTTTCTCCATTGTGTACTGTAATAACACACACATGACCATAGACGTTTGTTTCTGGCAAGACAGTTGTAGCAGCAAGGGGAAATAATAACTTGGAAGATCTGATTGTGTACAGTGTCTGAAGGAAAAAACAGCTAATTTTTTTTGTCTCAGGATCCCTGTGTCTGTTGGACTGATAGAACGGTGTAATTCCTCCTTTATGTACCCTCAGTGAAGGGTACTGAAGTACTTTACTTCAGTAGAGTCTGGCTCAAATTCTTTTCAGACCTCTGCATGTACCACAGTGATGGCAGACACAGTTAGTAAGAGTTTAAGACATGGTAGAACCATTCTTTCTCTGGAAAGTAATGCCCGGGGGGTTGTGGAGTCTCCTTTTCTGGAGATGGTCAAGACCCACCCGGATGTGTTCCTGTGTGACTTGGTCTAGGTGGTCCTGCTGTGGAAGGTGGATTGGACTAGATGATCTTTCGAGGTCTCTTCTGATCTCTGATGATTCTATGATTCTGTGATTAAGGAAGGAATAAGCCACAGAAATTCACATTATCTTCTGTGAAACAAATTCTTTGGCTGTTGTGAGTCCAAGTTTTATAATGAAGAAATTTAAATTTAATCAGGTGCTATCTTATTGAACTCTTGGCTATTTTAAGTATCACCTAATTATTTAAAAATTATTATTATTTATTTTATTGTTAAATAAACAGGTAATTATATTTGTTATTTTACTTTGCAAAACATGTGATCCCAAATAAAAGATAAGATGTGATGAATCTTGGGTTGTTTTTTTTACCAACAGAACCTTCTCAGAACTGGGTATTAAGAGACCAGCAGGTCAAGCCCATAGAGGAACACTCTAGTGCAGTCATGTTGTAAGTTTGTGTTGTGAACTTGAAGAGTGATTGTGATGGATAAATGGAACAGATGTGAGGTTTTAATGTGGCATCTGAAAGAAAACGCTTTTTAGCTTCTTGAACAACATTAGACACTTGGGCTCAATATAAGTTTAAAAAGCACCTTTGGATTTATACTGGTTTTGAGGATTACAGCGCCTGCAAATTGCTCTGCTGAATGGGTGAGATTCACCAGCAAACTGTAATTAAGTTTGATTTATTTCCAAAGGTGGAAATACAGTGAAACCTGGCTACTGGTCAAAGTGTTTGACTGTTTTTACTGTGAAAAGTGTTTTCCTTACTTATAACTGGATTTTATTTGTCTTGATGTGATACGTTTTTTTCACCTTTTTTCTTTCACATCTTGTCCAGCTCTCTCTTCTAACCATCCAGTAGGTGGTAGAAGACATTATTAGTTCAATCCTCCTCTGTCATCCCTACCCTTCTTTTTCCTAAGGCTGAACAAAGCCAGTTCATGCAGCTTCTCCTCTCAAGCTCTGTGCTCCTGAGCCACTCTCCGACTGACCTGCATTCCTGACCTCTTGTCAGAGCAGTCATTTACTTGCTGAGGATGTCCAATCCCATTACCCGGGCCCATAATAAATATAAACCAGTATCAGTGCCACTAGTATCCACAGCCAGCAGCATTTTGATACCCCTGGCCACCTACTACTTTTGGGAAAGAAGTGATCTAGAAGTATTCTTCTAGTTTTCAGCCTAAATTTATTAATAGCAATGCTGTGTACTTTAGTGTCAACATTAAGCTGCGGGTTTAAATAAGCAACCAACTTTAATCTGTTGTAGCTACAGAGAGGCAGTAATTTTCAGTTCCCTTACTAGATAAAAATAGCAAAACTGGTTTTGAACAAACATATAAAACAAGGTTTCTGTTCCCTAGACAGTCTTCTCTGGCTTTGTATGAATGAAGTTTTCTGTGTTATGGCTGATCAGAACATCAGACAGTAACCTTGCACCTCTGTTTCATAGAAAATATTGTTTCTACTGGCTTGTCTCAATTGCAGTTACCTCTCTTGCATGCAGAAGCCATGTTCATCATATAGCCCTTTGTTCATCATATGGCCCTTTGTCACCCCTAATTACTCGGTTATCTTTATTATTTTTTGCTTTCTTCAAATCTTCTCTGATGTTACTGAGTGTCACAAGAAACAGCTCTATCCTCAGTAGCAGTACTGCTTGACTAGGTCATTCAGTGAATACCCTGACCCACTGCTATAACTATAACATGCAGATCATGCCATATTATCCAAGTGAGGCAGCTTATAAACAGGTTAAATATTGGATTCTTAATTAAATCCTTGCCAAGTTGCCTTATTGAGAAAACTGTAACCACAACATCACAACTTCATGATAGATAGATTCATGATGGGTAGACTAGACCGGTCTCAGCTCCAAGAGAATAGATCAGTAAGAATTTTTTAGCCCTAATTAAAAATGAAAACGTGACATCACGCAGCAGTGCTTGGGGTGTTATACAACCCTAAAAGGAGCACTCCTCTGTAGTGGATTTTTTTCCTTAAATATTTAATATAAACATGATGAGGTTGAAGATTATTTCCACAGAAGACTCTCTTCCTGGCTTTTACAAATGCAAACAGTACTGCAAATCAAACTGTAACTGTTACTATGATTCCCTGATGGTTTTGTGTGTAGATGAACCCTAAAAACACTTGCGATAGTGGAGTTGCTGGGGGTGTGCGCTTAGAAAAAAGTGAGGGGTGTTGTGTGCATGTTCAGAATTGCAGATCAGTTAAATGAGTGCTTCTGGCTACTGTCAGAGAATAGATGAGAATTTAAATGGAGTAATAGCGCAGCCTGTGACCATGAAAGCTTAAAGGTGGAGAGGCAAATCACTGTGAAGCACACAACTCTAACTCATATCTCTGCATGCAGGAAGAAAAGATATATAACCCAAGGCTGAGCAGTGACATGCAGTTGATTTTTAGAAGTTTAATGCCTGAATGTGTGAATGGTTTCTTCCTCCTCTTGTTGCTCTTGTAGTGAATCTTGGCACAGTTTTGCCTGCACAAAGACAAATTGAAGCAAATGTGAATATTTATTTAGTGGGTGCATGACTTGAATAAACTGCTTTATGCCCTTACTTGTTCTCAGTTTTTGTTCTTTGTCAAAGAGCTTAAAAACCCTGCTATGTTAGCTCTTACCCAAAAGGTGTCTTCCTCCTTGTAGCTTGATTTGAATACCTAGATCTGAACTTGGTCTTTCCACTTAGGGCTTGTGATAAGCCCTACTTATAGTGGAGCTGTCTCCACTGAAACTCAGAGGAGCCTACTTTAGAATAATCTGCAGTAGGTGAATGCATTTTGTGATGATCTAGATGCTGATCTCCACTTCTTCAATCCCTGTTAGAGCACCCACAGAGTGTGACATGCTGTGATTTATTTATCAGGTCACCTTCCATGCTGTCACTGCTGTGCCTTGGAAGGCCCAAGTGGAAAAAGTTATTGTGGATTTGAAGTCTGAGATGTAAGACAGAATAGTGTCTGCTACTGAAGGTGTTGCCTTCTGTTTCTCGACAACGTAATGTACAGACAGGCCTCTTGATAGAGGTCCCTGTGCAGAGTGCAGAGGAGGCTCCAGCACAGTTACTGTTCTCTGTGACTAATTCTTGTTATTGTTACAGGGCCAATGAGTAGTGTCAAGGACCACTCCATGGCTATTGCTCTCATCAGTATCATATGAGTTTTAGCAAAAGCTCTACAAAATGCTCTGTGACAATAACTGCCAGGTTGTCAATTATTCCTTTGTGGTTTGTAGATTGATCTAAAAATTTTCTTGGGAAAAAAAAAGGTAAGAAGAAATGAATAAGGATCATCTCTGGTGAGCTGCAGGAGTATGAAAGTGATGGGTCATTTCTACTATTTTCCATATTTTGTGTTCTTTTGAAAACTTAGCAAGCCATGAAGTACAGGCAGAAGTGTTGGTCTGTCTCTCAAGTCCACGTCTCTAGAGAAATCTACACTGAGAAAGAGAGCAAGCAAAATCTATACCAAAACCTGATAACCTTGTAGCTTTCCAATATCTGAAGGGAACCTATANGAGAAAGAGAGCAAGCAAAATCTATACCAAAACCTGATAACCTTGTAGCAGCTTTCCAATATCTGAAGGGAACCTATAAGAAAGGTGGGGTAGGGCTTTTTACACGAGTGCCTAGTGACAGGACGAGGGGAAACGGTAACAGACTTGAAATGGGGAGACATAGGTTGGACATGAGGAAACAATTCCTTTCTGTGAGGGTGATGAGATGCTGGAACAGGTTGCTCAAGGAAGTTGTAGCTGCCCCATTCCTGGAAGTGTTCAAGGCCAGGTTGGATAGGGCTCTGAGTAACCTGATCTAGGGAAGGTGTCCCTGCTTATGCAAGGGGGTTAAAACTAGGTGATTTGTAAGGTCCCTTCAAACCCAGCCATTCTATGAGATGGTGCCTGTATCTTGATTTTGGAAGTATCTGAGAATAAAACTGAAGGTTCCATTTCCCTGGATTGTTATTACAGTTCTGTGACACTAAGAGGCTAAATGTATGCAGATAGAATTTAATACTTAAGGTCGGTATGAGCCTGGTGTCAAAACAGAAGTGGAATCGAAGACTGCATGGTGCTAGGGCTAGTAAAGACCATGTTTTCAATAAATTAATGGATGGAGAGGTGGCATTTCAAACAGTACATACATGTTATCTCTTGACATGTTTTTCTCCGTTACAGCCAATTCCCATATTCTGCTTATACACAAGGCTTCTGCAGAAGAGCATCTCGGTGAAGCCTGTCATTGCTGCTGATTTGCTGAGACCCTCCTGGGGATAAAACGGTGACATGGAAGGCAGTCAGGGTGGCCAGGACAGATGCTGTTTGACTAATAGAGACAATGTCCCCATCTGTTAGGAGGATTTCCTGCAGTTCTGAGCGCTTGGTCCCCACATCCTCAAATACTCACCAGATGGTGGGTTACAGATGTGTAAATCATTCTGGAGTTTGGATGGAAAAATGCAAAAAGTATTATTTTCTGAAATGCACAATTGTTGCTAAGTGATGGGGGGGTCTGACTGAACTCTGAACCTTCATTTCCTCTGAACAAAAGGTAAGATTTTCCTTGCATTTCCTAGCTAGTTCTAAGAGTAAATGGTACTGGATAAGAACAATATTCCCCAAGTGTGGCCACCATGTGAAAAGTTATTATTTGCTGATAGTTGCCACCTCTCCACAGATGTGCATAGCTATTTCCTGGTCTAAATGTAGAGGAATAACTACATTATTTTTCCAAATACCAGTACCTGGTAATGATAGATAATACTGTTTTCTTCTCGGCTGTTCCACATTCAGCCATAACAACAGGCACAGACGTAAGTCAAAGTCATCTAAGTGAACAGCAGTGAGGGAAAGAAACTCATGGAAAAAATGGAGAGGAGGGCAAAAAGTATTTATATTTCTGTTCAGAACTGCAGCTGTGGAAAGAGATTAAAAGACTCATTCAGCCTCCCAGAGGGACTGACTTACGGTTTGAGGTAGTGGAAATATCCACCCTGCAATCTGAAGAATTTGGGTAGCTGGGGTGGAGTGGTGGGGTATTATACTGGGTGGAAAAATTTCACAGAAATAAAGTTTTTTAAAACAGAAAATTGATACTGGAAGAGGGTCTGATCAAACCTTCATTTTCCATGTTGATATTTCAGAATAGAAATTAATTTATTTCATAATGTTTTAAATGTCCCATATGCGTACGTAAAAGCAAGAAGGGCAAAGAAGTACCTTTTTAAAACTTTTTTAAGATGTATTTTTTCCTTTTTCCCTATCCCTAAAGCCTTTAAATCGGTCAATGGTGAAGTTTCTCTGTGATGTCTGTGACACAAGGCTGGTGGTGCCAAAAACAAGCTTTAAAATTAAAGTGCAAACTGTGTGATTACTACAGAGAATAGATTAGGACAAAGTGAGACTCATTAACTTTGTCTTTTATCTTACAAATCTGTGTTGCTAAACACAGAATGAATACAAACCCACAGCTCCAGAGAAATAACTCTGGATGCAGATCTTCCAAAAAACAAATATATCCTCTCTATTCTTCTGGTCTTAATTGCAGTCCTACTCAGTGCTTATCATTTTGATGAGCTTCCATGCTGAACAATGCTGTGCAAGTGTGAGCTATGGAGAGATGAAGTGTAAAATAACTTCTGTCATTTTTTTTAGTCCTAATGGACAGGCTCAAAGCTTGAAACAAAGCTTATTTTGTTTGGAGAAGCAACCTTCCTTATTTGAATACATTATAAAACAAATCTGAACAAAAGTGGTGTTTGTCTGTAAGAATTTCCCTTGATGTAACCTGCAGCACAGTAGTGAATTAACATTTTTAAACATTAACATTTTGAATTAACATTCAAAACAAATCAGATAGCCCTTACTGGGTTACACTAACACAGATACTGTCCAACCTTTCTTTTCAGAGTCCTCTTAAAATGCTGTAATGCCAAGAAATAGGAAGGATTCTACTTTAAATCTGTTTTCACATGATGTGGGCTTCCCCTGCTAATTAAGCTATTCTCTTTTTTTTTTTGTAAAGTAAAAAAGAAAGCTGTTATTCTCTTTCCTTATTATTTATTCCTTTCATACCCCAAATCAACTTCAGTTCAGGCTAGGAGTTAACCTTCTGCCTATGGAGAAGGTGAAGTATTTCATTCCAATGAAAACCAACACCATTACGAAACCCTCACAACCTTGCTGTCAGATGCAGTTAGGCAAGACAATGATTTACACCACTTGTGAGCACAGGATCAGTTTGGGTAGTCAATATCTTACCCCCAGACACCTTAGACAGTCCTGGTTTGTACCTCCTAAAACTCTCATTTCGACTGAGAACACATACCCTGATGGGTTGTATTTAGAGCTGATTGGTAGGCATCATTCAGCTGTAAATTAGAAGATAAAAGCAAGTTAGACAATAGAAAACGTAACCTAGTGTGGTTACTGCATAACCATGGCTATAAGGTGGACCTGTTCTGATGGAAAAAATTGTTGCTTTAGTGCAGTTCTGTATTATTAAGAGTTGAGGAAGTTTTTTGGTTGACTTAACTGAAATTAGTGTTTCACCCCCCTTAAGCCTGGATTTGGAAAAGCAGAATTATTTCCTGAAACCCAGGAAGAGTCTGAAGGACTTTTATAATCTTCTGTGGAATAACAATAGCACGAAGCATCAGAAAGAAGAGTTGCTCCCGGTGCTATCAGCCACACTGAGAGTGTTTGCTAGGGATGCTCAGACGTGATGGTATTTCTGTGTTCTGAATATCTCTCCTAAGGATATTAGTTTGTGCTTCGGAGCACTAGCTAATTCTGTCCTTCCAGGGCTGATAAGCTTGGTGGAATTTGATAAATTGTAAGAATTTTGCCTATGACATCCCTCTCTCTGACACAGTACAACAGGCTGATATTTCTGACGCTTTGCCTCAGAATCCTACTGTGCTGTTAATTCAAAATGTGGTCTGGTTTTCAGTGGGTACTGTTTTCCATAAACCTCTGAAGTTTGTGGAGTTCAGCTCAAGAATCTTTTAGGTTAGTAGCCAAAGAAGAAACAATAAAAAGAGAGAATCTTCAATTTTTTTTATGTTTATAATTATGTTTGTTTTAGTTGGCTATTTAAAATAAAACCACAACAATGTGTTCAGGAAACCTAAAAGATCACATTCCTAAATAGCTCAGCAGCCCTCAGACACAAAATGTTACCCATTCCATTCATTTAGACCAACTAAGATTTACAGTGGCTCTGCAGTTTCTGAGGGAGAAGAGAATGTCTTTTTGCCTTGACTTGGATTGATGGGGTTTTTATCTTCTCTAGCAGTCTGTGTGGAGAAAGGAGAATGGGGGAGGAATATCATCTTTACATATATTTATGAATTATAAGAGCTAAGCTTAACACAGAAATGTGTCACTAGTTCCAGTGAACCTGTTTGACAGCTGCACTGGGTTGCTGCTGCAGATGCATCCCTGGCCAGGAAAAACAAACTCAGTTCCTTGTAGGGGCTGTAGGTCAATTTGTATGAAATTCCTTCAGCAGATTGATGCAGATGAACTCTGAGGTAGACATGCAGAAGAAGGACCACCTGAGCTTCTCCTGCTGCCTGCTTGTAACACACTGGACAGTTAGTTCCAACAATGATTAGATTATGAATTAAACAGCATAGGTAAAATGAATGGTGCATTTTAGCTTCAGTAAAGAAGAAATGAAACAGCACTCATTCAGTTATTGAAATGCACATTGTGTTCATATAGAAATGTGAGGAAATCACAGAATTTTAAATATCAACATCTCACTTTAATAAAAAAATATTATTGCCAAATTTCCATATATCCTGCAAAATGGTGTCAGCTGCCTGTATTTAAGCTTCCACTTTGCAATCGATTCTTCATACCAGAACACACAGTTTAAAAGTAGTAGGGTCTACATCTGTGCTACAACCAAGCAGTCCAAAATGAGAAGTGAATGAGTAGAACTATTGGTAGGGGCTTTTTAAAGTTACAGCTCTTGGGAAAACAAGAAGTCTCCAAAATTGCAGCACTGACATTTTTAAATGGTATCTTGTGTGCTAAATCAAACAGCTGTGCTCTGTGTTCCTTAGCAGCAGCATGAAAGCAAATTTAGAAAACTGAACGTGGCTTTTGCTGAGCAGTGCAGGGGAAATGGAAGTCTATGGCTGCAATGGAGAAGGTGGCAGGTGCTGGGTAATTTTATGCTCTGCTTAGCAGTGGCAAAGTGTGACAAAAGATTTACTGCTACTAACTTGTTTCAGTATTAGGGATTGAGTTCAGTTAGTTAACATGGGTTTAGCAAATCTCTCCTGGGACTGATGAGGAAGATGGAGTGCCAAAGAAAGTCTCCAATTAGAGGACCCTAACAATGTGTCATAGGAGAGTTGTTGTGTAGGTGTTCTGGGACTGGAAATTTTTGTAATGGGTCAGTGGATACATTAAAAACTGTGCGTGTTTAATGATCAATCTAATTATGAATATAGATTATTAATATGATCTTGACAGACTGTATGCAGGTGCTAGTTGCAAGATTATGAATTGCTCTCATGTGTCCCCAGAGACTCAGAAACCTGCTGGAAGGTTTGGATGTTTTGAGTTGATGAAGAAAGGGTAATTGAAAATAACACTGGTTATGCTGAGTCATTTTTGGAGAGTAAATTAAAAAAAGTTATAATAAAAATTTGAAAAAAATGTTTGGAAAAATGTATGAATGCTCTTAATATTTAAAATCGCTTTGCACATATTAAAACTAGAAGAAACACAGAACTATCTGTGGTTTTGAAATGTTTCATATGCTCCACTATAGTTTTCCTGATTATATCTACGTCCAACAGATCAATTTGATGCAATTTCTCTGTGCATCTAGTTTAGTTTTAGGCTATTTCTCTGGGTTTGCCACACATTTTATTTTACTTTATAAAAACGAATGCCCCTTTCAATTTCCAAAGCTGTACACGCTAGCTAGGCTGTACAGGACCCAATATTGCAGGGTTAAGTAAGTCAGTATCAGAGGATTTGAGGAGTTTGGGTATAACTGTGTGTGTGTATTTCCCAGGATGTATCTTGAAGCTGTGAAATGTGCTGATGTCAAGGCCAGTCCTTTATTTGAGAAAACCAAAATGCTGAGTCAGGTTTCCCACTTCCTGGTGTATTAGAAAGCTCACATTTAAAGTTATTAACCTAGAAGTGTGATAGTCTTAGATAATGAGTAGCCCTGTTGTTCACAAATATTAATTCTCAGTATCTTTATAATTAATTTGAAAGTTTTCTAGTCTCTCACTCTGTACTTTAGAGACTGACATGTTACAGTTGATGGTGTTGCAGTCTCATTGCAATAAGCGGCAGGCTTCCTGCAAAATAACTCTGTTGGCTAACCAGAAAATGCATTTCTGAATGCTGAGGTGGCTGCTGGGGTGATTTACTTAACGTTTCTAGCTGAGTCATTCAGGTGTGTGTAAAGTGAGGTCTTCCAAAAGCAGGTGAAGCTTCCTTACAAGATAGTATTTAAAAAGAAACAATTGTTCAAGACTTGCTTTTAAAAATGGAGTAATCTGGATGCTGCTGATGGTGCTTGGTTTTAGCATTAGATTAGGTGATAATTGCTCCCTCATTAATTCCCTTTAAGATGACTGAGCCGGAATAGCTAACACTGCAATTTTATGCTCCTTGAGTGAGTTTCTTTATTGTAGTTTTTACACTCTGGTAGAAAGCTTAAATTGTTAAAACATTTTAATAATGGGTACCATATCTCTCCAAAACAGAAAGTATCCTCAACATCTCCATTTAATACCTTTTCTTCAGGATCTTCACTTAATACCTCTGCACATCTTTCACTTCGTTTTGATAATCTTTCAATAGATAAAAAAAATGCTAAAATCGAAGCAAATATGCAGTGAAAGGCAAAGTGAATGGCTTAGAGGTAGCTCTGAGATGGGATGTGTTCAGTCAGGACTATTGTTGTGTATATATTAATACATGTTAGTTTATAATTTGCTCAGAATCAGACCAAGAAAAACACTTGAGAAACAAAGGCACTAATAATGAAACATTGCAGTTAGATGTCAAATGGAGCCCATCCATGGTAAATGAGTAAAGTGCACTAATTAATGTCATGAGGCAGAAAATGAAGGGCTGATACTAATCAAGCCAAATGAGCTTTCTTAAGGAGGTGGGCAGTCACCAGATTTTCGGTGTTAGGGTAAAGACAATCACAGATAGCTTCTTTCATAAGGAAAACTAAGATCTCATTGTCCATAAAACAAAAATTTTTGGGAGAGATAATTTTATTTCTTCATTTTGAAATTTTAATCAAAAAAGTAAAGCAATCTCACAACAGCAAAAGAAGAATGGCCTTTTCTTTTAAAAGTACTGACCTGAGACAGTTTAATATTGCAGAAGTATTTGGTTTATTTCAATCTCAGTAAGTTTATCTACAAGAGCTATCAGAGTTCTTACTGAAATGGAATTGATTTTCAGTGAAAAGGTTCTGGAAAATATCAGTAGAATGTCTCAAACTACCTGATTTTCTATAGCTTACATGTTTTAGTGTAGATGTCTCTATGATTTTCATATGATTTTCCTCCTTGAAGTTCTTATCAAAGCATAATTTAAAAACACTTATTTCACTTGTATCATTTTACAATTGTGACTTGTATAGATTTTCATGTAAATGAAAATGCCATGCCATGTGAGTAGTCAAAAATGTAGATGAAGTAGAAAGATGTTAGAAAGGTCCAGTTCTTAGCAATCAGTTTAATTCATAGTCTTTGGTAACACCTCCCTTATGAGGAAAGGCTGAGGGAGCTGGGTCTCTTGATCTTGGAGAAGAGGAGGCTGAGGGGTGACCTCATTAATGTCTATAAATATGTGAGGGGTGGGTGTCAGGAGGATGAAGCCAGGCTCTTCTCAAGGTCATCTGGTGACAGGACAAGGGGCAATGGATGCAAGCCAGAACAGAGTAGGTTCCATACCAATATCAGCAGGAACTTCTTCCCAGTGAGGGTACCAGAGCATTGGAACAGGCTGCCCATGGAGGGTGTGGAGTCTCCTTCTCTGGAGATGTTCTAGACCCTCCTGGATGTGTTCCTGTGTAACTTGGTCTAGGTGATCCTGCTGTGGTTGAACTAGATGACCTTTTGAGGTCCCTTCTGTTCTCTAATGATTCTGTGATTCTATGAACATTGCATTTCATTTTGCTGTTCTCAGTTCGAGAACTGAAAATTACTCTACACAGAAATCAGCCATACTTGGAGATAAAGAAAAAAGAAAGATAAAAATTCAATGCTTCAGAATGTTTAAATCAAAATTCTCAAGAATGTTTTAGAAAAATTGAAGACAGTTGCTTTGCATTAATTTTTCTTTTGACTGAAGGGACTTGCCTTCTGTGTCTGCATAGAGATAAAGCACAAATGCTAGTATTGTATAATAATATACATTAATCTTAAAATGTTTTGAGAACTATGTCAGTCAAAAGCAGCCATTTTGAAATTAAAGAAGATAATCTGTGGCATGAATTCCATCAGGAAATATTCAATCCTTGTTCCTGT
The DNA here is from genome assembly GCA_013397515.1 of Upupa epops. Classification (NCBI taxonomy): domain Eukaryota; kingdom Metazoa; phylum Chordata; class Aves; order Bucerotiformes; family Upupidae; genus Upupa; species Upupa epops. The sequence goes on along the minus strand of VZRI01007808.1, from coordinate 2,111,665 downwards.
GATGTTTCTTTCTTACAGTGTTCTGATGGTTTGTAATCCTGAGCTCAGATATTCAGGGATCTGAAGGGGGATATGCATACACTGTGCAATCGTGCTGCAGGAAGAACATAAAAATAGAAAGTTCAAGTGAGGACTAAATACCTTGTAAGCTGTCACAATGAAGAAGACCATCAAAATAACACCAGATAGTAACAACAGCCAGGTTTTGATTTTTAAAAGCAGTAACAGTATGTCCTTGAGTAAAGAAAAACATGTTTTCAATATCTTGGGAGTTCATCACAGTATTTTCTACCCTAATATGATAACTTATCAGTTGGCAGTGTTACATGAAATGAAAAGAATGAATGCTGGAGCCACAATGAGTTGTGCTATTCAAAAGATGATTGAAATTTTTGCTTGAACCTCTGAGAGGTCAAAGGAATTCTCAGTAATATTTGTCAAGGTAACGTGAGTGTAAAAAGCACTGTTTGTCTGTGTGTTGATCTTGCATCTCAGCTGCAGAAAGAATCTAGAGTCAATTCGAAAGGGGACAATCTAAGGACTGTAAACTCCTGTAGGCTTTTCCCTGTCCTGCCAGGGCAGACTCATGAGCCAGCAAAGCAGGTAGGTGCCTACTCATCAGCACAAGAGTAGGTGTCAAACATCTGTGCCTATATTTGGCCTGGATGAGTCCAGCAATTGACTTGGTACAGTCTGAAATTGTCATCAAAACTTGACACAACGGTCCTGGATTGCTGGGAATGCTCACAGCTTTTTCTTAGTATATTAGTATTTAAATATTGAAATTCCCTCACTCCTGGCAACACTTGCACATAATTACCATAACTCTGGAGAACTCTTTTGGGTCCTGGTGGGGTAAAAGGGAATACACCTCAGGCTTTTCCTTTATAAAATGAAAAACCATTTGTCCGAATCTTTTTTTCTTGAAGAAAATAAGCAAACTGCTATTAACTTAGTGATAGCCCTGTCACTCCTGATGTTACACACATAAGCCCCCAGAGGTGAGGTGCCTGTAAGCTGACTTGATAATGCTTTAGAAAACCAAGTAATGGAGGGAACACTGGAAAACCTGGAAGCTTCAGGATAAGCAGAAACCTCATTGATCTGCAGTACTATTAGCCCTACATGAGCTGTTGACATCTCTGCGGTAGCTTTACACCATGTTTTTCAAAAAGGCTTGTTATAAAAGAGGGTATAGGATAGTAAATCCCTTTCTAGTAGGAAACTTGTCCTCCTTGCTCTTGCATGCTTAGCTTGCTAGCTAGCTCAGGCTGCCTGCTGGGTTTGGTCTGTTGGTTGGTTTTGGTTGTAGTGTGTGGGAATTTTTTAATAAGAAATACTTGGAAAATTCATCTTAAAACAGAGTTTTTAGAAGGAAGAGAAAATACCACTGCTTGCAAGGTGATTTAAGATCCTAAAAGCAAGTTCCAATCCTGTGCCCATAGTTTTAAAGGCAGTTATGAAACCCTTGTTGTTTTCTAGATGTGACACTTGGGTACTGAAACACCACATATCATCCCTCAGTGGACAAGAATCCACCCCAACCTTCTCTATTCTGATAGCTGTAAAAATATTTTCTAGTTCATGAACAGTTAATGAGACAAGCAGGGTAAATATTAGTAGCTTCTAATAGGCTAAGATGTGCTCTGGCACATAGGGGATGGGAAATACAGTGTTTGATTCCTTCTTTATTTACCTATGGATTTCCTTCTTCTCTGTAGTGACAACGTCAAAACGAAGTAATTAAGTATGAATTACTGTATTAATCTATAGTATCTTAGTTCAGTGCAGTGATGGTTGTAAAGAATTGTAATGTTCTATTCTCTTCTGGTTTGAGAGTTCTCATGGCGTGCAGAGAAGACTTTTCCCCATTCACTGGGGACTCGGATGTTTTGGATTTTCTGAAGTCTGTGTTACATACAAGCTTGAGTCAGCATATGGTTGCTATCTGTGTGCTCTTATTGTGCTGCAATTTGTAGAAAACAGATTTTTTTTCTTTTAATAACAAGTTATAAATTGCCAGATTAGTCTTTTAACAAATACTCAGGTTCTGCATGTCCTGATGTGTCCTTTTTTTGGGCAATCTGAAATGAAATACTGTCTCTTTTATTACCGTCTGTCTAGATGGAAACCAGATCATGTTTCTTATAAATTTTTTACAGCCTTGTTGATTCTTTTGGATGTGGAAATGTTGAAAACACCTGAAGTAAAAAAAAAAACAACGCCATAACAAAAAACAAAAAACCAAGCTGTATAAAACGAGTCAGACTTTGGGAGGTTTTGAGGGGTTTTACTCTACATTATATACTCTGTCAATCTATGTCTCTGTTTATGTAACAGAAATTAAACTTCACGAGAGATATTCTCTGTGTCACTACAATGTGGTGGTTTTCAGGCAGGAATCATTGCAAATACAAATTCTAGCAAACATTTTGGACAACACGCAGGGAAATGCATACAATTATGTCTTTTTAGAGTTACAATTATGTCTTTTTAGAGTTAAGCATGGTTGGTTGGATTGTTTCAAACCCCTGCCACAATTTTCCTGATCTAGTTTACTAAGGACACGTCATGTCTGTGTGTGTACACCAACACACAGGTGATTTATGTTGTAACACAGCTTCTGGAGTCACTAATGTGTTTTTGAGAACTTTACCCTTATGAACTCTGGCCACAGTAATTTTTTTGTATCCAGAATTATTTCGTTTTGATTCCAGGCCTCATTGTCAAGCTAAGATAGATGCTTCTAGTCTCTGTCTCTCTCGTACTTCCTCACCCCTCATGCCTGTATACAGTCTCAGACAGTTCTAGTCTCAAGGAATTTGCTTTCATAGACACCATATGGCCTCATATAATGCCACTGTTTCAAGCTTCAATTTGTTGGCTGCAGCACTTCTTACACTATGCAAACACTGAATGAAAAAGCAAAGAGAGGGAGGACTATATTAAATTAAATCTACATGCTCCTCTGCAATGGTAATTTTTCTTCTTTAACTTGCAGAAACCCTGTAGCTCGAAGGCATTGCGTATGTAAGTTTTTCTTACATCACTACCCCTACTGTCTTCAAATCAATATAGAGTATAATTTTTCTCCTTTATCTTAGCTTTTCTATGAAAAGAGCTCTGGCTCATATTTTATAGCTTTAATTCTCATCTGATCAGCCCTTGCTGCAACAAGATGTTAAAAATGTTACGAGGAAATCCCAGCATACGCTCATCTGCACTTGAGTGAACTGTGGTGCTTCAGAGGTGAAGCGATTCCTAGACAAAATGAATTGGATTTCCATTTCTAATTTAAACTGGTTGATAGCATATAATACAAAGTCTCCTTTAAAATTCTGAACTGGTTGTTAACTTGCTGCTGGACATTTGCCAGTGCTTGCACCTGCATTACTTCCCTGCTAATATTTCAAAGTGTCAGCTCAAGTGGCCTGAGAACTGCCTGTGGAAGTGTTGTAATTGCTGAGATACGCTTAGTCCAACTGTGATAATAAAACACGAGGATGGAGTGGACAGAGGGAAAAATAAAAAGGTAACAGCTGGGATTTATGCTTCCAGGTTTTAGAAGGAAGCTTCTTCATAAGTTTGATCATAAATAGGATGTAGTGTGTAGTGATAAAAAGAGGAGGGAGGGAAGTCTGATGTAAATGAAAACACAGGGATGCATCTGCACAGCAGGACTAGACTTGAGTCTTATGCAGTGACCTTGGAGAATTCCTTCTCCTTCGCCCTATGCAATCTTTGTGAATATCTCACAAATGATCCATGGGATGGTGAATGGGAAATCAAAGATTTTTTACCCTATCATCTGCACTGATTCTTTTTGAAGAATTTAAGCCTCTGTTCTAGACAAAGACATGCAGTATCAGTATGCTGCATTGCGTTAACGAAGGAACCATGTAAATAGATGTCATAGCACTTCTGCCCCCCAAAATAAACTCCCAAAGAAAAAAACAAAATATGAGATGAGGAAGAGTGAGATTGCATTCCAGAAGGACTGAAAGACTGTGAAGTGAAACATGGAGAGAATGAAATCTAAAAACTTTAGACCAGAAAGAGGAGAAGGTTCTTATTAATACTCTTAGAGATGATTCTTTTAGCTGGACTTGAATTTCGTGCTGTGATACTTTGTTGTTTGTATCTCCCAAATCCTTACTTGCTCATAAATTCCAATGGTGGGAGAAGAATTGATTTTATTTTAATTTTGTTATTTGAAAACCCCTTATCATATTTTGTGTGTGTCAGTTTGCTCCTGGTGTGTCACACATTAGCGCATTTCCAGAGCTGTTTAGTAATAGATATGAAAACCTGGAACTTAAATAATTTAAGATTTAAGTGAGTTACAATATCTCATGTAATACTGGTTGATACACGGCTATTTCAGTGGCATTCATTAATCTGAAGACTGCTGTTCTGCGTGTCAGGATAAATGAAAAATCCTACTGTGGATGGTATGGAAGTTTTGCAAAAACTCACTCACATCTTTCTTTCTGAAGCCTAGAAAGGAGTATTTCTTAAAATGTCTAGAGACCAACCTATTGTTTCCCTGCCTTAATAGGGCCTCCAAAACACTACTTATTCATCATCTCAAAACCAAGTGGGGAATCAAACTATGTTCCAATTTACTCAGTGGGAAAAATGCATATTCAGCCTTAATTTTCAGATTTAATTCTGCAAGTACAGCTAGAACAAGTTGAATACTCCATTTTTCCATTCTACAGTCTTACTTCTCAGCATATGTATATGGGCTAATTGGTTTTCTGTCCTCCACACTTGGCTGCATCAAGGTTACAAAATTCCCTGTCTCCTTCAAACAAATAACTTTCATTTTTCTTGAATGAATTTAAGTTTACATTAGCCACAATAAAATGTTTTGCATACCAACAAACAAACATTTCAAGTAAAAGCTGTGAGGATGGTGTTTATATCAGGATCGCAAGTTACATTTCAGGGTACAATTGCCAGAGTTTCTAATTAGTTTGTTGTTTCCAGTTAGGAGCTGGAACACAAACACTGTTTAAGCTTTTCAACAAAAACTATTAGAATAATATTCTCACACAAAAATTCAAGTCACTGGGAATTATAAGCAGATGCCATCATTTCCAGAGGCAACAAGCATTTGCTATTCCCATTGGCATTGCAGGTGAATGTTTCTTGGGGATTTTTCATGGATTGAAAAGGAAACCGATAAAGTTGGTTGGTATTTGTTTGGTAGCAACAAGCCTTAAGATGTGAACTGAGCAATGGCTGGGCTTGGGGGATCCTGATGTCCTGATGGCATGAGCTTATTTGGGGTTTTAGAGATGGTGTAGAGACTTTGTGCAGTGATGTCAGCTGCATGATGTTGTATCTAACCTCACTGATGATAATCCTTAATAAGGCGTTGGCAATTTGTTTTGCTGTTTGAGCACTGTTTAATTAATGGTTGACTGAGGATTGTAAAACTGCAAGGAAAGAAGCTCCAAAAGACTTAACAGATGACCTATTCCACAAGCCTTTGAATAAAGCCACAAGGTGGTTGGGGCCCCATCCCTGGAGGCTTTTAAGGCTGGGCTGGATGAGTCTCTGGCCAGCCTGCTCTAGGGTGGGGTGTCCCTGCCCAGGGAAGGGGGTTTGGAACTGGATGAACCTGTAGTCCCTTTCAACCCTGACTGATTCTATAACTTCTTCCCTGTGAAGGTGATGGGGCACTGGAGGGGGCTGCCTGGGGGGTTTGTGGAGTCTCCTTTTCTGGAGATGTTTTAAACCCCCTGGACCTAGTTGGACTGTTAGATCTTTTGAGGTCCCTTCCAGTCCCTGATGATTCTATGAAAAAACTCTTCTTGTATTTTACCTAATAGGCAATGCATTCCAGACAGACCTACCCAAACAACAGCCTTGCACTGACCTTAAAATATTTGCTTAAGTTCTAACCAAAACCTCCATTACAATAACACAAGCTTCTTGCCTTTTATTCCAGATGCAGTGGATGTGTAGAACAATGCAGTGTTTCCTTCTTTGAAGTTAACTTTCTGTATCTGAAAACACGTTCTGAATTTTGATGAGGTGTGTTTTCATTCCTGTGAGGTAAATAGCATAATCTATGAGGGAGTTACTCACAGAATGCTTAAGCTGTTTCTGTGTTTATCTTTGGAGGAGAAAAAGAATCAGTAATTTTATCCATATATATCAGCCTTCTAGTTCGATTCTGTGAGTTTAAAAAAGAAGTTAAAACTTCATTCTTTAACCTTTGCTCTTATCAGGCATAAACTTATCATTACCAGGCTTTTCACTTTTCATTAATATTTTACTGTATACTAATAATTTGTGTTAACACAGTTAACTAATGTCTACTGTCTTCTCTGAGTAAAATGCAATTGCACGCGTTTTCAAAAGAATCACGTGTTTGTCAGTATGGTGTTGGTCACGAGTTTCTGGGTGGTTTTATCAAAAGCAACAAGCATTTCATAAACCCCTTCTCTCAAAGCCTCCTCTGAGGATCATCACTGAGAGAACCACTTAGCACAGGAGAGTGGAAGCAGGGTTTAACCCCCATCTGAAGATGATGTCCTATTACTTTCACTTCAAGCTTTCCACTGGATTTATTGGAATTACATTTCAATGAAAGAGAAATGTTTGAAGATAGAACAAGTTTAAAGAACTCAACCCATTTTCATCTGGCTAAAAAGAACACTTATATTTTTTCCATGAGAAATGTTTTTAATTTAATTTATGTCCAATCTAAAACTCAGTGGGATAGAGACCTGGAGACGTTTTATCACACTTTTCAAATTATCCCCTACAAAGATAGGGTAGTGGTTAACTGCAAGGTGTTAAACTCAAGAATATGAGAAGGACTTAGAAAAGTTTTTCTTTAATAGAAGAGTCTTTGATAAATCAACATTTTGTTTCACTCTCTTTTATAACAAGCTCCACATAAAAGCATCTGGTTTAAACTGATGGGATTTGTTTTTTTTTCTTTTGAGAACTTAGGGCAATAGAGTATACTAAATTGGATGAAAAACTGCAGTAAGCCTTTTATTTCCTCACTTTACCCACATTTCTTGTTCTTTCAACTGCTACCTTAATAATAATCTTTATTATTATCATAACCCTGGCTTTACTGTAGATTCTTAATTCTGCATTTCACAAATTACCCAGGAACAACCTTCCACTCGATCCTATGGTTGATTAAATATATAGAATAAAAGTGTGTCTCATCTTCAATCAAGAGTTCAGACTAAAATAGATGTTTGGTAAAAGCAAAACTTAAGTTCTGTTTAGCAAGGTACTGCAGCAGTTCCCTTCCAACTAATGATTTCAGATGCTGTTTTAGTCCACCAAAGCCATAGCAATAACAGGATGTGATAATGCCAAATGGAGGTATGCTTGGATCAGCAGTAATTGGAAGGAATTAGTAATTGGAAGGACTTAGGATGCGAAAGTAGTGTAGAAAGGGGAGAAATATTTTGCTATCAATATAGTTGTACTAATCCATCAGGAAGGCAACTGTTATCTATTGGGATGGAAATTAGCATTCTTTATACATTTTATTAACTAAACCAGGTGTATATTTTTCTATCTGCTGTTATTCTTTTGCTCGATAGCCTGTTTAACTCAAAGCACCTTTGTGATGAAGGCAAAAGGGGTCCATGATCTCAATGTTTTCTCTTGAATGTTGTCGTCACACATTTCTGTTAACATTCACTAATTTCTTCACTGAAAGGGTTATCAAACACTGGAACAGGCTGCCCAAGGCAGTGGAGGAGTCACCATCCCTGAAGGAATTTAAAATGTAATTGATGTAGTCCTGAGGGAAATGGTTTACAGGTGACCTGGCAGTGTTGGGTTGAAGATTGGACTTGACAGTCTTAGAGGTCTCTTCCAACCAAAGAAATTCTGTGGTTGCACCATAACTTGTTGCTGTCCACTCAGTAGTAACCAGTGTTGTAGTGAGTTGAAATTTCTGCTTTAGTGCTGAAATGATTATAATTATTATTACTACTTGTTATTATTTATTATTATTATTATTATAATTCAATAGAGTGGAATGTAGTCCCTTAAATAGTAGTTGTGTGTCTGGCAAGCTGGCTGTGTGAAAGATTATGAAGTATATTTTGAGCAGACCATGAACAAGACTTCCTCTGTTGTGGTGCGTTTCCTAGCTGTTATTTATTTGCTTGTCAATGAAATTCTATCAAAGGAAATTATGCATGAGTTTTTTCAAATCTCATTGTTGCATATGTTTTCTTGTCTCTGACATGCTGCGTGGTGATGATTGGAAATGATCAGTTAAATGATTTCTAAGCATTTTATAGATTCATTAATCATTTCTATTACAAACAGAAAAATATGAAGTTCTGATATGATTTAGCTCTGACTGTCATTTCTAAAGCCCTGAGTATATGAATGTAACTTTCTAAGCATCCAAACAGGAGGACACTAGCAATTGTTTTCCCATTTTTGTCCTCTCAGTTGTGGACAGCATGACATGAAAGCAGCTTTATACATTTTTTCTTGCTCTGCTGAATAATCCCCCTGACATAGTTCTGGCTGTGTTTCTTATGGCATGTAATCCTCTGTTAATCAAGAAACAGAAATAATTTGTATTGTCTGCCTTGGTTTAGTTTGCTACTGCTAATACCAAGACACATTCTTTATTAGAGAGATTTTAGTTTGATATTCAATATTAACATGACCAAATTCTTCACTGCTTTTGGAATACCATGTTTAACAGTCTTTTGCTTCAAGTTGCGTCAGGGGAGGGTTAGATTGGCTCTTAGGAAGAAGTTCTTTACTGAGAGAGTGGTTGGGCACTGGACCAGGCTGCCCAGGGAGGTGGTGGAGTCACCGTCCCTGGAGGTGTTTAGAAAATGAGTATGTAGAGCACTTAAGGCCATGGTTCTATGGGTTGGGGATATATTGGGATGAGGGCTGGACTTTATGATCCTGGAGGTCCTTTCCAGCCATAAGGATTCTCTGATCCTATGATTAAGTAAAGAGTTGGAAAAAATTTACTTTTTAAAAGGGCGGTTTCTGTCATTAGAAATATTAGTAAAACATGGATACTACTTGTATGTATATGCAGACCTGTTTCTCAGCTAAGAATCTTCCAAACACTGACATACTTATAGGAGATCTGTGAAACAGGTGGTGAATTAATTTTAAGGAAAAAGAAACCCCATCAACCACTGCATCATAAAGCAAATATTTGACAATATGTTTAGTATTTAATTATATAAAAAACCCCAACATATACCTAACTTTACCTTATAAGCAACCAAAATTGTATCTAATTAACATCCCTCATTTAGTTACAGATGTTTAGAAGATTTCATGCATCTTTAAACTGCCCCAAAGCCCTCAACAGTGGTCCAGCAGCTGCAGCTTGTTTTTTGTCTCTAACGTCAACCCACCTATTAAATAATTGTAGTAGAAAAAACGAATTCACTTCATTTTTTATAAGAAATAAACTACTACTCCACCAAAATTTAACTCAAATTTTCCTGTATCCCACACACAGATAAATGACTATTAATTCTATCGATAACACAGTGTTGATGGAAAAACCCTAATGTTTTTATTAGGCAGTGAGTAGCTTTCCAAGGGTTCCAATCCACCTGTTTCATTTCTGGGGGTGTTGCTTTCTCCAAGAAGACAATACTTGGCCAAGTGTCTTGCCCATGGGAAAAGGGACAGATGATGCATACCTTAAATCCTTAAATATGTTTTTTGGGTTTTCAGGTTGTGGGTTGAGTTTCTTGTTTTTACTTCATGTTTTCTGTATGCACAGGGAATTAGCACATTTAAATTGTATAGGGACGGTATTCCTACCCTGCCCCAGCCCACTCAAACATCACATCGCTGTATCTGTATAGCTTATAGCCATGGGGGCCCATGGCTTGAAGATTATTGCTCTGGTAAAAAAAATGAATGGTACAGGTATACAGTAACTGGTTCATTGGTGACAATGAGAACAAACACCCAGACTCAAACCCTTCCTTAGGTGTTCCTCAAAAAAAAAGCAAAGGAAGAGGGCCAAGGGATGCTACAGTATGACTACAGCCTTTTTTGTCACACACCTTCCCTAGGTCACAGGAAGTGGTGAACAGTCAACACCAAAAGCTTCTTCCAGCTCTCTTCATTAGATATCAAAAAGTTTGTTAGGTCCTGGTATTTAGTAGATTATCCTACAAATTTATTATAATTATTGAAATTTGAGTTTCTAGTCAACTGGGACTAAAATGATTTTCTTCTAGATATAAAATTGTGGGTTGGTTTATGGATATCAAAGCCTTATCCTGTCTTTTTTAGTTAAGAAAAACAGAAGTCAGTAACAACAAAGAAGTTCTTCATCTTTGAATGAACTATTAATTCACTTAGTTTAATAATGGTCAAATAAATCACATATGATCTTTCTTGCCTCATCAGCCTATTTATAACAGAATGCCCTTTATTATGACAGAGCTTATGATACTTTGTGATGACCAGTCATAGGGAAAAAATGTTTAATGTACTGACATCTAATTTTATTATCTCTGGTACCTATTCATTTTCTCACAGCATTTCTTTGAATCGGTGCCAGTTTAAGCTACTCTACTTTCCATGGTGGGCTATGACATGATCAAGAGCTAATCTAATAAATCAATAAGGCAGCCAAAAGACCAGTTATAGAGACAACTGCATAATTCACTATTGACAGGAGTAACACATAGAGGCTTAGCTAAGCAGTTTTTATATTTATGACTGAACTTTATTTTTCCTAAAGAGAGATGTCTACCTTGACTTCAGCAAGGATTTTCACACTGTCTCCTGTAATGTCCTCATAAGTTAACGCAGGAAAGGAGGGCCTGTGAGGTGGATGGAAAGCTGGTAAACAACAGGGGGTTGTGGTTGGTGATGAAGTGTGTGGCTGGAACCCATAGCTATTGGTGTTTACCAACACCATTAGCTACTGGGGATTAGTGTTAGGGCCAGTCTTTTTCAACATCTCCCGCAGCAACCCGGATGAGGAGCTAGAGTGTATCTTATAGAGCGTATCAGCAAGCTTGCATATGATACAAAACTGGGAGAATTGGCTGATAAGACATCTGAGGTGTCATTAGTTTTGATCTGGAGTGACTGGAGAGCTGGGCAAAGGGGAACCTAATGAAATTCAACAAGGGTAAGTGTGGAGTCCTGCACCTGAGGAAGAATAACACAGGCATCAGTACAGTTTAGCGGTTGCCTTGCTGGAAAGGAGCTCCATGGAAAAGGGCCTTGGGCTCCTGTCGGACAGTAAGTTGTCCATGGGGCAGCAGTGTGGCCAAGAGGGTCAATGGGGTGCATTAAGTGTGTCCAGCAGGTGCAAGCAGGTTCTCCTTCCCCTCACTATGCCCTGCTGAGATCACACCTGGAGTACTATGTCCAGTTTTGGGCTCCCCAATTCAAGAGAGGTAGGAAATTGCTGGAAAGAGTCCAGCAGAGAGCTACAAGGATGATGGAGGGACGAAAACATCTCTCCTAATGAGAAAAGGCTGAGAGAATGTGGACTGTTTATTCTGGCAAAGAGAAGGCAGAGAAGGACCTTATTAATATCTACAAATATCTGAATGGTGGGTGTCAAAGGCCAGTTTATAGTCCCTGTGATAGGGCAAGGGTCAAAAGATACAAGCTGGAACACAGAAGATTCTACCTCAATGCCAGGAAAAGCTTCTTCACTGTGAGGATGATGAAGCACCGGAGCAGGCTGCCCAGAGAGTTTGTGGAGTCTCCTTTGGAGACTTTCAAACCTTCCTGGACAAATTCCTGTATGGTGTGCCCTAGGTGATCCTGCTTCTGGCAGGGGAGTTACTAGATGATTTCCAGAGGTCCCTTCCAACCCCTAACATTCTGTAATTCTATGTCTATTTCCCAAATATGTGTTCCAGTCTTTGTAAAATATAAGATGTGGTTTCCATGCCCAGGAGAAGGAAATTTGCTTACTTTTAATATTTTTTTTAAATTATTGAGCTGTAAGATGCCAGCTGTTTATTCCCCCTGTCTATATGTCAGGGTGCTCAAAATACAGCAGAACTGGAGCCCCAGAATTTCACACTGTTAATATTTGTGCAACAATCTGTTGTCTTTCTGGGTGCATCTGTCTGAACCTCTTCATGTACAACACACTTGGGCACTGCTGAATCCTACCAGATGCAGCATGAGACTTATTCAAACAACCATGCCTATTCACTCCTCCTCTTGTGGCAGTTTATGTACAAAGAATACAAACCATAATGCAAGCAGGCAAGCCCGTGTCTCATGATAACTACTTTGCGTGTGTGTGAAGTTAGTTTTAATGGAACCTACATTTACGCAGTGGAAGGAGACAACACGGCAGTCTTCCAACACCCTCATCTCACTATAGACCAGACTGTAAAGCAAGATAAGCTCTGTATAACAGCAACAATACTACATTGTTCCCTTTGTCTCCTCCTCCTTTTTCTACATTCTTTTGCTGAGTTTCATGTATTTTATCATTCTCACTATAGATTTGAGACCTAATAAGGGAAGCTTATTTAAAGAGATAATAAACCAGCTGCTTATTAAGGATGGTGGGTTCCTTCTTGAGAGGAAGTAAAGTCTTATTTGACCCACATGACCAAACCAAGTGAAGGACTTTTCAGTAGCTGCTCCTGATATAAAGCCACATTTATGTAGCTTTCAGAGACAGATCTGACCCAGATTTGTTTCCCACCAGCATTTCAAGGTTGGTTAAAGGGATCCAAGAAGTGATCGACAAAAAGTGAGCAACAGCAGCATATCCTCTTTCTGACAGGCAGAATCTGTATGAGTTCAGAAAGAAAAAAGACAGTAAAAACAAAAGGGTGAATTCCTTTCACCACATCCAGTATGTGCTGGGTGTACATCTGAGCCTAACTAGATTTTTGCACTATCAAGCATTTGTAGCATAGGAAGAACATAAGGCAGTGGCCATGCAGCTTTGTACACTGTGATTAATCTCAACTCTCCTGTTTCCATTTCCATGCTTGCTCTTTGATGTAACAAGACTCATTTCAAAAGAAATGTCACAGCTCTAGATACTAAGCTGCAGTATTGCTGTGCAGCTACTGCAGATTTATGATGGGCAGGTGAAACGTAATTGAAATGTAATTTATGTCAAAATCTGTAAATCTTGGAAAGAGCAGAAATGCAGTGAAACCATTTTCATACCGAGAGTGGGAAAAGCTAAGGTGTGAAAACTCTATGTGTTGTCTTCATACTTTGGGGCAGCAAACAGAAAAGGGGTTCAAGGATAGTAAATAACTGCACGAATAACTGCTATAAAGACTAAACATCAGTATTTCCCTAACTTTATTATTTGCTTATGTTGGGAAAATAACAAGGTTAAGTCCATCTGTTCCATGGCATTTTTTCTGACCTTGATAAATTCTTACTACTGGTCAGGGGAAAAAGAGTTCAAAATTCCCAATTTGTCCTTTCATGCATAGAGTACATGAAGTATATAAAGCTAAAATCAAAGCCAAATAAGTTGTCTGGTTCAAGAAGTAATAAATGTGAAGGTTGCCTAAGTTCAATTGTTTGTGATCAGCCTCACACAGTTCTCATGGCTTTCATTACTTGTCCTCTTCAAGGGTAATTGCACTGAACAACAGAACAAACTTACTCTGGCAAGTTGTTGTGGGTCAGGATGCATTTTGCCTTTTGCTCTCTTGCTGGGTATTTTTGTGCTTTCTAGGGGACAGATGTGATGACTTCTTGACTGTTTTTTTGCAATTCTCAGCTTCGCTGGGAGATACCATAATTCCAAGGTGACGAGCCTGTGTCTATGCTATATAGAGAGATATATATCTCTAGAAAGAAAGTAATAGGGAGCAAACTAAAAACAATAAAACAAAAACCAAAGCAAAAAACCTCTAACACAAGACATTCTAAAAACCAAACCTGAAAAGAGCAACCAAAATGTTCTAGCAATGTACAGAGCAATGTGGAATAAGGAGGAGCTGCCTTACGTCTTCCCAAGCTACAAAAAACCCCACAAGAGTTGTAAAGCATAGCAGGACTACCCCACTGCACTCAAAGAGAGGTGATTTAAGAAACTAGCTTTAATGAGTCCTCACTATTTTATAAACAGGGGTTGGTCTTGTGTTTCAGAGACTGACAGTTTCTGTTTTTAGTGGAAGACTGATGTTCTTGTAAAGCCTGTGGTCTGCACTGTCATTCTGAATGAGCCCACATCATATTTACTGGGGTATTTCTCATGGCAGAGAAACAGTGAAGATGCTTTTTAATACAGAGGGAAAAGGAAGGATGCATTTCTGTACTGCTTTCAAACACAATTCAGACTCTCCTAGGAAGGATACCAAACTAAATTAATGCAGACAGCCAATGAAAAATGAGCCTCATCTCAATGAGTTAGACAAAATCCTCCTCAGAGTAACCACAAGCACATGTGAAGCAATGATTACAGTAGTCACTTGAAGCAATATAAGATCCAGTCCCAGGCTCCCTCTTGTCCACCCAATTCTCTACCAAATTGCTTGCAGAGAAGTCATATATATTCCAGTCAGGTATGGGTATTGTCTGCAAAAAATCTATTCATTAGGTGTCAGGTTGGGGCAAATGAACGACATGACCTTTGTAGAACTTCTTCTTCTGTTATTTGCAATTATTTTTTGATAATAGGAGTCTGAACACAAACTAAAAGTGATTCTGCCTTTGTCAGTCAGTGAATCAAGATGCACTCAAGAATATCTAAAGGGAGTCTGTATTACTAACCCTATAAATCAAGTGGTCTGCTGTTAATTTTAGTGCACTAGAGTTGAGGATTCTTTTTCTCCTGAAAAGGACAAAAGCCACATATGTGTTATTAAATGACAGCAATTAAAAGACACCACAAACGTTACAATATTATGATGCTTGCAGATTTTGCAGCTGACAATCATGTCACTGCTGTATTCTTGAACAGCTAATGGCATTTTCAGTGACTGTCAGTGTGAGATGATATATATTGATGCAGGGGAATGACTATAAAATGACCAGTTTATTTATACAAAACTCCACGTGCAATTTTTGGCCTCAGCCACTGTTTCTTAAGACAAAGATATTTGAGATAAGATTGTGACAAGACATTTTTCTTAAGACGAGGATAATTTCCCAATCTGCTGTCAATTTTCATTATGTATAAATTGTATTTACCACCAAAATTCCTCTATTTAACTCAAGGCTGTAAATATCAAAAAACAATTTGCCAGTGAAGTGAACAACAAATTAGTTTCAACCCTGCCCATTTGTCCATCAAGCTTTTCACTAGTTCATGCAGTAACATGCCCTTCTTTCTCTGGAGAGGTATTAATAAGGTCTCTCTCCAAGATATGTATTGAAAAGGAATGGATTAATATAAGGAAAAGGTTGCTTTATCAGGTCGTGGGTGTTGGCAGAGCAGTCGGCATGTTCTATTATATGAAATGTGCAGCTCTAATGTCTTTCTTTGCTGTGTTTGCTGAGATTTTAACCTTAAATACCCTTCCTGGGGGTACTCAGTGCTGCCTCCTAGAAATTTGCAAATCTGCCAGTCAAAAGTGTTGGAGCTTGCCCTTGATGATGTAAAGTTCTTTGTATTTATACATTAGTAAAATTATTGTGGTCTCTAGTTCTGCAGATCTTCACCTGTGAATGAAAACTATAATTCGACCATGTGCATTTGAAAGAGAATGATTTAGAGAATTTATTAGTCAACCTAAAGGACAGCAGATAATTACTTTTAGCTTTTCTCTTAAACATAAAACTTCTGTGAATGATGTAATTCATGAATCTTCTGTGATATAAGTTTAGAATTATATACCCAAATATGTGGGGAGGTGGGTGTTATTAAAATTATCCCCAATAATCCACCTCAATAGTAGTAGGTGTTTGATATGAGAAATATCTATGTTTGAATTGACTTAATTTCCTCAAATAGATAAAATTCTTCCCACACTCTTCCGTGGGAAAATGTGTTTTCCCTAGAATCAACAAGGGATAGAAGGAATTTCACCTGCAGCAAGTGATTTGCCATAGCAGCAGAAACAGGCAAATCATACTGATTTATTGTCTGCTTTGAGCAGATGTGCCCTATAAACTGCACCTTTATTTTACATAATTGCAAAAAAACCTTCTATTTAATTGAGATTTTTGTTTTTAATGAGTCCAGCTTTTTGAAAGAAAAACTGTGGGGTTCCCTTTTAGGCAGCTTCCCAGAGAGCAGGTGTGCAACTGTATGAGGAAAAATTGCATCCACGAGTGTAAACAGTTATCTGGGCATAATCCTGACTGTGCTTAATTGTATTCATTCCGTTCAGTTGAAAGGTGTTTTTTCTTATATTGCTTTATAAAAGTCAGGAACACAGAAGCACTATCCTGTCCTCCAAATAATGAAGAAAAACACAGCAACTTCACTGCACATCTGCATTCCAGACACACCTCAGGCTGTGCTGGAGCAAACCCACTGGGAGCAAGGAAGTGAGAGCTTTACCTTGCCTGATGGTCTTCCCTCTTTTTTTTTTTTCATGCACTGTGTGTCTATAAAACATTGATTACACAAGACACAATGATTTTGAAACACATGCTCTCCTATACTGCTTTTTCCGTAGTTGTAATGAGAGTACAGTTCTCAGATTACAGTCCTGAACTTCCACACATCATGATTAGGATCCCTTATCCATGACTGATGTTTTCAATGCAGAAATATGTCTGCAGAGGAAACCTGCCCTATTTGGTCAACCTGTTGCTCTCAGGACTAATCTATTAATAGTGACTGGGTACATCTGGTGCTCTTCATGCTGTGTTGGAAAAAGTTTTGTACTTGTGCAACTAAACCAAGTCCAGTCAAGAACAACAAGTCAAAATACGCTGGTTAATTATGTGGGCACAGAGACTATATACAACACCTTTCCAGGTGAACAGGTGGATTTAAGATACAGGAGCAATAAACACAGAGAGGATTTTGGAAGAATTGCTAACTTGGATGAAATGTGACTATTGTCTCCAAGACTAGGTTTCCCAGGCAGAAAGAAAGCATTCAGGGAATCCTGAATATGTTTGTCCTATCCATAATTCAGCTGAAACCTCTTATACCTAAAAGTTGCTAGAGGCTCAAATTCAGTATGACCTTTATTTCATAAATCCCCTTGGTTTCTCATTTAAGCTAGGTCATTTATTTCAATGACATTAGCCATATCTACAGCAGATTGTCATGAGTTTGTACCTTTACTGTAGCTGTCCTGAATGTTACCTTGAATTGCACCTGACTGCAGCCAGGTTTTAATGTTTTATTAAAAAACTAAACAGCTTTCCACACCCATTCTTTTTCTTTGGTCTTTCTTGATTTTAGACTATTTCATTGAGAAGTCATCTATATTGTACTTTACTGCAAAATAACTTTAAGAGATTTCCATAACTCCCAGTAAGTCTGAGGCACTGTGAACCTTTGATGTTCCTCACTGTGGTGAGACAGAGTAAGGATGAATCTTATGGCACAGGTGAACGCAGATGTAATCTCTCTCCTGACACTTATACTACAGTCTTTCCACCTTCACATTTATACAGAGACAATTAACCACCTCACCTCATTGGTCTCTCTACAATAACTGATGAAAACACCCCAGACAGACTCTGTTAAAACCCAATAATATTTAATACTTTTCCCATGGAGGTTCCATGCAAGCTCTGACTATGGATACTCTTGTTTAAGCACATGTAAGCATAGGTGATGCTAACTGCAATCAGCTTTGAAGGAAGACTTCTAATTTTATAGATTCCCCTAAAAGTGGGGTTTTTTTGTTGTTTTGTTTTCACTGCTCCTGATGATAATTTTCCAGGTGCTGACCTGGATTTTTCACAAACTGGATGGATGCCAAGCTATTGCATATTTAACTACCATGTGAATTTATTCTCATTAGTATCCCCATGACACAGCAAATAATCAAAACGCTTCAGATAATAATGCAGTCATTTTCATTCCTGAGTAAGCTCCCGAGGGTGAGATTTTGCTCTCAATTTGGCAGTCTAAAGTGTGGTCTTGCTTTGCCGTCACTTTTGCAATAACAAAAAGATTAGGAAAGGGGGAGGAAAATGGAAACATGAGCAACAAAAAATATTTGACAGAACTTTTGTCCTAAGGGTGTTGAAATGAGACATTTGTCCCTATCTCGCTTTTTTCCTTTGACTTTTGCTTCTCTTAGTCTCCAGATAGAACGACAATAATTCTCAATGCATTAGGTCATAAAAATCACACAGATGTGCTGCATCATATAAGCCTTATTAAATGGTTCCAAACTCTTTTAATGCTGCTTCTGCTATGCATCTTTTAAAGGATTAAGTGGCACTTCAGCAGCACATACACCTTTTTCTCTGCATGGAAGAAATCTTTCAAATGAAGGCAGTAACAAGTGGCCTCTACAGCAACTGCCAAAAAAAAATCACTGCAAAGAAGGAGCTTGCATGTTTTACTAACCTGGCTAGACTGTTGTTTAGAGATATTATGTATATTGATTAAAAGATCAAAGAATAGTCAAATTGATATGTATCATGCCTTATTTTTTCACATTATTTTTCTCACAGATCATAGACTTGGATGAGGGATTAGGGTGCACTGTCAGCAAGTTCACTGATGACACAAAGCTGGGTGGTGTCACCGACAACCCAGCAAACTGTGCTGCCATTCAGCGAAACCTGGACAGGCTAGAGAGCTGGGCAGAGAGAAACTAAATGAGGTACAAAAAGGGTCTCCTTCTCTGGAGACATTCAAGACCCACATGGATGTGTTCCTGTGTGACTTGGTCTGGGTGATCCTGCTGTGGCAGGGGGATTGGACTAGATGATCTTTTGAGGTCCCTTCCAATCCCCAATGATTCTATGAATCTATAAGGTGGGGATTTGTTTTGTAGTACATATAGTTTTTACCAAAATGTTGCATACTACATCGTGTGCTGAGTGAGGAGATGAGCATATTCCTTCCTTGCAGAATTGAATTTTTGGTTTCTTCGTTCTGTTTATTCTGTTTAATCTATTAGATTCTTTTTGGTTGGTTGATTTTGTTTAGGGTTTAGGAAATGAATTAAAGTAACAGGAAAGCTTATTTCTTGTCAGTATAGGCTGCTATTTTGCCAATTGGCAGGGTCAACAGAAAAGACAGTTACTAGCATGAGAAGTAGGCTTGTCTTACTATTTTAGGATAATGCAAAAGATAAGGCAATGCAGTTAGTCAAAAAGATAGGCTTATGTAAAAAAAAAAAAAGTAGATAGACTCTACTTTTAAACAGCAGTGATAATAAGCAGAGTAATGCTTATTACTATCATTACTATCATTACTATGAATTAGCTATAGTGAGTAAGAAAGATACACCACCAATTGCCCTAATACTACATTACCATCATCTAGATCTGAAGTCACTGGGGAGCTCTGGTTACAGTAAGGGTTTGGAGAACCTGTTCCAGCAACTGTGTGATGCATCCTCTCACAGTGAGACTCCATAATTTTATGTGACCATACTCCGTTTTATTTTGTTCAACAAACATCTGCCCAACTTCAAGTGTGGAAATATCTGGTGTCACGCTCCCCATTGGATTTTGCCTGAAGCCTGGCCAGAGCTCAGGTTGGAAGCCAAGGAAGGATCTCAGAAAGACCAGGTTTCTGTTTTCATGGCCTTGCTGCCTGCTTCTGAATAAATATGTCTGCTGACTACTGCTGCTGCACTACGAGCATTTCATCAGAGCTTTACAAATTGGCATTACAGTAGATATACCTCAACAGATAAACATTGCTGGGTTGTGAAGTTCATCTAGAGGTCAACTTTGGTTCAGAGCCTATTGTTCAGACCGCAGTACTTCATCTGCCAACCAGACAGTTAGGTTTTGAAACACTTGAAGCCACTTTTCAAGCATTTGATTTAGATTATTATCTACTTTCTACCTTCTATGAGACGTCAACCAACTGATTTCAGTGGATGCTTATTTTTGGAAAAGAGAAACTCAGAATAAGAAATGGGATGTTTATGGCTGTATTAGTAATAGTAGGGATCGTTCAGAGAAGCCTGGATTATTGAATAACTATTCTGTAAGGATTCTTCCATGAATCAGATTTTTTAGATACAAACTGTGTCTTGCTTCCTTGAAAGGCTATTCCAGAGGAACCATGGGGTCAGTACAGAGAGTGAACAAGCAGAGCATTTGCAGCTCTGAGCTCTTGTTAATGGTTTAGCTCTGATGCTGTTAGATGTTGCAGCTGATTCCAAAATTGCATGCAGAATATGCAAACGCCATCATAGTGTCTTGCTAAAACATTGTGACTTTCCTCTGGCACAGCCCAAGACTTAAAAGTTACTTCCATGAATCCAACTTATGGTGTGACTATAACTTGAATTCTGAACCAAAACGGAAAGTCATTCCACTGTAGGCAGTGGCTGACACTTGCCCATATCTGAGTGTGACTTGTTTAGCACAAGCCCTGGCAGATCACTATATGCTTCAAGAACTTCACAAAACCTTTTTAAACAAACTTAGCATGAGTTGTTAAGAGACTTTCCAAGGGCTCTAGAGTGCTCCATGGTCAGTACCCAACATTGCTGGGACTCCTAGGCTATGCACTTTCTTAATTCAGCTTCATTAATGTGTGTATGGTCTCTGTTGGAAAACTGTTTACCTGGAACTTCATCAGGTTTCAAAATAAACTCAAATGGGGAAATTCAAATATTATTTCATTTGTGCTGCTGTGCAGCTTTTTTCTACAGACTGGGTTTCTTAGTGGGGATGTTTCTGAGGAACACCACGTGCTGATGTGGTTTGCTCTTATTTTCAATTTTCACTCACATTCACATTAAAGATTTTCCAAAATCTGTCAGGATGTAAGCAGTTTAACCTCCTGGCTCCTCATACGACTCATTGGGTTTTAATCTCATTTGTTTGGCTGGAATAGCAAAGTCAGGTATAGTGCAGGTATTGGGCTTTTGCATATTTAAAGTGGAAATCGGTAATAAAACACTTCTCATTAGAGAAAGGAAGCAGTTTTTAACCTGTTGTACTCATGGAGGGGAGAAATAGCCAGAAATTGGACCCAAGAGTCATCAGTAGAGTCAACACTGCAACTGTGTCACCGGGGTCTTGGATGTGTTTTCAGATCCACAGCAACCTTTGCCTTCTGCAGTCCCTCCACAGGGGACCATGCTGTTAGCTGTCACTTCACCTTACTCAGAAGTCCTGAGCTGTTTTCTGTGGTAGATTCTTCAGTTTGTTTGTGAAGCTTTTACCTCACTGCTTTTTGACTTTCATTCCTCCAAATGGTCACGTTCCTGTTTGTCCCAAAGCAAAATAAATTACAACTAGAACAAACGATAGTTGGAGGATGGTAATTCTTTCTTCTAATAAGAAGGCAGATCTAAACTGTAGGGTCCTGAATATGCAGGGTGAAAGTGCTAGAGGTTATTAATTCTCAAAAACACCTTTTTGCACATAAAAAAGCTGTGCTGTGTGCTGAGTATGTTGTCTCAGAACTCTCTTTTGGCATAAACCAAAGCTGTTGCCTGACCTATGCAATGCATCTCTTAAGGAATGCAAAGTGCTCTATGGGATCATGATGGTTATTAGAGGATGACAATACACTTAGGAATTTCAGGATTCAAGTGTGTACTTGACATACTCCTTCTATGTGTCAAGTGCTTCTATTTCACTTGAAGATTCAGGGAAAGAAAATTGCTTCTGTTCTTCTGCTTGCTGGAAATTGGAAAGCAGATTTAGGTGGTTCTCATTATCCCCTGGCTTATAGTATGGGATTTAGCATTTCTGTGATATCTAATTTATAACCCTTCTGTTGGGGCCTACGATGCCTACTCTCCAAGTTCATGACAGTCTAGTGGCATTTCCAGACACTAAAATTTGTGCTATGAGGCTAAAGGACCTGAGTCACTAATTACCAGTCTAACATCTGACAACTTCACTGGAACAGCAACTTTGGTCCAGATTACCTTCTTGATTAAGTGTTGCCCCTTATGTTGCAAATGGGCTTTATTTAAGAAGTCTTCTAACTGAGGCACCAACAAGGAATACTGTTGTGAGGTTTAAGGCTTCAACAGGAGAGCTATTTCCTGGCACACCATGATTGCAGTGTCTCATCACCAACCTGCCATCTCACACTCTTGGAAGCATCTCCAGGTTGTGATTTGAGAATAACTGCTGCTTCAGCCAGAATAGGAATTACAACATTATGTTTCCAATGCTCTTTCCCCTAAGTTTTAAGCCTTCGTGGAGCAGGGTGCTCCTTACATTGTGGTCGCATATTACAGATGTAAGCAAAACACTGTGCAAGTAAAATTATACACCAAGGTATGGGACCATCTTCTTCCGTCAGTGCTGGCATTGCTGTGGAAAAGTAAAAGTCAAAAGTGAATGTATCTTCTGCAGAAAGTCACTGTATAATACATGAGACTGTCTAAGTATGTACTTAGGTGTTTATATATGCGTCTCATCTCACTAAGGTGCAGCTATTTTCCATGTTATGTAAAAACATTTCGAGGCATATTCTCAGACTTCACTGTTGACCTTCTGGATTTTACTTTCCAATAATACTAGATTATTCTATAAATCTTTGTGTAGTGAGAACTTCTTAGAAAAAAGAGTGAGATTTCTAAATGTGATAGAGTGCTAAATCTCTTCTTGCTGTGGAGGAGTCTCTTTCAGATTTCAGTCACTGTCCAGTAGAGTGTATTTGCTCTGAAGTCCTCATAAAACTCATACAGAGGGGATTTTGAAAAATATCAGGGATCCTGAATTTCACATCAGAATAGATATTTTATTTTAAAACAAAAAGTCCATGGAGATTTTGTTAAAGTTAGTGAGCTAGGGATGTAAATGAGTAACGGCAGACATGCAGTTTAAATTAACAAGAGTTGATAGGCACCTAAGAAATCATGGGACTTATGCAGAGGAAGTAGTTGATTTCCTTCAGTTTTCTTTGAGCAGAAACCTCTGATAAAACATGACAATCCTAGAAAGACATAGCTTCCTGTGTGTCACCTAAAGTCACCACAAATGAAGAAGATTCTTTTCTTCTTGCATGTCTTAAAGTTTTTTTCTCAAGAAGCTTGCTCTTTAGCCAAAAGCTTTAGCAAGTGTGGATGTATAGATGTAGGTGTGAATTCATATAATGGGGATTTACTAAATAAATGCCAACGGGCTTGGCTGATAAAATTATGCAGTGTCTGAGCAGAGAAATTAATTAGAGAACAAAGCAACTATTTACAAACAAATATTTTGGTAACCAACTGTGAAAGCACAAGATTAAGGTGGCCAGTTCTCTTAATTATTTTCCAAGGGTTTGATCTACTACTTATCAGAGTCTTAATTTCCTGAGCTCTTGATGTGTTCACAAGTCTCTAATAAGAGCTGTGGTAGTTTGTTTCTTTTCCCTGGGAAGTTCAATGTCTTCTTTGAGAAAATGCAAAGTGCAGTCCATGCTCTGTTGACACAGCTGTGTCATGTTCACTCTGCATTCATGTAGATACTTATTTTGTCGATTCTGCTTTGGTATGTTTTCAAGGAGATGGGTATTTTAGAAGCATTTTTGTTCAAATAGGAATTTGTAAAAACAATTGGGTTTTTTTCTTTCTTGAAAACAGCTACTTGCCAATTGTTGTCCTCAAACCAATGATCACAATAGACCCTAGTAATTGTGATTGTGCATTTAAAATCCACAATCTCCTCAAATGCAGTGGTTCCAATGATTTTGAGACTAGCCTCCCAAAAATACAAAGGTCTGGTGTGCTGAGGAATGAACAAGCTGAAAATTACCTCTCTTTTAATGTTAGCATTATTGGAGTCTTTTCCATAGTAACCCAGATGTAGTGACAACATTCTTCATGTAAAGTTATTCTTCATTTAACTTTG
Source organism: Upupa epops (assembly GCA_013397515.1). Taxonomy (NCBI): domain Eukaryota; kingdom Metazoa; phylum Chordata; class Aves; order Bucerotiformes; family Upupidae; genus Upupa; species Upupa epops. The sequence continues at coordinate 2,087,791 of VZRI01007808.1, read as the reverse complement.
CATGCACATAAGTTTATGATTAATTGTGGTTATGCCATAACATTGTTCCCAAATCATTCCTAGAACTGTGTAGTGTTAAGGATCTGAAAGAGATTCTCCTGTGCTCCAGAGGTTAAAACAGCTTTAGTCATAAATCCGCATTTCCCCCATCAGCTTTCAGACTTAAAACAGCGCTCAGATTTACAGCATCTTCCTGGAGGTTGCCTGTGGGCTACTCTGTTTTGTGGAATATCCCCAGATTTTCATAATACTTTAACAAAGAAGACAAAGACATCTGGGGGAGACCAGTGTGAGGCCATTTACCATGTAGTCGTGCAGCCTTTGCTGCAGGATAGTTCCTTGCCTGGAGCCATGGTAGCAGCAGGTCTGTCCAACTATGCTTACACCTGGCCAGCACATCACAAGCCCCACACCCTTGCTGCTGTGATACAGATTAATATAAAGGATAAGCAATTTAAAGGCACATCATTCCTAACTGACTGATTGATTGATTTAAAGTGAAGGAGGCAGAACTAAATTTGTTTAAGAACTGTCTTGGATGTCTTGAAAACCAATCGGGAGACAGTTCAGGAAAAGAACACGTGATATTTTGCTACTGATTAGGATTTCAGTATTCACAGCGCTGGGTTCAGTAGTACTTCTAAAAACACCCTATAGGTATTGGTTTTCTTTGCTTCTAGGCAGCCAGGGCTTTTGTTTTTTGAAAGATGTATAGAACTCTCTTCTTTTTGACCCAAAAGGGAATTGAAATTGTATTGGGGATGAAGTAAGATTGATGTTTGTTTATGTGAAGAAATGATTTTGAATGTAGCTGAAGGAAGAAGTTACAGATTTCTCTCATTGCGCTTCCATCCCAACAATGATCTAGGAATGTTTTTGCTAACAAGGATCTAGTAAGGCTTAGGAATTCTGTAATACAACAATTCACACTCTAACTACAAGCTTGGGCTAGTTTGGAAGAGTCAAACTGGTATGATCTTGTCTGCAGAGAGATGCTTTGCAAAGATTGTTGTTCCTGGCTGCTTTTGCAGTCACAGCATTTTGCTGGAAGTGTAATCCTTTTCACTGACAGGACTGCAGTTTCCTTCCTGAATGCTCACACACTCAAAGGAGGACATTCATAGTATGAAAAGCAAGATAGTGTAAAAGCAACATTTTGTCTCAAAACAGGAGGGAAATTGCTGCTGAGGGCCCAGTGTCTTCTCTTTGGCTTTGTCTTGGAAGAGAAGTGCTTGCTTCTTACTAACCATCAGAATTGTGCCATGTTGTGATGCTCTGTCTACGCCTCACCTACAGTTCCAGTATGGTACTTTCCAGGTAATTCTCTCCAATGTGGAGTCGTGTTTGAGTTAGACCATCTTATTTCTGATCACAGTGCTTTCTGCTGCTATTATAATCGGAATGCTTCTGGCTATTCTTATTTGCACCCTTTTTATCTTCCTTGATTGATGTGGAATCTTAATTAACTTGTAGAAGCTGGGATGGGGGAGAGTAGATGTAAGTAGTAGGGTGGAGGGAACACTGCTTCTTTGGAAGAAGATAGCCAAAAAGAGTATTAAAGGCATCTGTGAAAATGTATCTTGGAAAACTCTTCTTGGGGTATTGTATTTATAATCTCAAGCTTCTGCAGAGTCCAGATAAAGGTTACTGCTCCATGCCACATTCTAAAATATAACTATTCCTGGTAAGTCATTGTTCTCCTAGCATACATCATCTTTTGTCTTTATTTCGCAAAATAAATGTGGAACATGATGATCTCTTTTCATTTGCAAATAATTTTCCCTAGAATTCTGCAAGTAGTGGGAGCTGTTTTCTTAGTGGTGCTATCTTCCTGAGGGCTGCAGAACTGGAACCAGGTATGTAATTTGCACTTTACCCAAGACAGACATTAACTTAGCTTCCCTTCTTCAAAAAAACCAGTAGATTATATACAGGCCCTGTGAGATTTTTAAAATTCTCATTTGAATGTGGTAGATGACATGGTTATTCATCCTCATGCCAGAGAAATTAATGACAACTGTTACACCTTACTAACATAAGGCTTCACACAACATCATATTTCTGAAAGGTGCTCTTCACAGAGGACATCTTGGTTCAAAGAAGGGTCAGTGGGAGTTATTTTTATGAATTATTGTGCATTTATACAGCATCTTTTATTCACTGACAATTTATAGCTAATTACACCTAAGAATCCCTATGGGTAAACTGAAGCAGAGCGTTCAGTGAGCACAGTATCAAAAGCAGCTGCTAAGGACACTGGAGATTGTCACTTCTCAATGACATATGGTACTAGTGACACTGCATGGGAACAGCTTCCAGTTTGAGAGCGGGAGACCAACCAGCCACTCTGGTTAAAAGCTAAATGCAGCCACCTTAACAATGCATTATGAAACTCAGCCCCTTGGTGAGGTGCCAAAAGCCATACAGAACAGCAGCTGTGACTTAGGAGAGAGCTAGCTACGCGGAAACTTTTGGTGATGGTTTTGCAGCTGCTCAGGATATATTTTGTGGTAAATGAAACTTGACATTTACATTCGATAAATGTTTGGTTTGCACACAGTCAGAACAAGAAAACCTGGAACCTTCCAGTCTTTTGTGGACCAGTAATTGGGAATTATTTATGAGAAAAATTGTAATATTTCATTTTTATTATATTTTCAGCTAAAGCATATTGAAAACAAAGCTGTCCAGACCAATTCAGTGGAAAGACATACTCTGGCTTGGTTTAAAATAGCCATGAAATGAAAACTTTTATTCTATTCCCTCTTTTTATCATTGATATTACTCTTCTTCAGTAGAAATCACAAATGAGACCAAAGAGAGGGAGTTTTTTTTTCTCAGAAATAGAAATCTTATTTAAAAAAATTATTGCTGAAAATATTTAACATCTCTAGCTCACAGCTAATGTTCTATACAGCCTTTTGGGGTGTAAAACAGAGTGACTTGCACTTATCAGCCGATGTCAGTGTGGTAGACTGTCTACTCAGAAGTGTTGTAGTCTGCCCCAACCTACCTTCATCTTACCAAGAGCTTTTGTTCTCCTTTGGCTACACTGAGTTTGTAATTAAAAAATGTATGTGGTATTTGAACAATACAGTATTTGTTTGATTTGGGGAGTTCTGAACCTGTACTCAAATGTCAGTGAGTTCATATTAGTGTTTGAGTTTCATATTCTGTTGTGTATGTGAAGTCCCATTACGATTCCCTTTGGACAGACACATGCTTTAGATGTATTTTTCACATACTCTTTTTACAAAGAAGCTATTTTCCATTGTTCCACAGATAAAAACTCCTGGCATAGTTTCATATCCTCCGAAATGAGCTGCTAATGCTGGATTTAAATTCTTTCCTGCTGTGAGTTGCCAGGCAACTGCCACACAAATTCACCTGCAAGCAGCTGGTTTTGTCCTTTGTCCCCTTCTCAGGCATGGAAGTAAAAACTCCATCAGGACACCTTGGCTTTGCTGAGCAGGTTGTATTCAGCCAGCTGAACCCATGAAATGGAGCTAGAAAGTCTGCCAGTCCCTCTGTCCAGTGCCTCAGTTTCCATGCTTGGAGAAGCAGTTACCTTGCTCCAGGCATGAAACAAAGCTGGAAACAGCTGAGATTTGTGCTTCCAGCTCCTGTGTCTCAAACATAAAGCATTTTATCCTTAGCGTTCTGAGCACAGATAGAGTTGGTTAAAAATGCCATTTAGCTTAATATTTCTAGGGTTTTTTGTGTGGATTTTTTTGATCAAATACATAGTGGTTTTGGTTTTTTTTGGCAGTGAGAACAGGGAAGCAACCTTCTGAGAATATTTACCAGTATTGATTTAGTCTAGCTTGGGTTGATGATGTTCTGAGTCTACTTGTGTTTTTTAAGCTCACCAAGGGAGCACAAAGCCACTGGCATTATTAGCAAATATTTGTAAGAGCCTAGGCTTTTCCCCTCCCGTGTCTCCAGGCATGCATCCCATCCTTCTAGTTTTGAAGGTAGCTATTTTTTGTAGCTATTTTGATTTTGCTTACAGCAAACATGTGAGCAAGGTCAAAAGTACGTGTACTTTCTATGGTTTCTAATCAGTCAGGAGTGAAGGGAGATTACAACGCGAATGGGACTTACGGATGCAGGATTCAGTTTTTCTGAAACTGATGCTTAGTATCTTTGCTGTGTGATGTGGTCAGACTTTGTTATTTTGGCACTGACCACTGCAAAACTGCTCTCTGGAACAGACCTGACCATGGAGCAGCTCTCAGGAACACATACATATGTGTGTGGGCAAGATATTTTTCTGGAGATCATCAGATCTCAGATCTATTTGAGCTGCACTAATATGTCCCTGGTACATAGTTCTATTCCAAAACTGGACTTAAAAGTTTATATCTTTAGAAAAATCATATTAGAGCTACTCTGGCACATGTTCTGGGCCATGCTTAAATCACTGTGTCTATCACTAATGTTGGATTCTTTTACTCCAACAGTGTTCAACCCAATTTTCTTGTTGCGCACTCTGGCTCTTCCTCAATGACAGTGTATATTAACGCAGGACCAAACCAGCAGAAAGGTGCTCTCACACAGTGCTGGGTCATTCCACCTTTCTTATGTCCTCTGCACAGCTGGCATTTGAAACTATTACCTATTTGGCTGGGGTACAGGAAAAAAAAAGAAGAAAGGATGGCTCATGGTCAGTGTGCTTAGCAGAAAAAAAGGAAGTGTTACCAGTGTGATGTCATCCTGGTGAAATAAGGGGTAATTCACACCTGTAACTTCCATTTCAACTGATGGTATTGCCTCTTCCCACAGTGATGCAGAAACATTAGGGACTCACGTACATTAGGAAAATGTTGGACTCCATAGCCAGTGCAATACATTTTTTATCTTTATGTTGATACAGCAAATAATATGATGCTAGTCCTTGTTCTTTCCTTAATGGGGCATGGCTGTATGTGAAACCAGACACGTCAGTAACCACTACTGCTTATGATAGTAATCGCTGTCTTTCACCACCTTCCTACTGCCAACGCAGTGCATCCAAGTCAGACTACACCAGGCTGGCCCCATCTCACCACACTCTTGTCCTGTGAGGCTACTGTACAGGTGCTGCAGGTGCTACTGTGTCTCCCACTGCTGACAGCAGGCCTGTCAGTAACAACTGAGTGGCTGTCTAAAACTCAGAAGCCTCTAATGGCTAAAAAGATAATTACAAATTGAACACCTTTGTTTCCATCTACTGAAGATCGATCTTTGGATACCACCAGAAAAAGTATGACAGGAGTGCCAGAATGCAAAAGATGAGACTTTTTAAAGAGCCATTTACTTAGCTCAGCTTTGGAGGAGAGAGAGCAGGTTGGATTTGATAAACATTTTGTTGTAAAGACACAAAAATAGCTTCAGTTTGTATCGTAAATTGGCAGAGCAATGAGATGTTTCATTCCAGTGACTACCCAGCCTGAGGGCTTTAGTTACTGAAAGAATTGTTTACTTAATACCAACCACTAATAGTTAAATCATTTTCAGATGCACAGACCTAAACTAATGCTAAGAGCTGTTTAAGTGGGACTGCTGGGTTTAAATCTAAACGTTATTTTTATAATTTGCTCTTGTGCATACTCTTCATCATAATATACGTGTTGATCACTCCAGGTTCACAGCAGTGCTCTTGGCCAATGGCAACTGCACTGCAGTTTCACAGTCAGTTTATTGTGAAGAGTGAGTTATTAAAATAGATTTATTACACCATCCAAGGTCTTCTTTTGGCAAACATTTACTGTAAAGCTCCAAACTTTCTGCAGGAGTCCGTGTACCAAAACAGTTTCAAGAGGCAAGCAATGAATTGATTTTATTCTGTGCATCAAAAATCTTATCCTGTAGTGTAGTCATCACAGTTAATGTTGTGAATGTAAAAAAGCTTAATAGCATAGGCTTAGTCAGGCACGCTGTGCTATTGCTCGCTGCTTGCTTTTTGAACGTGTCACATTTATGCACTTTATTGACTTAACAAACAGGTTCGTGTTCACAACGGTTGGTGTTTTTTCTACTGCATCAATGAAGCATTTTTTTCCTGAAAAAAACAACAAGTTCATACAGAAATCAGAAATAAAACATTTTTGAGCACATTTGAGAGCATCTATCAAACCATTTGCAATTATTTCACTATTTCCTTGTATGTAAGATCTTTCAACTCTGTTTAACTGTTTCCCTCAAAAGCTTAACAACATAGAGGAAATGTTCTAATGTGTTTGAGAGAGGTTAGCATATATCTTGATGTGCTTCCATAGGTGTAGATAGATATCAAGAGATCTGACTACTATATACCCTATGTAATCCTGGCCTCGATCAGGAATAGCATGGTCAGCAGGAGAAGGGAAGTTCTCATGCTCTTGTACTTGGCCCTTGTGAAGCCTCATCTTGAATACTGTGTTCAGTTCTGGTCCCCTCATTACACAAAAGACATTGAGATGTTGAAGCACTTCCAGCGCAGAGCTACCAAACTTGGAGGTGTTTAGAGTACAGGTCGTATGAGGAGAGACTGAGAGCTGCACAGGTTTAGTTTGGAGAGGTGAAGGTTGAGGGGGTCCTGNTGATTGCTGTCTACAACTACTTGAGCAGAGGTTGTAGAGGGGTGGGTGTTGGCCTCTTCTCCTTGGTAACTGATGACAGAACCAGGGGCAATGGTCTGAAGTTAAGGCAGGGGAGGTTTAGATTGGATCTTAGGAAGAATTCCTCCACAGAAAGAGTGATGAGGCACTGGAATGGCCTTCCCAGGGAGGTGTTAAGAAGCGTGTAGTCACGGTGCTTTGTAGCAGGCTAAGGTGGCAGAACAGAGGGGATTATTTTGTGTTTTTTCATCTATCAGGTATTTAGGTATTTGTGAGTGTGGGTACAGTTGGACTTGGTGACCTAGGAGGTCCTTTGCAACCATGTTCATTCTGTGATTCTGGGACACAGAGAGGACGTGGAAAATAGAAGAGAGGACTTGGAAAAATGTATATTAGGTTATTATATCGATCCATTTCTGCTCTAGATTACCCTTCTTAAACTTTAAAACTTGCACTTAAGAGGAAGCCCATCAGGCACTGAATGGCATTGCACTTGGTAGAGGTAAAAATACCAACGAGATGTTTTCTATGGTTACTGTTTAGAACAAAATGAGGAAGGTGTAGGAGTTGGGTTCTTTTCTGGGGGCGTGTGTTATTTTTTCAGTATAAACTGCCTATGAGAGCAAACATTTTAAGAGCTTGGAGTTAAACATACAAAAAAATATAGCAGGAACTCTACGAAGAAGCCCAGCCAGGGACTTGTAATTAAACCAGAAAAGGTCGCTGACAGCAATGATGCACCTCATACCAAATTAGCTCTTGTTTCTGCTCCTACTGAATGAATAATTAACACTCTGAACTTGTACAGCTACTTAGCATCAGGGCTACGACATAGACTCACAAAAGGAGAGCAAAGCTGTACTAATAAAACGGTTATTACAACCTTGACCTCTGTGTAGTGTAAATAAAAAGTGAATCTTAGTGGGGCTAATGACTTAACCTCTGTTAATTTAGGGCTTCTGGGGGTTTTGGCACATAACTTTAGAATAATTTCCTATTGCTGTTCCTCTGCCATCTCTGCTTTTCTTCTGTTGCAGTAGAACTGGCTGGCAGCTATCCTGTAGCATGAGAAAGAATGATACCACAGGTAATTTAAGTGTAGCCACTGAGATCAACTCTTATTCAGCTTCATTTTAGTGATACCTTCTCATAACCAACTGTACTTTTCATTCCGTAGTATCATTCGGGGAAAACCTCATCAAATGCTGTGTAACATCTCTTGTCTTTCTGCTAATTGTAGAAATTGTTCTAGTTTGTTTAAACAGTTCTATTTCAAGGTTTCGTGTCAGTAACAATCCTCAGTTGGTTGTGGTACTGTTCCAGTCAGTACCATTGTAGAGCTAGCTGCCATCCAGCTATTGATCTTTGAATAAAAAAAAAAGAAGAATGGTTTTTACCCCAATTAAGAACAGGGTATTTTGAAACACATCTCTGTCTGAGAATCATTGTAGAGCAGAAATGTTTTGGCAGAATAAAATTCAATGGTCTGGAAGAATGTGGCTTGCAAAGAAACTACTTTACATCCTCCTTTTGTATCGAGACAAGTTCTTGGCAGGAGGAGTTTGTCTTAATTTTGTGGTATGAACTCTAGTAAGTAAAAGAACTCTAATCATTGAACAACTACTGAACCTAACAGTACCAAAGGGCAAGCCTCCTGCACCACAAATCAGTAAGCCACTCTGACAGCAGCCCAAAGGAGCACTGCAGAATGTACTACAAGTGTTCCACTCTTGCACTCCCACCTAAGGGAGATACAACCTTTCTTGATCCTAAGCACCCTATTGGAAGTGAACACTGAGCTTAATTGCAACAGTAGATTTTAATCAGTGAATGGGGATGGACACTTTTCAGGCACAGCCTTAGCACTGAAGACCAATTGTCTTATAAAAATGACCTGCAAGGGGAGTAGGATGAATGAACTTGCTTTTATATGGAAATGCATCTCTGTTGTTTGTGGAAAAAAAATCCCTCAGACAGCTCAAAGCCAATCCTACGTGGACAAATCTTCTGAATAAGATATTTATTGTTCTAGCAACATGCTGAGACACCCAACATGGAGAAATGAAGTGCTTGATGTTTGCAAGATGTAATAAAGATGTATGTCTGTTTGAGTGCTTGTATAAAGTCATCTGGGAGGGAAAGACTCCTAGTGGTTGGTCCACTTGGTTCATCAGTGCAGTAAAGTACAGTTTAAATAATTCATTAGAAATGTGTTATAGACTTGTTATTAGTTCTTTGCAGTATTATTTACTCATATTTCTATGAAAAAGCGAGGAATATTTAGCTTTTACAGGAATGAGAGACACCACTTTCCAATACAAATTCGTAGCCAGCGATCCCCAGGTAGCACACAGTAGCTTTCACTTTCCCAGCACACAGGTTCAACTGAAATGACTTACAAAACAGTAGTTAATTGTGAAACAATGGTGGAAATACAATCACTTAGTGCAGGAAGGTGTTTGTTGCTTCTGTGTTGGATAGCACCTTGAAGGACTGTGGCAGAGACTGCAGGAAAAGCATTAAGGTCAGAAGGCATCTCTGAAGGTCTCCAAGTCCATGCTCATCTTCTAAAGGAAGGACTAACTTCAGACAATGAAAAAGTTTCTCTGAGCTATTTTGAGCTTAATTTTGGAAATCTCCAAGGGAACTCTTAGAAATGAAGTCTACAGCTAAAACAGGTATCCATATCATGTCAGCTAAAAAGGCAACTATTTTAGAGTGGAGTTTGTGGCAACGGAGAACATGAGGCAAGATGGGTTTGCATGTGTTACTGTCTGAAAATCTGGGCTTTTTGGAGGAGGGATGAAGTAAGTCTAGAGTTGCATTTAAGTGATTACATATCCAGTGTGTGTCCACCTGAGGGTTTACTTTAGCACACTCCAAGATGTGAGTCCTTTATAACCCAAAGCTATCCACTTGCTCTTGCCTTCCCATCACCTCATGAAGTTCTTCACTCTGAGAATGGTGAGAGCCTGGAATAGGTTGCCCAGGGAGGTGGTTGGGGCCCCATCCCTGGAGATGTTTATGGCTGGGCTGGATGAGGCTCTGGCCAGCCTGCTCTAGGGTGAGGTGTCCCTGCCCATGGCAGGGGGGTTGGAGCTGGATAATCCTGTGGTCCCTTCCAACCCTGATTAATCAATATATATAACTTGTTCCCAGTGAGGGTGACAGGACACTGGAGGGGGCTGCCCAAGGGGTCTGTGGAGTCTCCTTATCTGGAGGTGTTTGAAACCCACCTGGACTTGGTCTGAGTGATCCTACTGTGGCAGGGGGATTGGACTAGATGATCTTTCAAGGTCCCTTCTGATCCCTGATGATTCTATGATTCTACGAAGTATGTAAGGGTAAAGTTGCTTTAGTCATCTCAGAAAGAATCTTTTTTTGAGGTCATAGTACAAAATTAACGTGAAATGAGATCACCATTGTTGAAATGCTGCAACATCTTAAGAAAACATAAGCATGTGATACTTCTATCATAGTAACACTGAAGTGAAAAAAAAAGGGGGATACAGAGGAAAAAGTTGGAAGGACTGTGTTAATCTGTTGACTAGATTTTCACCAAGGCATTCTACAGCACAATAGGTGTAAGAAATGCAGATGTTCCTAGAGATCCACCCAGTCTTGGCAGCATTGATCACAAACTGCAACAGTCAGAAAATAATATACTGTGCCATTAGCAGATCTTTGTCTGTGATCAGTGCTTAGGAGGAAGAAAAAAGCTTTTGTGTCTGGTGTATTCACTTCCATTCAGAAGTGCTCTGGGCACAAGGAAGGGGCACAGGCACAGGAGTAGTGGATGAGCTCTGCAAGAGAGGGAAGAGAGTGCTGAAGGCAAAGTTGTTTAAATACACAATTCATCTTTCCAAAGTCTATACCTTCGGCGAGTTCATTTTGTCATTCGCAAAGGTGCAGCAGTGAGGCACAAAGGTTAGAGACTTTCTCTACCAAGGAGGTATTTATGAGCTTTTAAGTAAAAAAGAGAGAAAAATATTTTTATTAGAGGGAGGCTGCCAGAAGGGAAATTGATTCACTGACTCTGTGTGAGAAAGTAAATATGTCCCTTTCACCTTAAATCGGTGCATCAAGCTCTGGAAAGTCCAATTATCTTGACAAAAATGATTTAACAAATAACTGAACAATAGGAGTGGAAGGCAGGAGGTGGAGGAGATAGGCACTGAAGGAGGGCAAAGTTACTGCAGGAATTGGGCCTTAGGCAGCGTATGATGAAAAAATTTGGAGGTGGAACAGAAGACAGTCCTGGAGGACTTTGTACTAGTGAAGATTTATTTGGCAGCAGAATCCCTGTGTTTCACATTTAATAATAAGATGTATTGTTACAGTTTCTGGCTTAAAAATGAATTCTAAACCATTTCTGAAGTATAGCTGAAGGCATATCTATACATTTTTTAAAAAGAAACAGTTCTTGTTTTTATCCTTAAGCTTTATTGAAGTTATAGTCTTCCCAAATTGTTCTTAAACTCCCTAACCTGAGACATTGATTAATGGGCTGAGAACAAAAGAGGCTGTAAGTATTGTCGGTGCTAAGTGTTTCTTTGCTTTTATTTACAATTCTTTGGCTTGAAAGCTAAGCATGCTGTTGTCTTAATCGGCTGGTAATTAAACTGCTACTTAATGATGTCAGCCTAATGAAGTCACCTGGAAGTGTTCTGGATGGGCTGGGAAACATGATAGTCAGGGCAAATTCGTGATTATTGGATTGTGAAGTGGGACCATGCTGAATCAGAAGTAATTAGGGGGACCTGGGTGACTTGGCCAATATGCCCATGGGGAGCTGTGGCTCCTGCTTTGATGTCTATGTGACTGCTCTTGGAAGAGGGTGGTGTTCTGCTGGCTGGGTCAAAACCGTGAGTTTGAAGGAGGAAAACAGCAGTACTGTCCTCCCTTTAATGTTTTTCATCTTTTTCAGAGTGGGGAATGGTATCATAATAGAATGAGTTTAGAAGATAGGTGTACAATTATTTCTATAACTTAAGTTAGCTGGTACCAAAATACGCAGTAAGCACTGTAAATATTTTTCATCTAGTTCTGTAAAGGTTGCCTTTCTCTTAATAATGTACCTAAACAAAATCCTGATGTGCAGGTTAAGTTCCAACAGATTCAAACTTGTGGTAGGAATACTATTGCTTCAGTTGTTCAGATGACACTGACACAGTTTGTATAGGGTTTGGGTTTGGTTCCTCTTACTGTGTTTTTTCTTGTGATGAAGCTGCTGTTTAAGAAATGCAGGTGGCTCGGGGTTGGTGGGAGTGCAAGAGTGTCCACCAGTAGTTGCCTTTGTTTTTTTTCATATTCCTTTGTGCTGTCTGTTGGGTTAAATTAATAAGATAAGCATAATAATTTTTGGAAAACTGGGCTCAAAGAGGAGGGAAAAATAACCTGGGTACATTACACCCAAAGCAAGCTGCTGCCTAATTAGCAATTTCCCTATGATATGAAGTAATGTTTGTAAAAATATTGATTCATCTAAAAAATGCAATTATGTTTTCTATCCCAGCTAATTCTGCCAGAACCTCTTCTATAACCTTCCTACTTTGATGATTAGAAATCCATTCATTGGCATTTTCTAAGCATTGCAATAATTTAGAAGTGTTGTGAGGACCAACAGTAGGTTTTTGTGATGCTATGCAATAGTAAAATGAAGCATGAAATACAATCCTTCTCTTTTATTCCTAACACCTCCTTTTTCTATGTGGCTAGAAAGAAGAAAACATTCCTTATCAAAGAGATACTCTTAAACTTTCTCTTATAATTTCTATTGAAGCTCTTTAGAAAAGTTGACTCATATTATGCAAAAGAACGTGTATTTTAAAAACTGAAAGTTGTTGCTGGAATGAAGGCTTTGCCTTCCTAATTAATTTTTTTTAATGTTAATATAGTTTTATGAATATCTACCCAACCTCCACGGACTTCATTATACATTGTAGCTGCAAGCCCACTTTATTGCTCCCCAGCCTCCTGTGCAATTCAAATAACTCCATCATATTTTACAACAGCAGAGAATTCCTACTGTGCTTTTTGTGGCTTTGTGATTGTCAATGTATAATGCCTGAAAATTAGCATTTTGAATTTATTATCACAGTCAACCTACCTATGGAATAAATGCATCATTTTATACGCTACATGTTTATTATTCAACATCAGCAGGACAGTATTAAAGCTTGTGAGATTAGATCTTTTCCCTTCCACTCTATATTTTATTTGCACTTTAATCCACTTCTTTTGCTTTTTCTTAAATTTTGCTTTAGTGAACTATAAACCTCTGCTAAATTCTCCCTAGAAACTGAGTTGATACAAGTCACCAATGAATTACAACAGGACACCTAAACTTGTGAGAGCTGGCACATTAAATTTGGAATTTAATTCCATTTAATTCCATTAAATTTGGAATTTAAAATTCTGTTTGGGCCTGTTTCTGTGACCAGTCACAGAAGGGAAACCAACAGATCCACAGTGTGCAATGGAGGCACTTCTCCCACTGAACCGGCTGCTCTGAAGTCACAGGTGAGGCAGTCATGCAGGTGGAGAGGACCTCAAATAGTGTAGATTAGTCATGGTGCTCCACATCACCTCCTAGGTGTAATGATTAGAGAGCCAGCACTCAAACAAAGATGCGGGTGGGTGCTGTGAATTGTTTGCTTTCATGATGAAGATTAAATCTATTCTCTGTTCAGTGTGAACTCAGTACTTATAAAATGTGCTTCTATGTTGTAAGCCTGCAGAGGGAACTGCGAGTTAATAGACCATTTGTCTTGCTTGTATAATTTGAGTTTATTGTCTGCCATCATCTATGTGTGGTTTGTATGGAAATGTTGCTTTTTTTGGTGAAAAGACCTTGTAGTTGTTCCGAAGGGTTGTTTTTTTAGCTTTCTTCTATGTTTATGGTACCTCTATAAACTGTTAATGGAAGCAAGTTGTAAAAGTCAAAATTTTGGAAAAAGCAAAGCACCTGGAAGATTATGTTCATCATAACTCGGCACAGAAAGGCTCTCTGAAATACACTTATCTATTGTTCTCATGGTCACAGTTACAAGACTCGATATTCTTACGAGGTTTAGTTTTGCATTGTCTGCCTGATACAAGGACTGTCTTGAAAGGTGAAAAGTTTCTAACGGTATGCTTACAGCACATCATTGGCAGTCCAACACAGACACTGCTCTAGTCCCCATTTTTCAAAGCTGGCTGGTGATACCACTGTCTGAGTTTCAAAGCACAGACTGTGCCTTTAAGCACTTACAGAATCATAAGGGATCGGGAGGGACCTTGCAATTATGGACCTGGAAGTAACCTCGAAAGATCATCAAATCCAATCCCCCTGCCACAGCAGGATCACCCAGACCAGGTCCAGGTGGGTTTAAAATGTCTCCAGAAAGGAAGACTCCACAACCCCCCCTGCCTCGGCAGCCCCCTCCAGTGTCCCATCACCCTCCCTCTCTGCCATCCATTACTCTGTTCCTTAAACTGAAGCTTAATGTTTCACCTTGTTTTCTTGTAGTCTTTGTCTCTCCTACCAAATCCAAACTAGATTTTGTACAATCTCCTCCCTAGAAGCGGAGCTGGAAACTGTCAGTAGCAGTGATGCAAATTTATAGGCAGGAGTATGTGCTGTATGAAAGCATCCAGGCGTTGATGGGGAAAAGGCTTACCCTGTGACAAGTAATAGGATTTAATCATTTGAATAACTGCAGAAAATTCTCAAAACGAGTAAGAGCACCACATTCAAACCTGTATATTATGCGTTCTGTTCCCTAAGGTGTAAGAAAACCTGTCTGTGTTTTGAAAGGCTCGGTCCTTTGCTATTGTAATACTCGCTGGATTGCTTCGTTCCGTGAATATCTACACACATATTTATGAAAGTAAAGAGAGGTAGTGGGATGATTTGGGTTTTTTTGAATCTGAAAACAAAGCAGCCTTTTTCCTTGAGCATGGATTTTGCAGAGCAGTAGTAGCAGTGGGCTTTTGCAAAGACATGACTGCTGTTTAATGCGTTAGCTTTGTGAAGTCTTTCCCAGTGAAATGCTTAAAGATGTGCCTTGGAAGTGTGCGTTTCAGTTATCGCTTTGTATGGATACCCTATAAAAATCCACTTCTCTTGCATTTTCCTGGATTTTGTTTTCCTGGTCAGTGCAGTTCTGTGCTTGTAAAATAAAAAAAGCTGTTGTGTCAGACCAAGGCTTTAGCACCTGAAAATGATGCTGTCTGTGCCGCTGAATGCATGCAGGCAGAACAAACGGCTCCCTTATTTTTAGGTGTGAGTTTATGCCAGTGCAGAATAATCTCATTGACGGGAGATACCTTTACCCTAATTGCTCGTGGATGTTTTGTCAGAATTTCAGGCTTTCCGTTGACCAAAGAGACTTCCTTGTTCCCGGTACCCGCCTACAATCAATCTGCAAAATAGCAGAGAGGCAGTAGAATAAGAGAAGGGCAGAGATTAAAAACATAGCCAGGAAAATGCTTGAGAAGAAAGTAATTTGCTTTGACCTAAGCAATAAATCTACAGGGCAATAATGACCATCTCGACACAAGCAGTGACATTGATAAAGTACAGTGTCCCAGGCTTTATCCCCTCTGAACCTTGAAGAGTTTCCTGATCATCTATGCCACTCTTCAAGCTGGGCCATCAAAGATCAGCTGTAAACAGATGGGTGAGAGGCATTTGCTAACTTAATGTGATTACCTGCTGTGCTAATGAGGAATGTCATTCCTATTTCTGTGGAGAACACCAAGTTACACAATCCTTAAAACTAGCACACACATAACTCAAGGTTCAGCTAACTCCAAAGGCTTGATCTGAACAAATAAGCAGGAAGGGATTCAGGGGGATTCAATTAATGAAACTCCATACTTAACTCAGCTACTCAGGACTGGGTTTTACAGCAAATATTGATCACTGTTTGGAGACCTTAAAGCATGAGATGAAGAGCCAGAGAGAGCTGACATTTGACCCACAGGAGTTTTCTGAACTTTTCTTCTCTCTCATGCAGGAATAAAGTGAATGTTTTGCTTTTCAGAGGAAAAATAGGGGGTTTTTAACTCTAGAAGACATCTTAAACTAAGGGATTAAATTTTGGTGGGGGGAAATACAACAAAAATGAAAATATTTGCAGTCAACTTGCTGAAAGATCAAATTGTTCTTTCTCACTCCTGCAATGTCTCAACAAAGTAGGTTTAAGCTTCCAGGCTACAATATTTTCTAGGTGCCAAAGGTTTCGGAAATTCAGTGTATTGTATTTCTGAATATTTAACTTTAAACAAAGGAGCTGTGTAGTTTCAAATTTAACAATGTGCTCTGGACCCAAGGCACAAGCTTTCTTTCAAGGTGTAGGAAAATGCAGAGGAGTTGTCTTCTTCCTTTTATGGCAGCACTACTGAGCCCTGTGTGCATCTCCTTCCTCTCTCCAGCTAAGGACATTTTAGCTTCCCTGTTGATTTTCTTCTCTTTGTAAGAAGCAAGTAATCAGTGTTCAGTTCAGTCCACACTCTGTGCCTTAATTACAAAATGAGTCCTTTCTCCTGGGCTTTCTTTTTCATGTGCTTAAATCAGTTTCTACTATGAATTGTGACTCTGGCTGAATATCTAAATTATTTGTAGAGTAAGGAACTAGAAAATTTAGGTGCACAAGTTCCATGCAGAATTAGAGGATACGTTTCTCGAGTAAAGTGGCAAAAGAAATGTAAAGCAATGCTTTTGCAATCCCAGTCTCTCTTTGAAAGATGTTCCAATAAATAGGCTTGCTTTTTTAATATCTGTCACATGATTTTTCTCCAGCTCTGTCTTGGCTTCTTTCTCATCACAGTGCTTTGCCCAGACCATGCTGTAACCCTGTGCAGATAGTGTTTTATCATAAAGCACTGACAGACCCTTCGCTGTAGCTGCGCTTGTCTCTGCTGCTGTGTGTTCTGAAATGCTGCTGTTATTAAACCTGCAGCAGGAATGCATAATTACCCTCACAGCAACCCTGCCTCTGGAATGATATGGCCTTCCTGGAAAACATAAAGTAGGGAGAACTTATCCCTCTATAGATTGTCTTGGAGATAAATGGCATCCTGAAGTGTTTTACATTATACAAGAGCTATAAACTTTTGACGTTGGCTCTTCTAATGAAATGCTTAAAAGTAATGTTTTATTGGCAGTCTGCTGGGAATCAAACTGAGTCTGAACCAAAGAATGTGAACCTAATACAATTCTTCCTTTCAGGCATGTCACACCAAGGCATCAGGGAGCAAAATTAAAGCTTGTCGGTTGTTTCCTGGTATGCACGGCTGTGCAGACAGGTTGTCTCCTCAGATGTATGAACAGCAACTCTTTTCTAAAGATGCAGCAAGATAAAATCACAGAATCATTGAGGCTGGAAAAGACCTCTGAGATCATCAAGTGCAGCCTATGACCTAACATGCCCACATCAGCTAGACCATGGCACTAAGTGCCACATCCACTATTTATCCTTGTTGCAGTGCTAGGACTCACAGTCAGTTAATCAGCCAGCTCTCCTGTTCTGGACTCCTGAACCCATCTTTCATGGTCACTAAGTTCTCACCAGACTCAGTTACTTGAGAGTCTGTTGCCTAGAGGAAATTACTTAATAAGATGCATTCTCCCTTTTGTGGTGCAAGCACAAATAGAGGGGAGTTAAGCAACTATAGGATGGCAACTAGGAAAATGGTCAAAAGCACACACACTTCTGAGGAGATATCCTGAATGGTAGTGTAGTGTGTGTTTTACAACTGCCATCACTGTGGTATGGGAGTGCATGGACAGGAGGTTCGTGAGAAGGAGCAACTATTTGCTTTGTGCTGAAACTAAACAAAATGCTGCTGCAAAAGGCTGAACAACTTTCTGAAGCTGCTCATGAGTGGATTTCAAAGGGCTGTAACAGGCATATCTTGATAGTCTTCCTTGTCGTCAACACAATAAGACCAATCTGTCCTGAAACAAGACTTTGAAATAAAATAACAACAAACTATCCTTCAGAAGGATGGTAATAGCTAGGCAGTGCTCCATGGCTTTGATTACAAGATGCTTTAAGATACTTATAAAGTTCAAGCAGTCACTTGTAAGAATGAATTTCCCTCCACGGATATTACAGGTAAAGGCTTATTGTTTCTGTATGGAAATGTTATTTTTTTTGTTAATTTTTTTTTTTTTGGGCAGAAACTTAGTAAATTATAAACTCTTTGCATAAGCGGAGCTACAGCATTTGAGCTCGGTAGAATGGTAATGAACAATCCAGTATGACAGATGAATGAAATGATGGATGGAGAGAGCTGAAATAGCTGAACAGTGATGCTTTGCTTGCCATTGCCACATACTCTGAACAGATGTCTCCAATGTGAAGTCAGGTAGCAAATATGGCAAGTGCTTATGTGTCCTTAATCTGGACTCAATAGACTTAGAATAAAAGCTACACTGGAATTTTTTTCCCCTTTCACCCTAATGTTTAATCTCTTCCCATTCCCTTGCCTTCAGAAAAGCAATGGTGTCACTGATTACAGAACACCAACTTATCCTGTTAGCTCTGGCCAGACTTTTTTACTCCATAGGTCCGAACACAAATGAACAGAGAGTAGTGGTTCACTGAACCCACAGCTGTGTTTCTCAGTCTCCTAAAATGGCAGAGGACTTGCACTCAGTGAAGCCATATGGCTTGAAACAAAGAACATTCACATTGCTCTGTATTCCCCTTGGTTTCCTGGACCGGTGGAGCAGATCAGTGCCTTCCAGCTCATTCATCCACGGCTTCACATGGTTTCTTTATATGGACTTTTCAAGTATTCTGGATTTCCAGCCCTACCCAGTCTAATGCACTGGATACTGGAAGATGTAAGAAAAACAAGGTGGTGGTATTTTTTTCTCCCAGTCACAACCCTTTCCTCCTCCATCTTTCTCCTGCAGATTTTTTTGGTACTTCAGGGTTAATATCATAGAGTGGCAATTACTCAAAATCAAAAACACTCTTAGAAATGACAAATCGGTCCTTAACACAAGTACCAGGTCCAGACCCTGCTAAGGAAAGATGTTTGCTTTATTAGAAGTTGCTGCTTTAGGGTGTCATCACTGTGACAGAATCTTTAAACATCCCCAAACTGAAAGCAAGTGAAATAACAGGTATTGATTCTTCACTAACATGGTTTAATGTATTTTGAAAGATATTGGCAGACTTCTAACTAAGCTCTCTCCATATTTGCTAGGTTCTTATTGAACCATAATAATTTTTCTTTATATACTTTTCAGGGAGAGGTTTATTGCAGTGGTTTTTCTGTAGGTAGATCAGAGCTTCCCCACACCAAACAGATTTTTAAAGAAAATATAATAATTGAGTAAAATTGTGTTTTTAAAACTTTTCCTTCCATGCAGTGTGGAGACAAAATAAAAACCTGTATCGAGTAGTTGGGTTTTCTCGCTTTCTCTTCAATAAAGTACAGCTGGAACAACTATTGGCTGTGGCTGTAACACAACTTTGTGAGATGAACAGTCTTCGGTAGACATTGAAACTTAATTCTCTAAGTCGAAAACCATCAGAAGTTTCATTTATGGCTAAAGTCAGCTGGCAGGATATAGGCTTCAGTTTGATTCAGGCCTTTCTTGTAAGCAATAAAAAGACTCCATGAGTTCATGATGCTATGTTACCAGGATGAACAAAGTTGACTGGTTGCTTAAATTAAAATTAATTGATTTTTTTTTTTTCAACTTCTATTGATTTTCTTAAAGGAAAATAACCTGTAGGGTAAGATTTTATACCTCCAAGTGTTGACAACAAAACAGGTAATAGGGAGATACAGCAAATAAGAAAATCTACCTGCTGTACAGACCCAGGGTGTTTTTACGTTTAATTATTTTGATATCAATCAATTGCTTGTTCAGAGCTTCCTCTATTGTCATCATGAATACAAGTTATAGATTTGAGGCTTGATTTTTCTTCTCATGGTGTTTAAATGACTTTAGTTTTTGCTATATGTCTATTTTCATGGTGGTTGTTCTCATGTGTCTCTGTTTATAGAGCGTCTGTGCCAACAACATAACTTAAAAGAGAACAATTTTTATGCTGTTTTAAAGTATAAAGAATGTTTACCTTAAAAATATTTCTAATTAGATGTTTGTTCAGATGAAGGGTCAGAGAAGCAGAATACGCCTAGTCCAACAGAAAACAAAATCAAGTATTTACAAACATCTTTTCAACAAGAAGCATCAGTAACACTTTCAGTGGTTGCTGCACAATAAATCACTTTGAAAGGAACGTTGTTGAGGAAATTGTGACCAGTCACAACAGGGAAAAGCAGAGGTTCTCAGTGTAAATGTTTATCTTGTTACTTATTCCTCTAGCCCTATTTTCTGTGATTCATGTTTGCTCTTAATATGATTTCTGTACATTTCATAGAAAATATTTTGATAGTTGTGCTACCCTTCAGCATTGAGTAGTTCCTAGTCTGTGCATCTTCCCAGGGAGACCCTAAAGTGTATTCATCACAGCTGGCAAAACAGCCCTTGAAGACCATGAAGAAATAGAACAGCCACAACCTTGGCAAAGGGGGTTATCTTATTCTGGCTTACACTTAAAGTACAACATGAAGAAGAATTTGGAATAAAATATATTCTTTTAATGAAGCCAGTATGAAATTTAGTAACAGAATGTAATCTTGGCAGCGTAATTATTGCCACCCAGAATGCTAGCTATTAAGGAAATATTTTACTTGTTGCAAGCAGCATGGGTGAGTAAGCACTGCCTTTCCTGAAAATGCTTTTGCTCATTCCAGGTGTAACTGTGATGCTGGAGGTCAAGTGACAGGGTACTTGAGCAAGGCAGCTGTTCCTAGAAAGCATCCCCTGAAGCGCCTTAGGATGGTTTTGGAGAAGAGCTTGGCTGTGTAGCTAAGAGAATGCAGGGGTGGAGCAGTTTGAGAGCTCAACATATAGCAATTAAAAGGCCTCGCGAAATGTTAAGAAAGTCGGAGAATCTCGGTGCCAGAGCTCCCAAATGATAGCATTGACCGTGTGCTACAGAAGGTGGCTCTTTGGGAATCGTCTGTGTGATGCTTTTGTTGAATTCAGATTGCCAGAGATCAGAATTCATGGCATCATTCTGAAGTCTTTAAGATCATAATTAAAGCTGAGAAAATCAGTGTTCTTGTCCGAAAATAGAAGTCCTTTCTAACGTTAATGATTGTGTGAAAACAGAAGCATTCAAACAGTTATGATTTCTGGCCTGCACGCATTTCAAATATCTGTTTCAGATGCACTGTGAAATTAATGAGCAAAATTCATTTAGTTTTTTCAGCTTGTCTGTTCAAGGTGACCTTGTGTGAAGTTTTTCTGTGGTTGATTAAGGTGGCTCTGCATGTTCTGTTCATTTTGCATATCCGTTTGCATTTATTCTAAGAAAAACATAAAATGAAACCCTGCTAAAAATAATGATCAGGCTCTCAGCTCAGCAAAAGTGATGGTAGATGAAGGATTCTGTCAGAATCCTCTCGTCATTGTTTTCACTCCAGATATGGTGATGACTTTTCTGTTCAGTGGTCAAATGCTTTCTGCACAGCAAGAGTAAGGGAAAACAAGCTGTATTTGTACATGCTGATGAAATGTGAATGGAAGATGAAAGTTCCTTGCAGTCTGTGCTGGCAGCAGAAATAATTGGAAAGTTGCTATCCTTTGTGCAGAACAATGTGCTCTGTGGCTTAGGTGACTGAAAATTTCCAAGCAGTTCTCTGCAGAGCGAGGGTCAGTGCTTGTGACTGGCTGAGTAGGGAAAGCACATCCCTATCTCAAGAATATCTCACGTTATGCAGCTCGGAGAAATATTTAACACCTGTTCTATATGCTTAGAGCATCTCCCGTACTCCACCCATGCCTCACCCTTATTTCTTATTGGTCTCTACAAGAAAGTGCTCAGCAGGACAATTGTGTGTTAGGATGCTGTTGATCACAACCGTTTGTGTTTTACTAATCAAAGCCATAAAAATCCTCAAGTAGGTTACATTTTTACCTGCCTGAAATATTTGCAGGATTTATGGTGGCAGATATTAAATCTGAGGATTATTTCTACAGCTAGCAAAAAGAAAAACATCAGCTCAGGGCTCCCATATGTCTACATTAAAAGATAATACCAGCTATTCATGTCTATGGGAAGATCTCAGCTACTATTAGATGGTCTGTATCAATGGCTACAGGCCACGCTGCTAAACCTCCTCTAATGGGGCTCCATTCCTCTTCTGAAGCACTGGCATCCAGCTGAGCACCGCATGAAGAGGAAGGATGGTGCTCTCCGCCAGGCGGAAGAATTTACATTCCTTAACGTATTGCCTGCGGATGATGTGCTAACTTGGCTCTGAGGGTTTTTCAGCAAACAGTGGGAGCTGAGCTAACTGACTTCCCAAGGTACTTTTCTAGAATGAGATGTGAGAGGGCAGCTGACAGCAAGAGGAATGGAGAGGGAACAGAGGACTGGAGGATAGGAATATCAGAGAAATGCAGAGTGTGGGAGGAGATTCCTGAAGGCAAAAGCATGGGAGGAAAGAAGTTGATTGGCAAGGGAAAGTGTGACAAAAGGATGTAGTGAAAAGCAAAGCAAGATCTCTAAGAAATACAAATGTCCTAAATGTTAGGTATGAATGCTGGCCTGAAAGAAAAGCACGAGGTCTCAGTGGAGTGTAATTAGCATTTAAGAGGAGTGTTGAGGCTGGGATAGGGAGCCAGATGACAGAAGAGCCATATGAGTTGTGTGGCAGGTAGGGAAGTGAATTCCCCTTGTTGCTTGTGGGGAAAGGAAATTGCAATGAGACAGAGCCTGTAGAAGAGGAGAAAATATCATGTAGTCAGATGTGGATGAGGGCTGTGACAGCTTTTAAAGGAAAGGAGGAACTGTCTGAGCAGAGTGGGATTTTCCTCCCAGTCTTCTCTTCAGAAAGATCAGTGGGTAAGAGGGTGAATCGTCTGGGGCACAGCAAGAGTACAAACGTACAAGTGTTAAAAATGAGAGAGCAGTGCAGGAGATATGACTAACTTAAGGGATGCTTCTCTCTGAAAATGCTCACAGCTCACACCCTGCCTTTGCTCTTCTATAGCTTAGTGTTGTAGTCATTTGGGGCTGCTTGCTTGTTTTAATATTTCTCCCTTGTTGAGCTCTGTGTGCAGGAGCAACCAGGGAAGAAGCAGTGCATGAAGCAAGTGAGAGAGTTAACCTATGGTGGGAAGTAAGAGGTTTCAATAGTCCATCCACTGAGGACAGCAGATGGGTTGGTTTTGTTTGCTTCCATTATATTCTACAAAAAAAATAAAAATCACTTGAGCTTCTCCGCTGTCTGAGGCCATCAGGACAAAAGTAACAGCCTGAAATGTGCAATAGTGAAACTTGTATTTGCCCAGCTTCCATAGAGAGAAGTTATTTTGGCTTGTAAGTCCCTTGAGAGACACTCAGGGATAGTTAAGAAAAGTAATTTCAAGGCAAATGGTCACTTATGAAGCAGCAGTGTTTAGAGTCCTGCACAATGCAGATAAAACTTTACTGCTGGGTGGAAATTGCACTGTTTCCTTGGATGAATAGCACTGAATGGCTGATCAGCAGTTCATCAGAAATGCAATATTAGCCTCAGGCACTGATGTAAAGCTTGTACCTGCAACTGGCCTGTCAGAAAGTATCTGTGTTGTGAAAAGAAACCTAGAAAACTGGGAAGCCTTTTATGTCTGTCTTCTCTTCCGTTTAAGAAGATTTGACTTTTTATTCAGTTCAGCAAGCATCCTGGTTTGGTAATCCCTCATTACACTGGGAGTGGTGGTAGGAGAGTGCAAAGAATGAGCTGTGTCCTAGGCTTGAGGCATGTACACTACCTAGGGAGGAATGCCTTGAGAAAACAAGACTAGAGACCTGGTACTCCAGAACATAGCCCCTTCCGGAGTTTAAAAGCATGATGTGGTCATGCTTCAAGATCACAGAAAGCTGGGAGATCTGAAGTAAGCTCTCAACAGAGAGCATTTTATGATAACTCTTTCCAGGCAGCAGGACTGGATAGCTATTCACAATGTCCAGACTGCATCAGTAACTTCTCTTCTTTTTGTGACGTACAGTCTGGTGTATGAACGTATTACAGCCTGCAACTGGCTTAGTGAAATCTCTGTGCAGTAAAAACACATCAAGGCAGCAGCAGGAATATCTAAGGCAATAGATAGCTCCAATAAATTATGGTTCTTACAAAATTGTTGACTACAGCTTTAGCACTGAAACACCAGAACAGTGTCCTCAAGCAGTTCAAGGCTCCCCTGTAATTTGTGATGCTGTTGCTAGCTGAGGACTTAACATGTGGGAGGCAGGATCCTCTCATCCTCCCCAGCACTTCTATACCTAACCTGTCCTGGGAGGCTGCACAAAGCAGCTCCTATCTACCCAATAAAAATTATACTGTGTGGCCCATGATAAAATAAACATTTGAAATTAATTTTCAGCAAGTTTTCATTGAGTTTAAAATACAGACATGAAATGGAGAAGACGTGATGGCAGATAAGTAACTAGCCATTTCAGGGGGGTTACAGACCAGCTGATAGTTCTCTTCAGACCCATCTTTTTTAACTCATAATAAATTCTGCATATTTAACTTTCAAAGGTGCTGTAGAAAAGAACAGAGTACTTAAGTAATTCTACCATGTGAGTATACAGCCGTTTAGTTCTGTGGAAATACAAATGAATGTTTAAGAACTGTCAGATCTTAAACAGGATTTTACTTGAGAAATAAAGTAAAAAAAACCCAGAAGACTCAAACTTTTTTTCTCCTAGGAAATGCCACTTTTGAACATTTTTGGGCTTTCTACAAACATATTAAGACCCTTGCTATTGAGTTTGCACTTTTACACATTAGAAAAATAAAAGTCTTAGTGTAGTAGGTGTTAGGAATGCACATATGGTGGTAATGCAGTGCTGCTGTTGCAGCTGTTTTGGTTTCAGATTGTAGAACAAGTCGTGTTTCTGAAACACCAGGACAGATACTTTCTGATACTGCTCTGACTTTGGCTGCTGTGCTCTTATGATGCTCTGGTGGGCAGAGCCATCGTGTGCAGAGGAAATGAACTCAACACTCTCCTCTAGCAATTAAATGGGTTCTCACAGAATTGCTTCTAAGCCTGGTACGTTTTCATAGAGACTTGGATCGCCGACATGGAATTATATATGACGAATTAATTTTCCATTTGTAAGGTTGATGATCACTTAATGTTTCCTAAGACTCTTTTCATTCAGCTTGTAAAATAACCGCAAAACCATATCAAAGATTAGTCAGTATTCTTTTACCTGGTTATATTCTGAAAGAGGTTAAAGTTTAGATGTTATGTAGTTTGGAAGGGAAAAAGCAAGCACACGGTAGATAGTCTGCTAGAAGCAATAATATTTGATTTGCAATAAAGTACATTACATGAAAGGTTTTGTGTCATTAGTTTAAAAGTCTTCGATTAGTGACTATTTGCCTCATCTTTAACCTGTCCAGGGAATAATCAGTGTCAGCTGAAGTATTTTGATTTGAGGTGTTTACTCAGTCTAAGGGTGTGTGCTTTGAACACAGAGGTTGTGCTGCATATTGCTAATGTCCTCAGGAAAAAACCTCTGTGAGAGAGCTGACTAAACTTTGCTCTGTTTTGGATCTGCTTTCATACACTTAAATAACTGTTTAGATAGAATTTCCTGATTCTATTAGTCTGAAACTAGTCATGAAACTATTAATCTCATTATAATATCTTTTAAGTCTCTCTAATAAATAAACGTCACAGATTGATTGAAACAAAAGGGTTTGATATTTTCAGTATTGCTACTTCACTTTGTGAGCAAGGAAAGACATGCGTTTATTACTGTGATGAACTACAGGTTGCAGTGATCCAAGCACCAAAAAGTTTCTCAGTCACAGCGTTCAGTTTGTGTGTGTCTACAATTTTGTTATTGCATACATACTGATAAATAAATACTGCACATATGCTTTTATATACACAATGAACATAGAGAGCTAATAGCAATGTCTTGCAGTGTGTTTCAAACTCAACATTCTTAAAAGCAATGTGTGAAGTTTGCATACTCTTTTAAAGAATCATAGAATCATCAGGGATCGGAAGGGACCTCGAGACATCATCCAGTCCAATCCCCTTGCCACAGCAGGATCACCTAGACCAAATCACACAGGAGCACATCCAGGCGGGTTTGGAATGTGTCCAGAGAAGGAGACTCCACAGGTCCCTTTCTCCTACAGCTGCATTAATCCAAGATAAAAGGTAGTAAATAACGAATGTGATATCAGCTAGTGTGGTTTTAAAGCTGTGTGCATGAGTTTGACCTCAAAAGCCTCAGTCTTGGAAATAGCAATACAAGGAATGAGAATTTCATGAGATACATTTGTTGTATTTGTCCTGTTCTAGTTATAAGAATGTGAATTCTTCAGCTTTTAACTTTAATCATACTGTGCTGTGAATAAACAAATGTTCCCCAAATGAAGCAACAGCCTTGCATTTGGGGTTTTGATTCAAACATCAGAAGTCTGTCAACATCAGCAAGCAGTGCACAGCAGTGGAAGCAAATCAGAGTTACTCATTACAGGGGAGTGAGACTGTGAGGGCTGAGGATGGGGCTGAATACACGGTGGGAGGAATTACTTCATGCTAGCTCTGGACATCACCTGCAACTGGAGTGCATAAAAAAAGCATACTGGGAGATATCTTTCAGTCTCTTTTTTTCCTGTTCTCTATGCAGAATGCTTTTTGACCTGCGTGGGTGAAGTCTGGCTTGTGTGTTTAATGTAATTGGTACATTTTAAGAAATATAGCAGCACTACTGGAAAAAGAGGCAGGACTTCTGAAGTGGTGACTGTTTTCTTATATTTTAACATTAAAAGGTTTAGTTCTCTCCATAACTCTTTTCATCACACAACAGAAATATGAAAAGGCAATGTTAACCCCAAACTATATTTGATTCACAATTGAACACTAAACCTTTGCAGCCCTGAGTATCATCTCTTTTAGAATTAAATGAAAAGCTAGGAAACTTACTCTTCCCATAGACACATTCTGAGGCAATATGAAGTAGGCTTCACATGTCAGCAAGCTGGGTGTCTGACTTAAACTAGTTGTTAGTTCTTTGCTATATGAAGAGATGGGCATCTCCAGGAGGCAATTCCATTCTAAAAGAACCCAAACAAATTAGCTTCTAACAAAGGCTTTTCCCCCTCTTCATTGACTGTTGATTATCTTCCCTTTTGCTATGTGCCTCTCTTAAGTGGTTAAAGCCAAGTGACTCTCTACACCTGAACTGTGGGTTAGGCTGATGTGAATAAATAATCACACATCACTGCAAATCTTATTAGTTAGTTATTGTCGTTTGCTGCTTTGTGCTTGCAGTGCACAACACTAAGTAGGCTTCAACAAGTTGTAGACAAGTTGTCTGTCTTATTTTAATTCTCCATGTTTAGTTCAATGAATGCTTTTTTCCCCTACACCTTCCTAGGAGGACAGTAAATCCTAGCATGTTGCTTCATGCACTCTTCAGAACTGTTTAGGATGTAATGTGTTTTTAGCAGACTTTGCAGGCAATGGCAAGTCATTTTGAAATCTAGACATCTGTGCTTTTGATACCCCTAATGCAGATCTAATAGAGCAGCTTAAAAACACCGTGTTGGTCTAGGGTGGACTTGAAATCTGTGCTCATCAGGTGTGGGCAAACAGACGGAAGGTAGGAAGGTATCCTCTGGAGCGCCACTGCTTTCCCTGTGTAGCATTCTCTGTCCACCAACCATATACATACTTTAGAGATGATAAGGTGAAAGATTTTGCATATCGTTCTTCTCATCCTGGGCCCCTACTCTGTGAATCGTTAATTATACTATATTTTAGCGAAGGCCTGAATCTACTCTAAATCTACAACACTGTTATCTCTCCCTTTGTTCATTCTTCTTACTCATCCCCAATTAGTAAATTGTGCTCAAATAGCACTGATCTTTCCTCAGCCTTAATGTTGCCATTAGTGAGGGAATGCTAAAAAGAGCCTTTATGAATATTTTCCCTGCACATTCTGCTTCCTGAAACTCAAAGTGACACAAAGAAGTTGTGGTCTACTCTGGGGAGATGAAGGCAGCATCTTGTTTGATAAAATACAGATACTTACATTTTAATGGGTTCCTCAGAAAAGAATGTTTCACATTCCTTTACCCTGCTATGGTGACGGAGAAAATAGAATCCTTGGCTTTTCAGTATTAGGAAAAAAGAAAATACTGAAATATTTTAATTTCCAAAGTTCAGATTCCACACAATTGATTCTGCAAGTGCATCTCATGCAGTTCGAGCATCTTATTAAAGCAAAGTGTTCTGTAAACAAAGTTATTCTCCAACAAAGAATAACTAGCAGGTTATACTACAAAGTATAGAACGATGCTGCCTTGCACAAATGTACAGGAGAAATGTGGAGAAATGCTCACTACGAAAGGAGAACAACATTCAGTTTTGCTTTCTAGCAACACTATCAAAATGAACCAAGCTCAAAGACGTACAGGTTGTGCTCTGTGGTCAGGTGTACCATTGTGCATGATAAACAGTATGGAATGTCTCATTAAATGAAAGCATGTGTTTGGTTTTCCCCAGCCATGTCTTTCACAAGCCAGAAGTGTGTGGAGTCTAGATATCAGGCAGAAAAAGGCAAATACATGCTGTCCCTTGTCCACGTGATGTACATCCTTGATCTTTTCTCTAGAATCAAAAGATCTACAGCTTGTCCAAAAGAATAAATAGATTATATTGTCCAAGAAACTGTAAAAGAAAATACAAACTTACACCTCAACGATTCTATTATCACGGCACTTATTTAAGAGCTAAAACCTTTCTCTCCACTGAATCCATGGATTACTGTGCTTTCTCCAGGCTGACATATATATGAATCTTGTGTCTAACTTTTTTCTCACTACTGGAGTGCCTTTTAAACATACATGTGTTTTCTTCACAGGCAATTAAGGAAATAGTATTAGAATAATAACCTGCAATGCTTATATCATGTCTTTCAATCATTCATGAGACAGACTACCTTTGGCTCACCAGCAAAACTATACTGACTACAAAAGGAAGTCTCAATATTAAAAAATTGTTCAGATAAAAGATCATTTTTCCTTTTATTTCAAAGATAGTTTTCTACATCTGTAACCCTAACTGTGGGATAAAAGACTGCAGGATGCTGCCTCTAAGGTAATTTCACCCAAAGACTTGCTGATACTATCACCTGCCTTTTGTACCTGCATATATTAACACTGATGATTAGATCTTGTAAAATCAGCTTTTATAGAATCGTCATCATTAGAAGTATCATCCGATCCAGAGGCGGGTCAGAAATCCTGTCTTACAAAGTCCTGTGGCACATGTTGCCCTGTATGGGTAGGCACAGTTTCCGATAAATTGTTGTGTCACTTTGCTTTGGGAAATCGTTTTGAAGACTTCATAGAGAGCGATTTTCAAGCAGAAGTCTGTGAGAACAGCACAGCCAGGTGAACAGATCGGGAGGCTTTAAATTAAATTTTCTCGAGATTTTTATAAATGTAATTTAAATTATTAAAGGGTGTTGTAGACTTCCATTAGCTTTTTTACATTCAAGATAGATTCCTTACTCGTTAATAGTGTGTTCAGAATGTCAGCTTTGATGTACAGAAACAAAGTCTAGGAAACCAGAATTCTTTCTCCCACCCACCCATTGTAGTACTCTCTTATTAAAAATCACTTACACACTAAAAATGCTGTGCTTAGATTTTATAATGTAAGTAATTGCATGTATAACATACATGTAAGTTATATTAAGTTTTATACTTTATTATAATAAAGAGCCTACTCACAATGATTTCATACTCCAAAGCTTATCATTTCGTGGGTAGGCATTCATGAGCACATAGTTCTGCAGATCTCCTACAGCTGAGGAAAATGACTCTTTATTTTCTCTTTTCCCTGTGGAACTTCTGGTAAAGTCTTCTGCACACTCCCACTGAACTCATGTGTCCGAAATGGAAGAAGAGGAAGGACTTGGAGTATCTTTAGTTGTCTAAAAATAGATAAAAGCTTACAGTTTGCCCTAGAAAAAGTTAGGAACTTGGTCTTGTTTTTCTTACCATTTTTAATGAAAGAATTTAAATGTTTGGATACTAATGTGGTATCAAGATTAAGAAAAAAATTAAGAGAAGATGATTTTGTGAATACAGTTGGATTGTGGGGCTAGCTCAATAAAGGCCCTTTGCCCTTTAGAATCACTGTGGAAATTTCCTACTAGGTGGGTGAACATTCCTTCGTTCACTTGAGTCGCTTATATGGAATTGGCCTGTTTGAAGTTTGTTTGGGGTTTCTTTATGTCAGTAAAAGAAGTTCCATTTTTAACCTTGTGATACAAAAATGTTTAACTATTGAAAGTCTTCTTTATGTTGTTGTTCAGGGGTTTCATTTCTATCCTTTGAAACAGATACTGACAGTTTAAAAAATAGTGAAAATTGGATGTCCTTTTAATTGTTTGTATTTCAAGAGCCTCTGAAGCACCAGGCAGGAAGAGTCCCTTTGAATTTTCATAGTTGGACACACAGAGAATGAAAGGACAGTCTCTCTTTCACAACTTTAAAATCCCTTCTGTGTCAAAGTGAAATGACTGAACAAACCCAGCCTTTTTATTTAATTCCTGGAGTTCAGTTCAGTTGCTGCTGACTCTCCCCAATGTCAGCTTTTTCAGAGAGACCAGAACAGATGGGTTTAACCTATTTCCTAAGGATTAATGCACAGGCTGGTTATGAACTTGGAAGAAAATCTGTTTCTAATAGAGACATTACCTGCTAAACTCCCTTCTCCACTGTAACCCCTGAGATCTTTTACCAGCAAGGCTTTGACCTAACAGTTCATCTAATTGCAGTTCACTTAATTCTCCTAATTGCAGGTTTGTCTTCCAGATCTGCCCTGGTCTCTTTTGGGTCTTTCACACTGGCAATGTTTGCTCTCCCAGTTCCTGTCACTAACTCATCTCACACACACAGTCTCGCCAGAATTGATGATACATTCTGTTGCTTCTGGTGACTTTGAGATTAAGTTGCAAATTTTCAATATTTTAGAAAAATCTGGCTTATTTGACAAAGACAGCTTGTATGCAGTGTGAGCTTTTGACTTTTCAAAGTCACAGCTCTTGGTGAGAGGGTAAGAACTGTTGAGGAGTCGGGACATTCAAAACGAATGAACAAGGAGGTAAATCTTGAGCTTGAGCCTCCTCAAGGTTAGTGTAGCTGGCTTCTAGTATTAACATGTGTTGTTGTGACTGCTGAAGTTCCTGTCCTGAGGGGAGACATGAAGACTGAGGAAGCTCATGGAATTTAAGTTCTGTAACCTGGAGTTCTGTATCTAAATGCTTCTCCACTGTTCACCCCATCAGGTCATCAGCAGATAGTGCTAGGTCAGAATGTATGTCTTTCCATCCCCTCTTCTTTCTTATTCTCGTGTTACCCCACCTGGGCTTCCATTACCATCCTGACCTGACAAGGTAATTCTGCTAAGCAGCCTCGAGTGCTGTAACTTAGGAAAACATTATTTAGAAAGGCTGTGCTAAAGAACTCAGTCAATTTGTGCTCTGCAGGCATGGCTGTAACACCTGATGAGATGTTCCTAACTACATTCAAATGACACTTTCAAATAGTTTGAAAAGAAATTCGTGCACTGGAGTAGCAGTTGACAATGGCTGTTTAACAACCCGGCTAATCAGAAGTGGATTATAGCAACAAAACTAATGAAGCACTAAAAGACTCTAATGGACAATGGAGGATTTTTCATTCTCTTAATCTTTCCTGTTTATTCGACTGAAAACTGTTTATGCAAGAACTGATGGCATATACGTTGGTTTGATACTGGATTTATTAAAATGCTCTGTTGGTATGGATATTAGATGTTTAGATTCTTTAGTTTTACCTCCTCCCTAACCCAGAATAAAGCCCAAATGCAAGACTCTTCAGTCTCTGTTTTGTTTCTGCAACATATGGGTTTTTATAGTTTTTTCTCTACTGAAGAAATGCTCAACACTGGGGTTGGGTATGATTAGGTTTCAACTTTAGCATGTGCATAACTCTGTTTAAAGCAAGAAAACTGAATCTCTGATGAAGTGGCTGTGGTTTTCCATAGGCTTTCTGTGCTCTGATTACTGGGCTCAGGAACCTAAAGGAAACTACACTTCCGTAAAAAGTTTTGGTTCTTGTGTCCAAACTGTCCTCAATGTAGTGTGTTTCACAGGCAAGTGGAATGATGTAAAAAGGAACCTGCTGGCTGCTTTCTCAGGTGCTGGTTTCACTAGAGCTACCTACATACACTGCACCCCCGTGCAGTCCTTTTCTGTTTGTAACCCCAGTGGTGTTCGTTACAGTATGTACATTTTTTCTGCTTTATGAATCTCCCGGCTTTGATGTTTATTTGTCCTCATTGTGTGAGTTTTTGACTGGGGAAAATACCCTGTATGATACCTCTGCCAGCAATTCTGGCTACAGCAACCATATCTGCCCCCTGCCAACTCCATTGTGACCGTTCCCTTTTATGATGCTTCAGCTATCTTTTTTATTTGCTTTCCTTGATTTTCTTAGGATATGTAATTTCACAAAATAGCAGCCATAAGATGAATGTGAATGTGATCCTGAAAAATATAGGATTCAGGGATTGTTGGAGAAATTGTACAGCTCTGTGTGTTCTAGCAGTACCCCTGAATATTGACCCTCTTTTTTATAATGTTTTCTTTTTTAATTTCAATACCATTTAAAAATATGTCAGATGTTTACAGCTCTGGAAAGGGAAGCGTCCAGTCTAGAGATTAAAATAAGGGTTTCACTTAAAAATGTCATGCAATTCTTTCTTCTGTATTCAGATAGCAAAATGTTTTCTCAGGTTATTTACAAAAGAAACTGATTCTGATGGCAAGGTTGAGCAGTTGGTTTCTGACACTGATACCTTCAATCAAAACAGGTTTTGACAGTTATATGTACACAGAGCAATGATCCAAAGCAGCAATTACTGTGTGAGCAGTGCTATTGATCAATATAAACACAGAAAATGTCAGTAGTGCAGAGACAATTAAGACAATTAGCTACACTTTCATAAATTAATCTTCATGAATAGAAAATATTTTTGTAGCCTGTGGCATCTATTTATAATGAGAGAAGGAGCATTTCATCCTTTGATCGTAGCACTCTTGTTGAAAGTACTAGCTTAGGAGCTTAGTTCATACTTTTTTGCTGCTGAGTGTGGAAGCAGTTGGTATAGAATACCGAAAGCGATAACCGATGTACATACACAGCACTGACAGGCTTTATATGTCAGTCTGACTCTGACATTTCTCTGCATTGTGCAATCCCAGTGTTTATTGTGCAGCGGAAGTTTCCATTTCACCAACAAAGATCCTTTTTCAAGCCCTGAGAATGGTGCTTCAAAACAACATAGCACACAAAAACACCCTCCTTTTGGGATTAGATTTAAACAGCAAAAGACTTTTGTTCAAGATAAAGTCTCAACAAATTGTCTTTTTGTGTGTATTGTTGTTTTCCCCATGTAAGTTCCGCAGTGATGTTCTCTGCTGTCAGGGTTTTGCTGTAAACTCTGGCACAGGCTTATTGAGGTAGACTATGAGGGGATTTTTTTCTTGGCTATCCTTTCTTCTCAGGCAAGAGCAATGAGATGGCTGTTCTATTTTGTGTTGTTCATTCAGATGTGATCCTTACAGATTTCTCCTGCAGAGTCTCTAATTATGAATAAAATTATTAATATGTTTATTATTTGCTTTTATATTGCAAAGGGAGCTGTTTTTATCTGTATGTGTCTGGGATTACATTATAAAAAGGATTACAGTAGAAGAAATCCCTGATTACTGCTGGTGAATCTATGCCAAGTTATACTAGCAGGAATACTTCTGAGCATATTTCTCTCTTGCTTCAGGCAGCTCTGTTTGCATCAACTTTACACAGATACCAGTATAATATTTGGCAAAATGAAAGTGTTATTGTGTGAATTGTATATTATTGTCTGAAATGGCACGATCTAATCCCAGAAGATTTCATCTCTTATTCCAGGCACATGACCATTTATTACAAAGAGCAAACATAGTTAATGATTGGGTAGTGAGGTGGACTGTGAACTGGCTGCAGGATAGAAACCAGAGAGTAGCGGTTAATAGGACAGAGTGTAGTTGGAGGATTGTATCTAGTGGAGTCCCCCAAGGATCAGTACTGGGACCAGTCCTCTTCAATCTCTTCATTAATGACTTGGACGAGGGATTAGGGTGCACTGTCAGCAAGTTTGCCAGTGACACAAAGCTGAGTGGTGTCACCGACACCCCAGCAGGTTGTGTTGCCATTCAGTGAGACCTGGGGAGAGAGAAATTGAATGGGGTACAACAAGGGTCAGTGTAGAGTCTTGCATCTGGGCAAGAA